>JACYXH010000452.1:367500-382500 GCA_026745465.1 Lota lota
CTCGCAGGGTAACGGAGGTGGCCCAGTCTACCCTGGACATGGTCACCAACGCCGTGGACTACCCTCTCTGTGAGTACAGCTGCACTGCTTCTCTCGGTTCCCAGTACTCAGTTGGCTTGATGCATGCGATTTGGTTCAACCACCCAAAGCTATTTTGTTGAATTGTTGCTTAAAAACGACCCATATCAATCATTAATGGCTCCACAAATATAAGGGCCAGATACACAATCTTGGGCTCCGTGGCTAGATAACACCTGGGAGAATATATATCAAGTGGTATTTGTGTTGCTCCGTGTGAGAGCAGGAAAAACACATCGCACAAAACACATCACACTAAAATAGTGAGCTAGTAGCCATTTACGCAACTTCAACTTGACCAAATTGGATGACAAGTGTGAAGAGCATTTCAGAGTTTGAAAAAGCATTGTGGTTGGAGCTGTCTGCGACATTGTTATGACATTTCAACATCCCTACTGCTTATAGTCGCACCCAGTGCTTCCAGAAGAGGATTCGTTTTTTGTCCTTAGTTTATTAGTCATAGCAAATAAAAAATGGATATGTTCAATTAAAACAGCAGACAAAGTAGAGGACGGGGGGTCGTTATGAAGCTTGACCCATCCGTGGAACGCTATCAACCTAGAGAACCTGAAAAGTTATAAAAAGAGTCCAAGGTCATCTGCTGGACAACCGGAGGCATTTCGGTTAAATTGGTTTTCTTGTCCTCACAACAAACTCCTGATAATGTGTCCTGTGTCCTGTCGACCCCCCCCCCCCCCCCCCCCCCCCCCCCCCCCCAGGCTTCGTGAAGGGCATGGCTCGGCCAGACTACTGGATCCCCGACCAGGACATCACCCAGTGCCACCAGTGCTCCAAGGCCTTCACCCCGGCCATGTCCAAACACCACTGCAGGGCCTGTGGTCAGGGCGTGTGCGGCCCCTGCTCCACACACACCAAACCGGTGCCCTCCCGGGGCTGGGACCACCCGGTCCGGGTGTGCGACAGCTGCCACACACACCAGGGCGCCCTGTGACCCGGGCCCACCGAGCCACCTGGTCTGGTCCTAGTCCCCCCCGTCCCCCCGTCCCCGAGGGCCCACTAGGACACACCATCCCCGCAACACGATTCAGGGGCCGTCAGGTGGGCCATAAAGGCCTTACGGGCCTAGCCTGGAGGTTGGATTAAAGACATTCTGTTGCTTCAAACAGCTGGTAGTCATTGGATCACTGGTGGGCACCTACAGCAGACGGTGCCCCTCGTCCACCGCCTCGCGGACGGTGCCCCTCGTCCACCACCTCGTCCACCGCCTCGTCCACCGCCTCGTCCACCACCTCGTCCACCGCCTCGTCCACCACCTCGTCCACCGCCTCGTCCACCGCCTCGCGGACGGTGCCCCTCGTCCACCGCCTCGTCCACCGCCTCGTCCACCGCCTCGCGGACGGTGGCCCTCGTCCACCGCCTCGCGGACGGTGGCCCTCGTCCACCGCCTCGCGGACGGTGGCCCTCGTCCACCACCTCGTCCACCGCCTCGCGGACGGTGGCCCTCGTCCACCGCCTCGCGGACGGTGGCCCTCGTCCACCGCCTCGTCCACCGCCTCGTCCACCGCCTCGTCCACCGCCTCGCGGACGGTGGCCCTCGTCCACCGCCTCGTCCACCACCTCGTCCACCGCCTCGTCCACCGCCTCGTCCACCGCCTCGTCCACCGCCTCGTCCACCGCCTCGCGGACGGTGGCCCTCGTCCACCACCTCGTCCACCGCCTCGTCCACCGCCTCGTCCACCGCCTCGTCCACCGCCTCGCGGACGGTGGCCCTCGTCCACCGCCTCGTCCACCGCCTCGTCCACCGCCTCGCGGACGGTGCCCCTCGTCCACCGCCTCGTCCACCGCCTCGTCCACCGCCTCGTCCACCGCCTCGTCCACCGCCTCGCGGACGGTGCCCCTCGTCCACCGCCTCGTCCACCGCCTCGTCCACCGCCTCGCGGACGGTGCCCCTCGTCCACCGCCTCGTCCACCACCTCGTCCACCGCCTCGCGGGCGGTGGCCCTCGTCCACCGCCTCGTCCACCACCTCGTCCACCGCCTCGCGGACGGTGGCCCTCGTCCAACGCGATGCTTCACAGTGCATGTGCGACGATGGACACGTTAACATTCCACTTAGATCATCTCACTGAACCCGCCCTGAAGTTGCTGTCCCGTGAACGACCACCCAGGGGCCAGGAGGAGCCAGGAGGAGCCAGGAGGAGCCAGGAGGAGCCAGGAGGAGCGCCCCAGGAAGAGCGGGAGAGGTGACCGAGCAGAAGGGTCTTTTTAAAACTCGGTTACAGTACAGTGGTACACAGCCTCTCTGCTTCCACCGGGAGTCACACGGCCTTTACCCCCGCAGGACCCCTTGACCTGGCTCTGCCCCGCCCCGCCACAACACCCATTCCCCCAGACGGATGCCGTCATTCTTACATGAGAGACCAACGAGGGAATAGTGTGTGTCACAGTGTCTTCACTCCCTTATGGCAACGGCGTTGTATGAGGCGCTGGAACTCGGGCAGATCCCAACGGTAACAGAGACGCCTTTTGTTTTAACCTCCTGGTGCAGACAAGGACGCGCGTAACAAAGGACCAAGTGACAGGTGATGAAGCGTGCGTCGTTGGCGGCCAGATTGGGCAAATCCTGCACAGTCAGCAGTTTTATTAACCATTAATGGAAAGGGAAGCGTTATGGGTTTGATTGGTACCCCCCCCCCCCCCCCCTCCTCTCAGTCCCCACCGCCTGTGCACCTGCTCTGATGGGGTTAGCGTACACGAGACCTTGGTACCCCCCCCCCCCCCCCCCCTCCTCTCAGTCCCCACCGCCTGTGCACCTGCTCTGATGGGGTTAGCGTACACGAGACCTTGGTACCCCCCCCCCCCCCCCTCCTCTCAGTCCCCACCGCCTGTGCACCTGCTCTGATGGGGTTAGCGTACACGAGACCTTGGTACCCCCCCCCCCCCCCTCCTCTCAGTCCCCACCGCCTGTGCACCTGCTCTGATGGGGTTAGCGTACACGAGACCTTTCTACGTGATGCAATTAGTTAGGCCCATGTGTAGGACGCTCACGCAATAGTTAGCCTAATGTAACGTAGTCCTGCTGCATCCAGGCCAGCCTGTAGGGAGGCGGGACATGCCCTGCATTAATATAGTACTGCACACATTCCAACCTGCATCCAAGCCTTTATGTTATCTATATAGATTGACCACACTTTGGTGATGTAATCCAGAGATGGGCACTTCCTTGGATCCACGGATTCCCCTGGTTGCCCACCACGGCACAGTGGGAGTGCCTTTTAACTGATTGGAGAGATGCTTGCATTTTTAATTGCTTGCCATGTGAAGCTCATACATATTATTTTGAGGTAATGTGATACATTAAGACGGCACTAGTTTCTGTCAGAGGGAAATTGTCGACCTGAAATACTGGATGAATGGATGCTTACTATCTTCTGCCTTTTGAGTAGGTGCAGGTAACCAATTCATGATTGAATATAGTTCACATTTAATTTGACAATCGTGATTTGTTTTCTTTAACCAGATTGTCTAAATAAAGACTGTTTACTTCTTAAGGCAAACTCCTGCCTCTTTTCTCTGTCTGTCTTGCTTTTATCTTCCTGATGCTATTTGGCTTGCATCTCTCTCTCTCTCTCTCTTCCTTTGGGGACAAGGTCATCACAAGTTCATGTTCCATGGTCTCCAGGATTAATATCTGTAATGGCTACTTCCTTCCCCCAAACCAATTACACAGCCCACATAGATTTGAACCAAGACAGTCATGGCTTATTAGACCTTCTCTAGGTAGCAGACATATGGCTATTTACTGAAGCTGGAAGTATCCGACAACAGCGGTGACCATTAGGCTAAACCTTTCCTCAAGCATAATGAAGAATGTGACACTGAACACTGTTATAGTGGTTATTTAAATCTAAACCAAAATAGCAGTAACTGAGTGAACCAGTGTCAAACAAACATATTTTAAATAGCATCCATCCAGCAGTCAATCACACCCAAAATCCTGGAGTTTGCTTTTGTCTGTCATTAACTCAAAAAAGATTACAAAAAGATGAATCTAAAAAAGGGAATTTACAAAAGTAATTATCCCAAAGGGCAGTTCCAAAAGTCAATGAAAGCAACCTTCAGAAAAACACAGCCTCTTGTATCACTAGGGTCTTAAATGCAATTGTTATGCTAGAGAAGAGATCATCATGCCAGACGTGACTAGCCTGGCTCATTGTATTTCCCCCTTTCTTTCACTTCCTGGAAACCACCCTTTATTTAAACTAGGTACGAAGTGACTCTCAGGGTGGTATGGTCTGCCCCTACAGGTTGGAGGACTCTAGAACCCTTTACATCTGTTAATTGCACTGTATATACCGTACATATACATAATTTATTTATCCATTACTAATTGGCAAAACCAATTGTCAATAGTTGGTTTTGGTAAAAAATATCTTGTTAATGACACTGCTTCACATATCTTTTTGGTCTGTGAAAGGAATACCTCTGTATTTAATTCGGCAAAACCTTTTCCAATCAACCCCAATTAGCAAACACGAGTGAATAGAGCTTCTCACAAGAGTAACGTGTCAAATGGTTGGTTGTGTAGTTGTGGTACATCCCTGTATTTCCACAAGGGGGCAGTAGGTGAACATATTGGGACTGCACCAGGGCAGACTAGAGGGCCATTATGATGTCCTATTTAAAAGTAATTAGCATATTCTCCTATGTTTAATTTATCAACGTCCGCATTACAAGGGCTGACAATTTAGTCATAGTTGTCATGGGCTGCTGGATTGATTAGTGAAATACAGACAGAAAGTCAGACAGGTAGAGATCGATAGATACTGGTATAGACTGATATATATATATAGATAGATAGATAGATAGATAGTGGCATAGACTGATATATATAGATAGATAGATAGATAGTGGTATAGACTGATATATATATATAGATAGATAGATAGTGGTATAGACTGATATATATATATATATATAGATAGATAGATAGATAGATAGATAGATAGATAGATAGTGGTATAGACTGATATATATATAGATAGATAGATAGATAGATAGATAGATAGATAGATAGTGGTATAGACTGATAGATAGATAGATAGATAGATAGATAGATAGATAGATAGATAGATAGATAGATAGATAGATTGTGGTATAGACTGATATAGATAGATAGATAGATAGATAGATAGATAGATAGATAGATAGATAGATAGATAGATAGCGGTATAGACTGATATATATAGATAGATAGATAGATAGTGGTATAGATAGATAGATAGATAGATAGATAGATAGATAGATAGATAGATAGATAGTGGTATAGACTGATATATATATATATATAGAGATAGATAGAAAGATAGATAGTGGTATAGACTGATATATATATATAGATAGATAGATAGATAGATAGATAGATAGATAGTGGTATTGACTGATAGATAGATAGATAGATAGATAGATAGATAGATAGATAGATAGATAGATAGATAGTGGTATAGACTGATATATATATATAGATAGATAGTGGTATAGACTGCTATATATATAGATAGATAGATGGGATGGATAGAGGCAAGTATTGAAGTGGAATAGATAGATTGAAAGATAGATAGATAGATAGATGGATGAATGGATAGATTGATAGATAGTGGGATAGATGCAAGTACTTTAAGATGCTAGCCATATGCAAATGTATCTGTTGCGCAAGGTATAGTGATGTATTGAATGCATGCAGGATTAGACCAGGACTCTGCACTGTGACCCTGTGTCCAACAGCCAAGACCAACGAAGAAGTAACAAACACATACAAACCATATGGCGAGAATGATTTGGTGGAACTTCTGGAAGGGATGACATAAACGTTGACTCTACATCTCCCCAATGTAAGATGTGAGAGCAGGAGGATGAATAATGCAGAGCATATACATAGCTGGAGGGTTTACAGCTTACCGGTAACCCCTCGCCCTTATGGTGCCAAGAATGATGCTGTGCTGCATGCCCCGCATTGGTGACTAAGCACTCCAAAGACCCCCCCACCACCACCCCCACCACCACCACCACCACCCCACCACCACCCCCACCACCACCACCACCACCACCACCCCACCACCACCACCACCCCCCCACCACCACCACCACCACCACCACCACCCCCACCACCACCACCACCACCACCACCACCACCCCACCCCCACCACCACCACCACCACCACCCCACCCCCACCACACCACCACCACCACCACCCCACCACCCCCCCCCCACCACCACCACCCCCACCACCACCACCACCACCACCACCCCCACCACCACCACCACCACCACCACCACTCACCACCACCACCCCCACCACCACCACCACCACCACCCCCACCACCACCCCCACCACCACCACCCCCACCACCACCCCCACCCCCCCCCACCACCACTCCCACCACCACCCCCACCCCCCCACCACACCCCCCCACCACCCCACCACCACCACCACCACCACTCCACCACCACCACCACCACCCCCACCACCACCACCCCACCACCCCACCACCACCACCCCACCACCCCACCCCACCACCACCACCACCACCCCCACCACCACCACCACTCCCACCACCACCACCACCACCCCACCACCACCCACCACCACCACCCACCCCCACCACCACCCCCACCACCACCCCCACCACCCCCACCACCATCACCACCCCACCACCACCACCACCACCACCACCACCACTCCCACCACCCCCACCACCACCACCACCACCACCACCACACACACACCACCACCACCTTGACTATTTTCACCACCACCACCCCCATCTCTCTGTTGGCCTCTTATGCAAGATAGAGCAAGAGACACCACCTCGGTTCCACTGCCACCACAGCACCACCATGCAGAACATAGGCTGAGGCGCACCCCCACCACCCTCTGCTCCTCGACGATGAACGACAGCGGGGGCCCCACCACCACCTTAATGCACGTGGTTACACAGTCAAAGCCCCACCAGCACCCTGTTTAGTGGATCCAAAATGTCGCACCACCACCCCCCCCACTGTGTCCTTGCCCTTTTGAGGTCACACCATCCTGCGGTCCACACAAACATTTTCTGAACACTAATTCACTCCCCACTCTCTTTCTGTTGGATACAGCATGTTGTGACCAATTTACAGAGTACACACATTCAAGTGGAGCAGTACCTACCTTAATGTACTCATCCACCATCCACCACCTCTAGTATTTCCACCACCACCACCAACCACCACCACCATACCACCCCCATTCCACACACCACCCCCCTTGTTGATGCCTCGGTTCCACTGCGTCACCAGCAGAGTGCAGACATGCAGAACATAGGCTGAGTGGCGGCACACCGGCTCTGCTCCTCGTAACGATGAACGACAGCGGGGGCTGGGGTGGAGGTATATTGGTTCCTTAATGCACGTGGTTACATGTAGGATACAGTCAAAGCAGGATACATACCAGCACCTGGGGGCTGTTTAGTGGATCCAAAATGTCGCACGTGTGTGTGTGTGTGTGTGTGTGTGTGTGTGTGTGGGCCCATAACTGTGTCCTTGCCTTGGCTTTTGAGGTCAGCTGCATCCTGCGGGTCTAACAAACATTTTCTGAACAGGTGCTAATTCCTCCCTCTGAGCACTCTCTTTCTGTTGGTTTACAGCATGTTGTGACCAATTTACAGAGTACACAGGCATTCCTGTGGAGCAGTAGGCCTACGCTTAATGTACTCATCCATCATCCATACCTCTAGTATTTCAGTCGGGCACGCTATTGAATTCCATTGTGTGTCACTCACGGTATCCTAGTAGGCGAATGTGCAGAGCGAGCTAGTGTGCTAATCAATAGCAAACATATGCAATTAATCAATGCAATTACTAGCTCCTAGCTTCAAGGACTGCAAGGTCATGGTGATATTCATTGTAATTAGCACAGTTGGAACTGTGTGTGTGTGTGTGTGTGTGTGTGTGTGTGTGTGTGTATGTGTGTGTGTGTGTGCGTGTGTGTGCGCGCGCTTGTCTCTATTCAATGGCGGCCAATTTTGTAGTCTAACTTAATTTTGGTAGATAGCATAACAGCTTGGGATCAGAAGGTTTAACATATAGCCTGCCGTGTGTGTGTGTGTGTGTGTGTGTGTGTGTGTGTGTGTGTGTGTGGCGGGGGTGTGTGGCTGGTGCTTGGTTGATTGAGTGAGAAGATATACGAATGAGATCTGTGTCTGACGTATTATCCTGCTGATCCGACAGCCAAGGCACGACCCATTACACAAACCCCATTACCAATGCCCTGTTTATAGGATGCAATATCTGTTGTAGCCATCACACACACACACACACACACACACACACACACACACACACACACACACACACACACACACACATACACACACACACACACACACACACATACACACACACACACACACACACACACACACACACACACACACACACATACACACACACACACACACACACACACACACACACACACATACACACACACACACACACACACACACACACACACACACACACACACACACACACACACACACACACACACATACACACACACACACACACACACACACACACACACACACACACACACACACACGCATCCATTCAATCTCTCACTTGATCACAGAGGGATATTCTGGGGGCTCCAGACGGGGCCCCCAGGACGGTCCTGGCCGCCCACCTCGTGGTTCTCCTGAGAAGCGACGGGGAAGTGGGAGGAAAGTCATTTGTGTTGAAGCCGCCCGCCGTCAGGATCCTCTGTCCCCAGCGTCCCAGCCAATCACTGGCCGCGTGGTGGACTCCCATCGAGTCAGGTGGAGGTGGCAGGAGTGCTCCTCGCCGAAGCGGCGGCTCTATCCGATGCTACGTGTTTTGTAACCAGGCTGCTTTTTTCTCTCTCGCAATATTAAGACGTTTCCGTCATTGTCTGACATGGAGAGACCTTTTTTTTGTCTGTGCCACAATCTAAAGTAGGCATTGACAAATGACCCCTTTTTTGTACCGCATGTGAACATTGGGCATCCTCTGTGGTTTTGGCCGAATCATACTGTAAATCCGTTCAGATATTGTACTTTGAGGAAATGCAATTCATCATGGCGCTTTATGGTATGAGATTGTGCTGACTATGGCACATTCCAGTGGTTTATAAATTAGTCTTATGTTCTGTGTCCATGGTAACCAATCATTTCTGTAGTTACTGTATAGTCAACTTTATTGCTTCTTGGGGCACAGTGCGCAGGTAATTGTTTATGGACACACACACACACACACACACACACACACACACACACACACATACACACACACACACACAGACACACACACACACACACACACACACACAGACACACACACATACACACACACACACACACACTGATGCGAGGCAGTATAATGTAACACACGTTATATGTTGCCACCAACATGAATTATTGTTTGGTGTAAATATGACCGCGCGGTCCTCAGATCTCAATCTTTTTGATGACGGCTGAAATGATCTGAAGTGGCCCGTGTGTATGCAGGCCTAATATTTGAGTATATTTTAGCCATTGATATTATATATATATATATGGTTATATTGCCAACATCAATAAACCCTGAGGGTCGCTGTCACATCGGAATTGACGTCTTCCTCTCGGGCTAAAATGTGCGTCTTCCCAACTCGGTGTTTTCTGCAGGGGCATTGGGAACATTACGTTGGGAACAAGAGGGGCCACTGGACGGTGTGAGGGTCCAGGTGGTGAGAGAACCGATTGGTTGCTGAATCAACTTTATTTTAATTGTATTTTTCCTGTTCCTTTTGGCAGAGCCAGAGCCTCCATTTATTTTTGGGTCTACATTCCCTCTCCCCCAGGAGCTTTCTAAGACTAATTATTTATAGTATCAACATAAACCAGGCCTTTTCTGTTTTGTCATAGTCCATAGCCCTTATATCAATTGTTATAATGTCCATTACAAATCATCACATTCATATAAATATAAACGTGATATGTGTGTGTGTATATATATATAGCTTTGCCTGTGTTTTTAAATATGACTTTAAATAATAATAATGTAAAAGGATGTAGGAAGACTCAATGCAAGTTAGTGTTTAAAATGCCCTATTCAAGTTTGTTGCATCAATTACATCAATTATTAATACCTCTGTTAACATTCAATTCTCTTTTGTTGGCACTTTTCCAGTGTTTCTGTTAGTTACTCTTAGATAAAATAGGCCTATTTCTTATCTTAATTTGACTGCCAATAAAAAGTAAACAGGGCAGGCCATTAGGCCTATGCATTTTATGGTTAACGAAGTGTGTGTGTATGTGTGTCTGATAGATAAATCTCTATTGGTTAATTAAAACAATTCCATGGGCATTAGCTTATTTGGCTTTATTGGCATTGTGCACCTGTCTATTTTTACAGCAAGAATAATTGTTACTTCACCCTTCTCACAGAGGCGTCATTGTAGGACTATTACTGGTTGAGTTTGTATACCCCTCCATGTAAGAGAGAGAGAGAGAGAGAGAGAGAGAGAGAGAGAGAGAGAGAGAGAGAGAGCGCGATAGAGAGAGAGAGAAAATAACATACAACAGCCATAGCAAAAAACAAGGTGTAATATTATATTACTTTATTTCCATCTTTTGTACAATGTAATTACAATACAAATATGTAGGTTTAAATACAAAAATTCTGTAAATAAAGATTAAAAATAAACTCCACTGGTTTGTTTTGTTACCATCTCTAACCTATGGTTTTACAATCAAGTGTATGAGGTCATTTAGTTTAGCTTGAATGCTTTAACATAATTAACCTACATAGAATTTGGAGGGCATGAAAAACGAGTCAGAAGAGAACAAATAAAAAATAATAATATTTCTAAGAAATAAAAATATTAATTTCATGTTTGATTGATTTGCCTCCTACATAGAGAGACCCAGAGAGGGAGAATAGTGATTTGTTCAAGACAGCCGAGGAGTAATCCCTTGGGATGGACAATATTGAGTCCCATACATTTGAGGCTGTGGTATGTTAATGTAAATGTATCTGTTTGAGACAGTGGTCAGCCTGTTGGAGGGGATTACTGAGCTCATTTAACCAAATGAAGAAGATGAAAGGAATTCAAGTGAGTCACTATCATCACCAATGGGTGGTGTCCCCATTGGTGATGATAGTGTCTTCATAACAACTATATGTGTCCCCATAAGAAACAGACAGCTGCTGTTATCATTTGGTTACTCTTGTTGGGAACCAATGAGAACAAAACCCCTGTGTCCAATTGCTTCTTCTGATTGGCTGCAATAATTGACTGGTGATGTAATTTGCCATACATCGTATGGGCCAAGGGAAATTGGCTAACCCATGCTAATGTAGCTATGGTTTGATTTTTAGTATTTATAAGCTCTGGAAAACCAGGGAGTCCAGAAAAGCCCTGTTTTTGTTTAGTTCTTTTGCAGAAATGGAACGCACCAAGCTTTTCACACCAAGAGTCCTTCTATCTTGCAGGGTTTTACCTGGATCTTGGCCTCTGAAAAGGACGTATCCGTCACGCCTCGAACAGCAAGTCTAAACACGCTGGAGGTTTACATTAGCTATATATGGAGTTGAGCATACTATAAAAAATAACATTGCATGTGATTCCAGCCTTGTATTATGTGGCTCTACAATAAATGAGTGAAAAGGGCTGTTCTTCAATGCAGGGTTTTTAAAGAGGCGTTGAATGCGATGTCGGACTTGGAAGTGTGTGTGTGTGTGTGTGTGTGTGTGTGTGTGTGTGTGTGTGTGTGTGTGTGTGTGTGTGTGTGTGTGTGTGTGTGTTGAATGTGTAGGCGTAAAGGGGAGCGTACACAAAGACTTTCTGTTCCACTCATAAAAGGCTATCCACGTCCGGGTGGTATGCTAGGTGATGAACATGTCTTTGTTCTGTGTTTAACGTTCTCTCTTTGATCCCTCTGCTGCCACGTCTCTTTTTTCAAATTTGGCTCTAACCTCCATCCGTTTCCCGCCGTCACTTTCCCAGCAAACACTTGTTTTCCTCCTCCATCCACTTGTCCTTTCTATTCTTTCATCACGTCCTTCCCTGTAGCTTGTCTAGCTTCCGTTCTCTCTCATTCTCTCTCTAGCTTTCCTATATTTTCCGCTCTTTCTTTTCTCCATTTCATCGCTAATCACATTCCCGGTGTGTTTTTGGTTTTGAAATGCTGCTGATGCAACAGGAGCAACGCAGGAACTCCTCAGGCACGGCTTACATGTGAAGCAACCGTGCTCTGTACCCTGTATTCAGACCCTGCAGAGGGGCACTCAGAGTTGGAAAGCAGTGCATTGTCTTTGCAGAACCGCTTGCACAGTGTCATGGGGGGGGGGGGGGGGGTCACTAAAGAGAGTCACTGAGTTTGTATCTCTCCAGGCTTCTGGAGTGTTTCTACTGAGTCTGAGTGATCCTGCTATGATGTTTGTATTGTGTTCATGTGTCCCATGTATGGCCAGGAGGACAATGGGCCACACTGGGGTTGACTGACCTGTTTTGGATGCAGTGGAATCACATGACAACTAATGGGCGATAAAGCATGCTGCTATTTACACTCTCAACAACGTGTGTCATGACACATCGCACGGCACAGGCTGTGGTCTACTGGCCTGTCGGCACTGGCAATTCGCTTCCGTTCACGGTTCCTGTGGGAATCATGTCTTACGTTCCTCCCTCCCACCAGCCCTCTTGGATATCCAGTCACATCCATTGTCTGTCTACTCATTTGTAGCCCTTCTCTTTACAGTTAAACTAAATAAATACAGGGAAAGAAATGAACAATAAAAAAAACAGGTTGCCCCTGTAACACTGCTTTAAAAAATGTGATACTTGAGATATAACTATAACTTGTTACAATTCAAAATAATTATAATAATTATAATAATTATACAATTCAATAAATAATATAATCCTTTTGGCCGTTAATCTCTTACACTACAGGTGATTTCATCCCCTCTTGTTGGATGACCTCCATTCCATTGGCCAGTTCCTCTGTGCTCAGTGGCCTGCTGGGCTGTGCTTGGTTTAAATCTCCATGAATCTCAGTCCATCTCTGCCCCTCTGTTTATCCTGGTCCGTGGTCATGGCAGATAAATGCCAAGGTCTGTAACATACAGAACGCCCTACCGCGCAAAGAAAGAAAGAACGAAAGAAAGAAAGAGCGAAAGAAAGAAAGAACGAACGAACGAAAGAACGAACGAAAGAAAGAAAGAAAGAAAGAAAGAAAGAAAGAAAGAAAGAAAGAAAGAAAGAAAGAAAGAAAGAAAGAAAGAAAGAAAGAAAGAAAGAAAGAAAGAAAGAAAGAAAAGGGCGAAGACAGGTAATGGACTGGAATGTACCAAGTGGAGTCACCACTGGAATAGGTCTCTGAACGTCTCTGCGTCCTGCAGCCTTATGAAGGGGGTGTTGGTTAACACTGAGAGGTGTGGACCAGCAGGAACGCGGGGCAGAGAGGTGGTGGACAGGTTCAGCCAACGTGTGCCCAGTCTAGGGATCTAGACAGCAACCTGCCAACGTCCTCTGCAGTCGTCATCCGAGCGTAATGAAAGCAATCCAATTCATTAATACCATCGACTCCTTTGAGAGAGATGTTAGCAAGTTGCTAGGCAATCGTGGGAGGGATGCTAGGCTAGAACGGTGGATGGGGGATGGGGTGGTTGCATCTTGTTTTATGAGAAAGTGCCAGAACTACCGCTTGGCTAACTCCGGGCCGAGCGCTACGGCTAACAGCGCTACGTCCGGTCCGTCCATCTCAGAGCTTGATCTCAAATGTCTTTTGCAGATCGTTGGAAAAAGGGTTTGCCGTGGTCGCCGGCGGCGCCCTGGCCTCCAGCGCCGCCCACTTGGCCTCGAAGCCGTCCGCTTCTTGGGCAACGTTGCCGGGAGGGGCGGTGAGCTGGCTCCCCTCAGGGGGCCAGCTGCCGCTCCTCCCGCCGCCGCTGGCGTTGCCGTTCAGCAGCCCCACGCCGGCCGTGTTGGCGGCAGCGGTGCCCCCCCCCCCCACCGTGCCGTGCACCGGCGCCCCGTTCATCATCGCGCCCAGCGGTTGGTTGGCGGCAAACGTCGGCGTCGAAAAGCCTCCGGCGAAAGGGTGGCGATGGTGGCCGGGCACGCCCATGGCGCCGCCGGACGAGCCGGCGGCGGTGCAGAAGACGTTGGCCACCATCTGGGAAGGCGTGATGCCCACCACGGGCACGCTGGCGCTGGGGTAGGTCACACCGCCGGCCAGGCCGGGCATGTAGGCCTGCATGGGCACGAAGGCCGGCTGGACGGGCTGGCCGGCGAACAGGCCCCCCGGGGCCGGGCTGGTCTCCAAGCCAAGGGGGAAGGGCTGCATGGAGGTCGAGAGGGTGCCCGGGGGCCCGGGGAGGGAGGGCTGCATCATAGGGGCCCCGGACATGCTGGGACCAGA
This sequence comes from Lota lota, assembly GCA_026745465.1. Lineage (NCBI taxonomy): Eukaryota > Metazoa > Chordata > Actinopteri > Gadiformes > Lotidae > Lota > Lota lota. The sequence continues at coordinate 382,005 of JACYXH010000452.1, forward strand.
CATGGTGGGGATGGACATGGAGGGGAGGGACATGGGGGGACCGGACATGGGAGGACCTGGAATCAGCGGGATGGATGAGAGGGACATTGGTGGTGGGAGGGGCATTGGGGACTGTCCCGCTACAGACATCAGGGGGTTGGACAGACAGCCGTGAGACATGGAGACGGAAGACACTGGACCAGATGACTTGGCGACCTGATTGGTGATGGACTGACTTGACATAGTGGGCGGGCCGGGGATGGTGGGGAAGATAGGGGCTGGGGGCGGGGCCATAGATGAAGGGGGAGGGGTCTGTTGCTGAGCTCGGACTGCTTTGGCGACCTCTTCAAGCCACCGCTCGGCCTCGGACGGCGTGCGCCTGTGTCCGCTGTGCATCTGCATCGCCACGGAAACGGCGGGAGGAGAGTGGAGTGGAGGGTCCGCCTGCACCCAGGGAGAGGTGGCTGATGCAAAGAGAGAGAGGGGGGAAAAAGGGAAGATAAATGATCACTTTCCA
>JACYXH010000452.1:387500-392500 GCA_026745465.1 Lota lota
GATTTATTGTTGGTAAAGCAATTTGTAAACGTTGTTTTAAAAAAGTGATATACACGCACGTTTTGCAAAATGAATTCTTCAAAGTAAAATGAGTTTATCATGATTATTGTTACATATGGTCAAACATACCATTTCACACAAAATCACTTAATACAATTCGTATGTCGGAGAACACAGGCAGCACAGCAGCCTGCTGAACAAGAGGACACTTTATCCCGACTCTATTGGCTGTATGTGTTGGTTTCTGTGCGCGTGCAAGGGTAGGCTGTTCCCCCCGCCCACCTTTCTTCTTCTCCTGCAGCTTCATGATGTCGTCTCGCTCAGCGCCGCCGCCCTGCTGGCCAGAGGAGGCGGAGGAGGAGGAGGACGCGACACGGAACGAGCCCTCGCGCACGAAGGAGGTGCGGCTGGCGTCGAAGGAGGCCGTGACGCCGCACTCCTTCTCCCGCCGCTGCTTCCTCTCCAGGCATGCGGCGAAGGCACAGCCCACGGCGTGGCTCAGTCTCTCCCCCTGGTGGAGCGGTGGAGAACAACATGCATCAGAGCCGAGGCGGATCCATCACAGGCCCGGCGTCAGGACATTTTCATTCCCTCTTTCTCTGTCTGCTCTTTGTTTCTTTGAGCATTTAAGGTGCTGGCGGCAAAATAAAGGAGGTAGTATTACCTTTGTTAGATATGGCATTGCCACACATATTATACATCAGAAAATGGTTGGAATGTAGAAGAATACGGAAGACATTAGAAGAAAAGAGAAGAAAAAGCTTTCTCTCTCTTGTTTCTAAAATGTAGCACTTGAAGCAGTTTCCTTTTTTATTGATTACTTGCATGGTTCTTGCAATTTCTGGGTTGTATCTTCATGGTTGAATGCACTTATTGTAAATCGCCTAGGATAAATGCGTCAGGTAAATAAATGTAATGTAATGTAAGCAATATTTTTGAAGACGTGGTCATGCTAGAATTGTCCACAGCATGTGTAAACAAAGCAAAACATAATTATTTTCATTCATATACATATTCACTTTTTATAAAAGAAGAAATATTATTGTATTGATATGATTATTTTTTAATATGCACTTTAACCGAGATCAGGAGGGAGTAGGAGGTGCTTTGCCAGAGGGGGGTAAGGAGAGAGAGAGGGAGAGGGGTAAAATGTATGTACTGTATTGGGATATGTTAAAAAAACTAAAAAAAGAATGATATAGCCACCCATCAGCTATAAGTGAGTGAAATACTCACTCACTTGTGAGTGAAACAGAAATATATCTGTTTCGAGTTGAATGAGCCTGCTCATTTCCGACCAATCAGGGCATATCTTCCCTGATTGGTTCAGGGAATCCATCTTGCCCATCAATCACAGTTGCTCGAAATGCAACACTTGACGAAGAAACGTAGGGAGGGAGGAAGCAGAAAGGGAGGGTACGTTTTATGGGGTGTTTAGTTTAAAGATGTTGCACTCTTCTGCTCTCTCCCTCTTTACAACTCTCAAATGTTACCTGCAGCAGCGTTCAACGATTTTTTGATGACAGTCACAACCTTTGTCCACAGACAGAATGTTGAGAGGCAAAAGCCATTACCACCAGTACACCAAGAGACACTACAAACCAAGGTTTCATAGAAAATAACACCCTGCTTATTCCTGGCAGTGCCACACAATGGATCTGAATTACACACGGATCCAAATACGATGTTTCTGTTTAAGAACATACATTAGCATGCAATTATCCGCCTTACACACTGTGGTTGTCAAAGTGCGCTAAGCATTTGTGCCCTGTGGCACCCAGTGCATTTCATTCTCATTTCTCTTCAATCTGCAATTAACTCCCGACTCATCCTTCCCCTCCCTGCCTCTCTCTCTCTCTCTCTCTCTCTCTCTCTCTCTCTCTTACTCTCTCTCTCTCTCTCTCTCTCTCTCTCTCTCTCTCTCTTACTCTCTCTCTCTCTCTCTCTCTCTCTCTCTCTCTCTGTCTCTCTCTCCCTCTCTCTCTCTCTGTCTCTCTCTCTCTCTGTCTCTCCCTCCCTCTCTCTCTCTCTCTCTCTCTCTCTCTCCATCCCTCTCTCTCTCTCTCTCTCTCTCTCTCTCTCCATGAAAACCCTTCTCAGGCTCGTCCTCAGTGCTTCTGCATTTTGCTCCACAGGATCACAGCACATGGTAGACGGACAGATAGCGTGGTAAATAAATAGGAGGACAGATAAATCCTCCAGGGCTCCTTTCTAATCCCCTGCACTAATCCAACAGAGGACTCTGCTGTGTCCTGCCCCCGATTATCAACCCGGCTCCCTGTCTGGGTCCAGCTGCTGGCCGATCGCAGGCCCGTCAGGCTCTGCAAGCGGTTGGCCTCACAAAGTGTCTGCTTGGTAAATGTGCATGGTGGCTGCCTCGTATCACAGGAGGTCCAGGGTTCTTGGTTCCTCGGTCGTGCGTTTTCTCCTATTCCCGTTCACCTTTCACTTCCTGAGACATGCATGGCAGTGTACATCCCACCACGCACATGTAAAAAGAGCATTTAATACTCAGCAAGCCTAATAAAGGTTATGAAAAAGAGAATTATTTGTTTACGTAGTCCATACGCTGTTGATAATACTGTGATCCAAGGGGCTGTAAGACTTAAGAGCTCTTATTTAAGTGTAATTTGTTAATATTACACTTAAAGCCCTTGGTCAGTCCTTAGTGAGTGAAATGCGCTGTGAGAATGTTCATTTTAAGTTGAGTGAGCCAATTTAGGTTTGAGACCGCTCCCGGCTCATTCCTGACCAATGAGGTGTGGCGGATTTCGGGAACCGCTCTTCTAACTTCTCTCTCTTTACAACTGTCAAATCTTACCTACAGTTACAAGCTAAAAGGTGCCAGTCGTCCACAAAGTGAACACATGTGAGTTCATGGAAACATGCAGCAGACAAGGGAACCGGGGCATCGCACCCGGTCTCTGGAGCTGCTGATGTGCATGTGTGTCTTCTTCTTACGGAGTCCTTGAGGGCCATGAAGCAGTGGCAGATCCAGCGCCTGGTGGTGCCGTCACGGCAGATGTAGGAGAACGCCTTGTCGTAGTTACGGTCCGGGGCACAGAAGGACACCTTCTCTATGGTCTGGTCCACAATGAGGTCCTGGGGGAGGGAGGGAGGGAGAGAGAGAGAGAGAGAGAGAGAGAGACAGACAGACAGACAGACAGAGAGAGAGAGAGAGAGAGAGAGAGAGAGATAAAGAGAGAAAGACAGAGAGACATGAGACACGGGGAAATTAGATTCGACAGCTGAAGCAAAGCTAGTCCATCCATCGTGTTAAACGGATACACCAGAGGGCGTCCCATTTGACACGTGTTTCATTTAACTGGCTTTTCATGTGCACTGACAAGTGACAGGGAGGGGGCGGGGCTGTTCAATGACACATCACACATCCCTAAAAGCCTGAAACTCTTACACAAGAGGGCTTGATGGACTCCTGAAGATCTGCACCCCCCCCCCCCCCCCCCCAGCACTGCTCCCACCATACCCCAATGCCTTATTCATCCTCTCCATCTTGTGAATAGAGGACTCGCAGCTGAAGGAAGACGTGTGTGTGTGTGTGTGTGTGTTTGTTTGTGTTTGAGTGTGGGGGGGGGGGGGGGTCCCTCTGACACTGAGGAGATGTGAACCAAGCTCAACCCGACGGGGCTGTCTTTCAGACACTGCTTGTCTATCTGACTACAAATAGAAGGGGTACTCAGCCTAGTCTATAGAGTCCATGGAAAAGAGAGGGCCCCTCGAGGGCTCCTTGTGTACATTAACCCCCCCCCCTGCACTGGCCATCGCTACAGCCCTCTCCCCGATCGACATAAAAAGGGGAGGCATGGAGACTAGAGAGGGATAACAAGAGGAAGGAGTGAGGAATAAGGGGTTCACACACTCATCAGCACACATCCTCTCTTCCAATCCAAATAAAGGGAGAGAGCGAGGGAGGGAAGGGGAGTCAAGCAAAGGAAAAGGAAGAGAGACAAAATAACAGGCTATTCATTGTGGGCCACTTAGTGAATGAAGAGGGTTTGCTGGTGCCAGGGTGAAAGGGTAGAAAGAGGGGAGTGTGTGCGTCGGCATGTAGTATGTGCGTGTGTTTGTATAGGCAACAGTGTGCATATGCAATGTGCAAGTCGTTTTGCACATTTCCCATACGGTCTCTGTGTGTGTGCCATCGGAGCCAATGAATCGTTTTTAATCCTCCAACTTATGAATGTAGCAGGACAAAACCCACAAAAAAGATCATGTGGATTCCTGACACTACGGCATCCACACGCACCCACAAGAGGGGACAGGAAGCCCAAAACGGGAAAGAACTCAAATGAACAAGCAGAGGAGACGGTAAACACACTCAACACTGGAGGAAGAAGGAGGGAAACTATTTCAGGTTTGAATATGTAATCTCTCTCTCTCTCTCTCCCTCTCTCTGTCTCTCTCCCTCTCTCTCTCTCTCTCTCTCTCTCTCTCTCTCTCTCTCTCCCTCTCTCTCTCTCTCTCTCTCTCTCTCCCTCTCTCTGTCTCTCTCTCTCTCTGTCTCTCTCTCTCTCCCTCTCTCTCTCTCTCTCTCTCTCTCTCTCTCTCTCTCTCTCTCTCTCTCTCTCTCTCTCTCTCTCTCTCTCTCTCTCTCTCTCTCTCTCTCTCTCTCTCTCCCTCTCTCTGTCTCTCTCTCCCTCTCTCTGTCTCTCTCTCTCTCTGTCTCTCTCTCTCTCTCTCTCTCTCTCTCTCTCTCTCCTCTCTCTCTCTCTCTCTCTCTCTCTCTCTCTCTCTCTCTCTCTCTCTCTCTCTCTCCCTCTCTCTGTCTCTCTCTCTCTCTCTCTGTCTCTCTCTCTCTCTCTCTCTCTCTCTCTCTCTCTCTCTCTCTCTCTCTCTCCCCCCCTCTCTCTCTCTCCTCTCTCTCTCTCTCTCTCTCTCTCTCTCTCTCTCTCTCTCTCTCTCCCCCCCTCTCTCTCTCTCTCTCTCTCTCTCTCTCTCTCTCTCTCTCTCTCTCTCTCACTGTCCTGCCCCCATTACGG
>JACYXH010000452.1:402500-407500 GCA_026745465.1 Lota lota
GCATGGAAGTTCGTGTGTGAAAAAGTGAACGGGAATGGTAATAGGGAGTGGGGACATGGGCATCCAAAACTCGATACAGACCCGAGTCCTTGGATGTGACTCGCAGCATGACGCAACACAAAGCCAAAGAGCAACACGACGTCGCCCAACAGAATCACAGCCATCTGCACAGCAGAGAGGGAAAGAGATAGAGATAGAGATAGAGGCAGAGAGAGAAAGAGATAGAGGCAGAGAGAGATAGAGACCGGGAGATAGAGATAGAGATAGAGGCAGAGAGAGAAAGAGATAGAGATAGAGATGGAGATAGAGATAGAGGCAGAGAGAGATAGAGACCGGGAGATAGAGATAGAGGCAGAGAGAGAAAGAGATAGAGGCAGAGAGAGATAGAGACCGGGAGATAGAGATAGAGGCAGAGGCAGAGAGAGAAAGAGATAGAGGCAGAGAGAGATAGAGACCGGGAGATAGAGATAGAGACAGAGGCAGAGAGAGAAAGAGATAGAGATAGAGATAGAGGCAGAGAGAGAAAGAGACCGGGAGATAAATATAGAGATAGAGGCAGAGAGAGATAGAGACAGGGAGATAAATATAGAGATAGAGGCAGAGAGAGATAGAGACAAATATAGAGATAGAGGCAGAGAGAGATAGAGACAGGGAGATAGATATAGAGATAGAGGCAGAGAGGGATAGAGAAAGGGAGATAGATATAGGGATAGGGATAGAGATAGAGATAGAGGCAGAGAGAGATAGAGACAGGGAGATAAATATAGAGATAGGGGCAGAGAGAGATAGAGACAGGGAGATAAATATAGAGATAGAGGTAGAGAGAGATAGAGACCGGGAGATAAATATATAGAGATAGAGGCAGAGAGATAGAGAAAGGGAGATAGATATAGAGATAAAGATAGAGGTAGAGAGAGAGACTTTGGAAAATGGATTGAGAGTCCGAGAGGGAGACCAGAGGGACAAGAGACAATCTTGAGACGGACAAAGAAAAAGTGTTGAAAAAGGGCTACGAAATAGCTCTGAAGAAAAAAAGGACTCTATAAATAAACAGGAGCATCATTTTTTGAGAGAATCGTATTGCACAAAAGCACTGCGGCAGTTATAAACAAGACTCCGTGCAGACTATACAAATACAGGGCTAGTACAGCCAATCAGAGCCAAACCAATCCATCGTTGTATGGAGGGAATGTGTGTGTGTGTATGTGAGTGAGTGAGAGTGAGAAAACAAGAGGAATGATGATTATAGTTTAGTTGTTGTCTCTTTGTCTAAGTCTTTCCCTATCTCCCTGACCTTATATAGGTTTCTTCTTCATTCCAGCTCTTTCTCTGCATTTGAATTTCAAAAGGAAAACACAACATAGGAGTTTAACATCTGGCTGACTTCAATATCTAAGCGGTTCCTGTTCACTCACTCATCCTTTTTGTAAATGTAAGTGTTCCCGGGTTGATGCTTTTGTCATCATGAAATTGTGTGTGTGTGTGTGTGTGTGTACATGGGCTGTGTTAAGACTAGCTGTTTGTCCAGCTGTGTGTTTCACTGGCCAGCTGTGAGATGGACCCGAATCTGTGGAAAAATCTCCACTTTCCCTCCTTTCTTTTTTATAGAAACACACACACACACACACACACACACACAAACACACCAAGCCCGGCTCCTCCCTGATCCAGATGTTAGTTACAATGCAGGCTCAGAGGCTTGGCAACACTGGACACACTCCTCCCTCACACCCTCACCTCTTCAACCGCTCCTCCCAACACACACACACACACACACACACACACACACACACACACACACACACTGAGTCACCGCCACCTTGAGTTTACGGTTAGCCAACCATGTTTCTGTCCAGTGTGTGTGTGTGTGTGTGTGTGTGCGTGAGTATGCGTGTGTATGTGTGTGTTTGTGTGTGTTAGTGTATGTGTGTGTGTGTTAACATAGCTTTCCCTGGCTCTCTAGTTCATCATTCTCCACTCTCCTCATAATGTTTTGTTCGAAGTGTTTCTGACGGCTGCATAATTAGCTACAGTATGCAGCCTAGTCCACTGGATGTGCTTGAACTCATTTAACCCAGTTATTGAGAGCTAAATTGGAGTGTGTGCATGTGCGTGTGCGCGTGCATGCACATTGCACACACCCACTCACTCACTCTCACATTCGCAAAACACACACACACATTCGCAAAAACACATAAACACACATGCACGCACACACACACACACATTCACAAAGCACATAAACACACATGCACGCAGGCACACACACATGTGCCACACACACACACACACACACACACACTGCCCATCATCCTATTGTCTATCTTGCTAGCACAGACAGATGTTGTAGGAAGAAAGAGTGGGAGGAGTCACAAAGATCATACTGATCCGGGACAGATTGCTTTATGTACACCAATGATACACCTGCACTGTTTCTTTATAAAGACGAACATGTTGAAAATTTGAGGTCAGAGGCATTCAGCCCAAAACACAACAAAAAAATGATGTCATTAAAAGATCGGATCTGAGGTTTTCAAAGAAAGATTTAATGGTCAGGTAATACAAGCCAAAGAAATCAGAGAGGGATTAGTCTACCAGAGAGTTTGTGGCGGGCCAGACCACCCCTAAATCAGATTCCCAGAGCTAACCACTTACTCTATGCTCAGATGCACAGCCAGGTCGATAGACAAAGTCTGGAACTTATAATGTACTTTTGAAGGGAGCACCAGAAAGAGTTTCATACATAAATAAGTGCACACATATATATATTAAAAAAAACTCCCCTGCATGTGTGTACTTGCACTTGCACGTGTGCACTGCACACTCAACTAAATCCCCCCACACACACATACACGCAAGCTTAAGCCCCCATCTTACAACTACCTTGAAAGAGCAAAAACGTTTCATTCCTTTTCAGCTGTGAAAAGGTGTCTGGTGGCGAATCTAGGGGGAGATCCATACTGGGAACCCAGTGGCTGAAATGAAAAGCAGGTCAGCTTGGCAGAGCCTACTCTGTCAGACCCTAACCCTAATGTCAGACCCTAACCCTAATGTCAGACCCTAACCCTAATGTCAGACCCTAACCCTAATGTCAGACCCTAACCCTAATGTCAGACCCTAACCCTAATGTCAGACCCTAACCCTAATGTCAGACCCTAACCCTAATGTCAGACCCTAACCCTAATGTCAGACCCTAACCCTAATGTCAGACCCTAACCCTAATGTCAGACCCTAACCCTAATGTCAGACCCTAACCCTAATGTCAGACCCTAACCCTAATGTCAGACCCTAACCCTAATGTCAGACCCTAACCCTAATGTCAGACCCTAACCCTACTCTGCAGGCTGCAACAACAGGGCTTCAGGAAAAGGAAACGACACACCGTGTTCCGTAGTTCTCCTTACAAACGGAGGGTTCGACTGGGGGACTAGAAATCGAAACGGGACAGACTGTTTCAAGTCTGCAAGATGGCCTACTAGAAGAACAACATCCATTTGGTACCATGATGCACAAACCCCCATTATTATTACGTTATGCAACACACAGACACACACATACCATGATCTACTCATACCTTATATATAATCATCCTTCCTATTCCACCATCAACCCAGTTGTTTAAGACTAAAGATGTGGTTGTGTGTGTGTGTTTGTGTGTGTGTGATTATGTGTGTGTGTGTGTGTGTGGGGGGGGGGGGGGGGGGGGGGGGCAACATAAATGGTAAAACCACATTGACCTCTCTCCCAAAACTGCACCTTCTTATGCCCTGTCCGCATTCACTTGCACAGATGTCCTCAATGCTTGTGCACGGCACTGTGTGTGTGTGTGTGTGTGTGTGTGTGTGTCGTAATCAAAAAACAACAACAAAAAACAGGCAGATTACATTTTAAATCCCCCTTTTGCCCTTAGACTGGCTGCGCAAAGAGGGCATGGAGGTACCAAGGTTAGATAGAATGATTGTGCGTGTGTGCGTGCATGCGTGCGTGCAGTCGTGTGTGTGTGTGTGTGTGTGTGTATGTGCGTGTGTATGCCTTTGTGTGTGTATGTGTTTGTGTGAGAGTGTGTAAATCAAGTCTGCGTGTCTTTGCATCTGTGCGTGTGTGTCTGTGTGTGTGTGCGCACATGTGTGTGTGTGCGTGTGTGTGTGTGTGAGAGGAAGTGTCACATATGACATGGTGAGAAGAACAACACATATTCATCATTGCACATGAGAGTGGGAAGTTGTCACCATGTCGCCATGGTGATGCTGGTGCAGGCTGGATTTGGCAGTGTATTTTTACTTTGTTTTCAGTTGGAGGAAAGACATGAATAATTATACAAACGTTACAATAACAAAGATATCTAAAGAGTGAAGAAGAATGTTAAGGGGTGCAGTGGTGACCCATCTATATTATGGTATGAAACCATGGCATTATTTCTTGTATTCGATTCTAAGCTTCTCCTCAAAGTTCCGTCTTTGTTTTCTGTATTTTCATTTACTTTATTTCTAAATGTCATCTTACAGATGACACGGTTTCAATCAATTGTATTCTCACTGTCTAAATTGCTCACGATGATCTCATCTGTTTTCATTTGAACTTATTTGCATCTAATCTCTCCCAGCCATCCCACAACAAAGCTACATGCATCAGGTATAATTTTCAGACTTCATTCACAACAGCTAGATCCTATCCTAGATCCTATCCTAGATCCTATCCTAGATCCTATCCTGTATCCTATCCTAGATCCTATCCTAGATCCTATCCTAGATCCTATCCTGTATCCTATCCTAGATCCTATCCTAGATCTTATCCTAGATCCTATCCTGTATCCTATCCTAGATCCTATACTAGATCCTATCCTAGATCCTATCCTGTATCCTATCCTAGATCCTATCCTGGATCCTATCCTGTATCCTATCCTAGATCCTATCCGGTATCCTATCCTGTATCCTATCCTAGATCCTATCCTAGATCCTATCCTGTATCCTATCCTAGATCCTGTCCTAGATCCTATCCTA
>JACYXH010000452.1:410000-490000 GCA_026745465.1 Lota lota
TGTTTTCCATTAATTTAATTTATTTTGACTTATATTTAAGAATATTGAAATTAATATTGATATCCCAATATTCATGAACAACATGGCAACATCCTATTCTGTCGATATTGTATGGTGCTTTCTTGAATGCACTCACATGTGCACTGGTGTACATATGTTCACCATCGTCAACAATGTAAACAGCAACGGCAAGAGGCTTGTCAAAAGCATTGCATTGCACAATCAATGTACCATCTTTACTGGGAATACGAGACCGTTTATACCCAGCAAAGTGTACTGCAACCAAAGAGAAGAGAATATGAGGAGAGGAGGGTGAGAATGAGAGAAAAATGGGGACTTCTAAAAATAGACACCCAAGAGAGAGGGAGGAGAGAGGGGAGAGAGAAAGAGAGAGATGGAGAGTGAGTGGACAATAAGGCCAGAGATGGAGCTATGGGAAAATAAGTTAGGCTAGAGGGGGGCGAGTGTTTTTATAGAATTGATCAGTTGCACGCTTACACGAGCTTACATGAGCTAACATTATCCATGTGTGTGAATGCGCTCTTGCAGACACGCTTGCACATGCGGCATTTCTCATTCTCTGCACATGCTTCTGCTTGGGCGGGCACAATAACCGTAAGCCTGTTAGAGCCATCTATCGTGGTGTATCACCCGGCACCTGGCTGACAGAACTACATCATCACACCCAGGGTAATCAAGATTACCGGCTTCTTTTGTTCGAGCTTCATGTTGGAACATTTTGACAGATGTTGTTATGCCAAAACCCACCTCCCATTGATTATAAACTATGTCTGAAAAAATAACCATAAACAACAGCCAATCCAAAAAGGAGGTTTGTCTTACACTGTCCCATAGTGTATAAAACAATATTGAGAGTTTGTTTAGTGCAACAGGGAACATGGAGTAGGGAGTGTATAAACATGAGATTAACTCTACACACCGCTCCAGAGCTAAAAGCCTGAGAGCAAAAGAGGCTATCTTTGTTATTTAGCTAGTGGTACCGTTGGCAGCAACGGGATTCAATGCCTGAAGCAACGCATTGACTGTGACGTGTGTGTGTGTGTGTGTGTGTGTGCTTTTGTGTGTGCGCGCACAACTATACACATGTACACTTTGAGGTTTAAAGTGTACATGTATGAATGTTTGTCTGAATGTTAGCGCTGTATACAAAGACACACAAGGAAGTCATCCACTACAAACCATCAGCAAGTTGTTACAAATAGTTGCAACACAAACTCTATAGTCTCAGTAAAAGTGCAAATATCCTCGCAATCCCTCAGTTTACCAGTAGACAAAGTCAAACATGGCCTGAAACATATTGAGCAGCTGGCATTACAGTGTACTACTGTCTGAACGTATTCTGCATACTTAATGCATTCTCCCTAGAAGCAGAGATGCCACAAATAAGTATTGCACAATGCATTAACAATTTACTGAGTAATTAGAGTGGATATTCATTCATCAGTTTATTGGATTGAAGAGCACAAAGGAACAGCACCTGGAATGTGAAACAGGCATCACTTGAACACATGTGGATGTGTTTAACACAGGTGGTAAACACAGGAGGACAGTGGAAATTGAGAGAGGTGGTAAACCAAAAAACAAGTCTTACTTTATGGCTCCATCCAATCCCTTCTGGTACTAAAGCAATGGCATTCTGACTACCAACCCCAGAGTGAGGGGCAATATGACATAAAGAAACATAGAGAGCAAATAGCATTTTGAATGAGAAGACAAATCCACTGTTCTCCATGTCAGAGGGAAATGTATTGATCTGTGTTGTCAATACTCCTCCTGATCATCCCTTTCACTCCCTGATCCCCTGTGTTCTCCCCTTGATACCACACACACACACACACACACACACACACACACACACACACACACTGATGACGATGGAGGAAGAGAAGGGCGGATGAGGAATGGCTATTAAGTGGCTGCCAAAAACACACACACATACACACACACACACACACACACACACACACACACACACACACACACACACACACACATCTATGCTGCTTTTCTCTTGACTGTCTGGTAGATCAACCTTGGCACAAGAATACACAATCAATGGCCTTCCTCCCTGGTGTGTGTGTGTGTGTGTGTGTGTGTGTGTGTGTGTGTGTGTGTGTGTGTGTGTGTGTGTGTGTATGTGTGTGCGTGTGTGTGTGTGTGTGTGTGTGTGTGTGTGTGTGTGTGTGTACGTGTGTAAGAAGTGGGTCAGGTCTGCAGGGCAAGGATGGCAGCAGTGACTTTTGAAAGTTCCATAACTGCAACTCAGCAACATTGACTCTCAATGATTGTTTTTTTGCTACCTATCTCCCTCTCCTCCAACCTCCATCTGTAGTAGCCCCACCTGCTTTTGTCAGCCTGATGATGTTGTGTATCTAACAAAATGTACACTTTGTCGTGCTACGATAGACTCACACAAATGCACGCACACACACACACACACCATGCGAAAACCCTGACTGCTGCTTGGCAACAGGGTCCCATGGCAACCAGTGTTAGCAGAGTTTGTGGGCCAAAGAAGACACTGTGAGCAAGCAAAAGTGAAAGAATGGCAGAGAGAAGATGGATATGCACACACACATGAACGTGCACGCACAGACGCACATACACACACACGCACACACACACTGTCCTTGAACAGTGTTCAGGGGAGTGTGTGTGTACAGAGTGTTATGGATTAAATCTAATATATATCTGCTTTTACTGCAAGAAGGTGAGAGAGGCTTGGAAAAGCAATAACGTGATGAAGAGAGAAGAGAGGAGGAGTTTGTCCAACTTTAAAATACCCATTCCTCTAGAGGCTCTGGTGCATATCCTTGCCACAACACAGTTCTTTGACAACCAATCAATTGTTTTGGGCTGAGAATAACAGCCAGTCCTGTTTAAGCACATTTTATTTTAGCTCTGGATCCCAAAAAGTTAAAATCAATATCTGTATCTCACTCTCACCACACCTATTCCCAGCCATAATAAGTTATCCAAGAGAAGGGAGATCGACAGGAGAGAGGAAGAGAAATGTAGAGGGTAGAAGAGGACAGCCTGTGTAACAGCTCCCCTGCTGGAGACCAGAAGTATAGCAGGCAGTTGTCATGACAGTGCAGCTGCCATCCACACTAGGCCTGCGGCTGTGTGTCTGTCTGCACGAGTGTGTGTTTTCCATAAGCCAGGCAATTCTCTTTGACCTCTGGCCCCTGATTTCTCCACTCCAACTGCCAGGCCAGACAGGAACTCTTGTACTACACAATGCTGACGCGCCATGTGTTTCAATGTGTCTCTAAGTGTGTGTGTGTGTCTGTTTGTGTTTACATGCAATAGATTTGTATTTATAAGGTTAGGCAGCATTCTGTTAAAAGAGGTTTTCCTGAACTTTGAAGTTGCTAAGTTTTAATGCATAATTCATGCTTTTATGGATGTAAAGCAATATTACAACGCAGAGCATTGGAATCAATAAAGCTTTTAGCGCTTTTAACATGCCCTTCCATTTGTCTTTGTCTCGGAAATCTATCTATCTGTCTACAGTATAGATATATATATATATATATATATATATATATATATATATATATATATATATATATATATGTGTTTACAGTATATATCAACAATAGGTATCTATCTTTCTATCTAGGCCTATCTATCTGAAGAGGCCATTGTTTTTGTGTCAACGGACAATGTTTTCTGCCTCATGGCACCACAGGGCATAGTGGGGTCCTATATGTGTGTGTATGTGTTAGTAGTTCATAGTGGGGTCCTATATGTGTGTGTATGTGTTAGTAGTTCATAGTGGGGCCCTATATGTGTGTGTATGTGTTAGTAGTTCATAGTGGGGCCCTATATGTGTGTGTATGTGTTAGTAGTTCATAGTGGGGTCCTATATGTGTGTGTATTGTATACTTGTTAGTAGTTCATAGGAGGGCCCTATATGTGTGTGTATTGTATACTTGTTAGTAGTTCATAGTGGGGCCCTATATGTGTGTGTATGTGTTAGTAGTTCATAATGGGGTCCTATATGTGTGTGTATTGTATACTTGTTAGTAGTTCATAGGAGGGCCCTATATGTGTGTGTATTGTATACTTGTTAGTAGTTCATAGTGGGGCCCTATATGTGTGTGTATGTGTTAGTAGTTCATAATGGGGTCCTATATGTGTGTGTATTGTATACTTGTTAGTAGTTCATAGGAGGGCCCTATATGTGTGTGTATTGTATACTTGTTAGTAGTTCATAGTGGGGCCCTATATGTGTGTGTATGTGTTAGTAGTTCATAATGGGGTCCTATATGTGTGTGTATTGTATACTTGTTAGTAGTTCATAGTGGGACCCTATATGTGTGTGTATTGTATACTTGTTAGTAGTTCATAGTGGGGCCCTATATGTGTGTATACTTGTTAGTAGTTCACAGTGGGGTCCTATATGTGTGTATACTTGTTAGTAGTTCATAGTGGGGCCCTATATGTGTGTATACTTGTTAGTAGTTCATAGTGGGGCCCTATATGTGTGTATATTTGTTAGTAGTTCATAGTGGAGCCCTATATGTGTGTATATATGTGTTAGTAGTTCATAATGGGGCCCTATATGTGTGTATATGTGTTAGTAGTTCATAGTGGGCCCCTATATGTGCGTATACTTGTTTGTAGTTCCAGTAAAAGGATGCAGACTGACCTTCATAGTGCTGTTGTATTGTATTGACCCACACTAAAAGCCCAGATCCTACCACTAAACTTACTGGGGAAAATGGCTGAATGGATTTAGAGAAAAACACACGCACACACACACTTTATTCCACCACACCCCTTTGACTATGACCACTACTACTACTAATAACACTATGTCTACTACTAATACTCTACTACTACCACCACTACCAATACCACTACTACCACTACTAGTAGCTCTACTACTACTCCTAGGTCTACCACTACCACTATGTCTACTACTCCTACTCTACTACTATTGCTACATCTACCACTTCCACTACCACTTCTACCATTACCACTACTACTACCACTATCACCACTACCACTACTACCACTACTACTACCACTACTACCACTACCACTACTACCACTACTACTATCACTACTACTACTACCACTACTACCACTACTACCACTACTACCACTACCACTACTACCACTACTACCACTACTACCACTACCACTACTACCACTACTACTACCACTATCACTACCACTACCACTACTACCACTACTACCACTACCACCACTACCACTACTACTACCACTACTACCACTATCATTACTACCACTACCACTACTACCACTACTACTACTACCACTACCACTACCACTACTACTACCACTACTACCACTATCATTACTACCACTACCACTACTACCACTACTACTACCACTACTTCCACTACCACTACTACCACTACCACTACTACCACTACTACTACTACCACTACTACTACCACTACTACTACCACTACTACCACTACTACTACCACTACCACTACTTCCACTACCACTACTACCACTACCACTACTACCACTACTACTACTACCACTACTACTACCACTACTACTACCACTACTACCACTACTACTACCACTACTACTACTACCACTACCACTACTACCACTACTACCACTACTACCACTACTACTACCACTACCACTACTACCACTACCACTACTACCACTACCACCACTACCACTACTACTACTACCACTACCACTACTACCACTACTACTACTACCACTACTTCCACTACCACTACTACTACTACTACCACTACTACCACTACTACTACCACTACTTCCACTACCACTACTACTACTACTACCACTACTACCACTACTACTACTACCACTACTACTACCACTACTACTACCACTACTACTCCTACGTCTACTACTAGGCAGGTTTGCATGAACAAGTCCTAGCAGGTTGTGGGAACATGATCCGTGCCACTGAATAGGGAAGTGTGGTTTGGTGGCAGTAGGGCTGCTCAGGAGGTACAGCTGAGGACTTCAACTCACACACACACACACACACACACACACACACACACACACACACACACACACACACACACAGACACGTCATTCCAGGCCAGAGACAGAGAGACAGAGACAGACAGACCGAGAGCGAGAGAGCGAGAGAGAGAACAGAGGACAAGTGGCCTGGTGTTTAGGCCAGGGAAACAAAGACAAGTGTAAAAGGACCGTTATCAACAATAGTCACTTTGACATAGTGAGGAGAGAGGAGAGGGGGAGCAAAGAGACAGAATGGGAAGGCCCAGCATCACTTTCGTTGGCAAGTGGTGGGAAGAACAAAGTCAAACCGCAAGCATGTTTGCGTCACACAGACAAGCACGCACACACACACACACACACACACACATAGACAAGCACGCACACACACACACACACAGACAAACACGCACACAAACGTCATGACAAAACCAAACCTCCGGTGAGGCATCATGCTCTTGAAGAAGCGTGGCAGGGACAAAAGAGAGGAATTCTCTTAGAAAAGCATGCCTTAGTGTGTGTGTGTGTGTGTGCACATATTCAGACCTCGTCGCAGATTACAGACACACACCCCAGATGGCCAGCGTGTCTCGTCCTTTCACCACCTCACCCAGAAGAATGGCCAGCGGTGGCCCCTCCCACCCGGGCGCCCAGCTCCGCCCTCCTCTTTTGTCAGCGCGTGTGTCCGTCAAATGGAAGCGTGTGTCTGGGACAATGGCAGCGAGACAAAGAGCCCGCCTACCCCCAACTGGGATGCTGAATAGTGGGGCACGTGGGCCTTCTCATCCAGGGAACAATGGCATGGAGTGAGGGGTGGGGGTTAGAGGCAGAGGGCGTGGCATAAGACACCACACAAGACAGAGCAGCCCACCCAGGAGTGACCCTCACCCAGCCACACATATTTCCCTACTCTAGCCCCAGGCTTATCCTCAGGCCTATGAAAGTCATACTTCCATGCATCCACGTCAGGGCACGACAACTCACTGGAATAATTGTTTAGCTGCCAAAACCTAAGGGTGTGCGTGGACGTGTGGATTTTTTACCTGTGGGGAGTAGAAGATTTCATTAACTAGGCGGTGTTTTAGAGTCTGTTGGAACAGCTGGGCTAAGACTCTGTGTTTGTGTGTGTGTGTGTCCATGTGTGCATGTGTGTGTTTGTGTGTGTGTGTGTGTGTGTGTGCATGTGTCCGTGTGAGCGTGTGTGTGTGTGTGTGTCCGTGTGAGCATGTGTGTGTGTGTGTGTGTCGTGTGTGCATGTGTGTGTCGTGTGAGCATGTGTGTGTGTGTGTGTGTGTGTGTGTGAGTGCATCTGTGTGTGTGTGTGTGTGTCTGTGTGTGTGTCCGTGTGAGCATGTGAGCATGTGTGTGTGTGTGTGTGTGTGTGTGTGTGTGTGTGTCCGTGTGAGCGTGTGTGTGTGCGTGTGTGTGTGTGTGTGTGTGTGTCCGTGTGAGCATGTGTGTGTGTGTGTGTGTGTGTGTGTGTGTGCATGTGTCCGTGTGAGCGTGTGTGTGAGCGTGTGTGTGTGTGTGTGTGTGTGTGAGCTGTGAGCATGTGTGTCGTGTGTGCGTGTGTGTCGTGTGCGTGTGTGTGTGTGTGTGTGTGTGTGTCCGTGTGAGCATGTGAGCTGTGTGTGTGTGTGTGTGTGTGTGTGTGTGTGTGTGTGTGTGTGTGTGTGTGTGTGCAGGGACTGAAGGGGAGCTGAGATGAGAGGGGTGCTTCCCCGACCTCCTCCCCATTTTAGGCAGCTGGTTTGGGGGTAACGGTCTCACCAGCTGTGTCCCTGCTCACCATCCCCCGACACACGCACATACACACCTTCTCTTCCCCAAAACACCCTTCCCATGGCTGGCGCACATACACACAAACACGCACACACACGCACATACACGCACACATTCACACACACACACACCCCATCTGGCTGTAGGAGGAGAGCTGTCTGGGTGATTTCCAGTGTTTTGCTGGGAGGGTGTCTGTGAATCAACGACCCCCAGGGATACAGAACTCTTCTTAACCAGACAGATCGTACGCCCTTCACCCCTTCCTCACGTTTCCCTAAATAAAATGACTGTCATTAGCACAGATTGATGATGATAGAAATGAAACAACGGCGGGATCTTTCCAAGAAGAATTTTGTCTTGAACTCTGGCAGAATTGGCTATCCACACATAACGGAAGGAAGTGTGTGGTCCTTCCAGGAGTAAATTCCTAAAAGCTGTATTGTGCCTCTGTCTCTGTCTCTGTCTGCCAGCAGTGGTGTATTACAACACTTCCTCGAAGTGGAAATAAACTGTAACTTCCCCTGGCCGCTCCTCCCTGTTGATCCACATCACTCACACTATAAAACTAAAAGGCCCCAGGTGGAAACACACCGCGTAAAACACCAAAAGATCATGAGAGGTACGACATGGACGCATATCACCAACATCTGTTACATACGTTGGGACCAAGAAAAAACACAAAAGACAGAAATCGACAGTACACTACTTGTATAATGCAACTTGCTGTCGTACCATTATTCCTAAAAATAACAGTACATATGAATAGTTATTATGGCATAAAAAGGGTTCCTGGTTTGTCCCACACACATCCTGTTTTCACAGGATCACATTGCACATGTGCATTGTCGCCGACGTTCGCATCAAAGAAAGCCCCGCCATCTTTACGTCAGAGTGTCCAGAACCCCTGCTGAACACCCTCAGCCTCTGGGCCTTGGTCTGGACCAAGACCCTGGCACCCCTCTTCCAGAGAAAGAGCTTATTCAGGGCTCCACTAAGTCAAGTGTGTTATGGGACTAATTGATTGAAGCTTTTGTTTTCCTCGCATTCATCAATCGCTTTGGCTGGCAGGGTGAAAAATAAATAAAATGCTGGGTTGCAAGAAAGCTAAGTCAGAGGGGAGAGAGAAGGCGGAGAGAGAGAGACAGAGAACATGGAGAACGGGAGGCATAGAAGGAGAATATGTTGAGGAGGAAGGAGAGACGAGTGTGTGTGTGTGTGTGTGTGTGTGTGTGTGTGTGTGTGTGTGTGTGTGTGTGTAGTAGAAGTCGATTCAGTGAATGTGTTAATTAGGACAGTTGACAAACTGGGTGTGTGTTTGGGGATCTTTTTTACTGCTTGTCAAACACCTTGGCCCTCTGCTCCTCTCACTGTCCTTCATCTCATCACTCTTATTCTATTTCTTCTCTCCCCAAACAGATCAATAAGAAATATGTCTCTTTCTGTTTGCCCCCATTGCCTAGTCTAACACTACCTCTACCCTGCCCGCCCCTCCTCTCCACTCCTCTGAAACTCTGGCCCGTTCAGCTTAAAGGGTTGGTCAACTTAGAATGTGTGAATGGATGGGAAACAGAATAAGATTGTATCCGATAACTAGACAGTGACATACTGTAGACAGACACATGCTCCTGCCACTGCACACATGTATTTATACACATACAACAGCTGCATGTACGACTTCATGACAAATCACTGCTTTCACAGTTGCTCACACGCCCATATGGAGTGGCTATGGAAATACATTTGCATGGAAAACTCCATAAAATGCCAAACAATCCTTTACCTGTGCCTTTTGAATATTACATGATGATACACCTGATCACCATTTGTGCATAATGAGGTAAACCTATAAAAGGAACCTATAACCTAAAACATTCAGCGTGAATATACTAACAAGAATAATAAGAGAACTAGCATTAGCTGCAGACTTTCTTTGAGTGTGTGTGTGTGTGTGTGTGTGTGTGTGTGTGTGTGTTTGCGTGCCTGTCTGGAGGAATGCATTGTAAGAGCAAGCTTCCAGGATGTAAACAAAGTCCATATGAAAGAATCTGTTTGTGCGTGTATCTGTATGTACGCATCTGTGCGTGTATGTGTGTGTGTGTGTGTGTGTATGTCTGTGTGTGTGTGTGTGTGTGTGTGTATGTCTGTGTGTGTGTGTGTATGTGTGTCTGTGTGTGTGTATGTATGTGTGTGTGTGTGTGTGTGTGTGTATGTCTGTGTGTGTGTGTGTGTGTGTGTGTGTGTGTGTGTGTGTCTGTGTGTGTCTGTGTGTGTCTGTGTGTGTGTGTGTGTGTGTGTGTGTGTGTGTGTGTGTGTGTGTGTGTGTGTGGAAGGACAAGAGGGTTCAAAGAGTGTCCAGCTGAAAACAGAGACACACAGAGACAGAGAGACAGAGAGACACACAGACAGAGAGAGACAGACAGACAGATACAGAGCTAGAGACAGAGACAGAGAAAGACACAGAGGCAGAGACAGAGAGCTAGTGAGAGACAGAGAAAGAGAGGGACAGAGAGAGAGTGAGAGAAAGGTTAAAAGGGGTTGAGCTTTTCCTCTTGCTCGTAGGAATGCGGAGCATAAGCAGTAACACATTCCCTATGTTGATCTCAGTGAGCAGCACAGGACCCAGAGCATGTAAACACACATGCACAGCACACACACACACAAGCACACACACACGAGCAGAACCCGAAACACACAAACGTCTTATTCTGTCCTCCTTTGCACATGGACAGCGACCATCTTGAAGATGGAGTGAGTCAGCCAGCCCCTAGCTTCTTGTTCCACCCCAGTTCTTGTCATGACCTCTATCGTGTCTCACAGCCTTCCTTCCTTCTAAACACAATCACCCTCTCTCCTCCTCTCTCCTGCTGTCCTCTCTTTTCCTCCAGCTTTTTCTCATCTCCACTCTCGCTTCCTTCATCCCTTGTCCTCTCTTCTGCTCTCCTGAACATTCTTCCCTCGTGTCCTCGTGTCCTTCTGTCTTCGTGTCCTCCTGTCCTCTGGCCTCTCCACTTGCTTCTGCTCCTCTCCTGGCTTCCATTTAACGGGGCTTTTGATTCATCTTCCATCCACCAGTACTCCATCACCTTTCATTCACCAGCCCTAGGCTGGCCTGCCCCTAGCTCCTATTACCCACAATCCCTTGTTTACCCCGCCCCCTCCCTCCCCACTCAACCATTTGATGGGCTGGTGATTGAGATGTGTGTGTGTGTGTGTGTGTGTGTGTGTGTGTGTGTGTGTGTGTGTGTGTGTGTGTGGGTGTGTGTCTGTCTGTGGGTGGGGGAGGGGGGGGGGGCAATGGAGAGAGTGGGAGATTACATCAAAAGCATATGTAGTCCCTCCAGATATATTTACGTTTCAGAAGGGAAAAGGAGGGGTGAGAGAGGTGCAGACAGAGGGAGAGAGAAAGACATGGGTGTAGTAGGTGAGTGTGAGAGCAATAGTATATTAGAAAAACAGAAAAAGAGAGAACGAGAATGAGCCATCAGAATCCGTTAATCACAGCACATCAGTTCTGTTTTCACTAGCGTTTTGCCTTCAGTTGATGAGCATCTCTGGAATGTTCCTTGATGCTTACGGGTCCAGAGGGAGAACGGTTTATATACTGGATGTCCATCCCCTCACGTTGGTGGTTCGAGGGCCAAGAGGGCTTCATCTACTATAAAAACTTTACGATGGCTATGAACCAGAGCGAGGGGGAGGTGGGCAAAACGAAAGAACAGAGACAGGATAATGATGGAATCTCACGAAGAAAAAAAAAAACACAAAATATAGACTGAACATATTGAATATTTGGTTATGTTATATTCCTAAAACAAAACAAACAAAAATCTACGCTTGTAAAAGTAC
This sequence comes from Lota lota, assembly GCA_026745465.1. Classification (NCBI taxonomy): domain Eukaryota; kingdom Metazoa; phylum Chordata; class Actinopteri; order Gadiformes; family Lotidae; genus Lota; species Lota lota. Next base: position 421,647 of record JACYXH010000452.1, read on the forward strand.
TTCAGTTAGAGCAAAGCCTTTCAGGGTCTTAAGGGTAGTCTGTTTCAGAGAGGGAAGAGATAAAACGTCAGGTTTATAGCGTGTGCTGTTTCATCAACCTGGCTGGTTGACTGACAGGCTAGCTAGCAGCGGTACAGACCTGTACAGACATAAAATGCCTAAGGCCAAGGGCCGTCTCCCCACACATCCTGTGTGTGTGTGTCCTCCTTAATAGCTCATTGAATGGCTAGCCAGCTAGCTGTCTGATTGACGGGCTTCCTGGTTTGCAGGAGCACCCTGAATTCTCTTCCTAATGACGGACAATGGCAGATCTGTTCCTCTGGGAGAGAGAGAGAGAGAGAGAGAGAGAGAGAGAGAGAGAGAGAGAGAGAGAGAGAGAGAGAGAGAGAGAGAGAGAGAGAGGGGAGAGATAGAGAGGGAGGGAGGGAGAGAGGGAGGGGGAGAGACAGAGAGGGAGAGAGAGGAAGGGAGAGGGAGAGGAGAGGGGAGGGGAGGAGAAAGAGAAAATGTATACCCCCCCACACAAAAAAGGAGAGTAATGGAGAAGGATAGAAAGGAAATGGAGAAAAAGCAAGGTGGAAAAGGCAGACAGCAGATCAGAGAACAGAGAAGTAATTTAGGGAAACATAGAGGATGTGACAGAAAAAGAAGAGTGAGCATAAAGATGAAGACTACTTCATTGTCAGGGATGTGAGTCAATATATAGCTTATTACCCCTTATTATAGGCTCGTCCAGCTTGTATTGTTCACGTGTTAATCATTGAATACATTTGACGATCAATTACTTTTATAAAAAAAGTGCTGGATGATTTGTATGGCGAGAGGCCCTTTGACCTGTGAGTGTAGCAGAGGTTTTCCCTGGATGCCGCAGTCAGTGACAGTTGGGTCGGGATCCACAGGGACCAGCTTCGCTGGTACACCCTGCATGATGAAATATTATTCTCACATCCCACTGTCCAGTCTTCCTTTCATCTCCTCATGCCTTCGCTCCCATCTCTACATGTCTTCAGTCCATCCTGAGCAACCATGTCCCCCCCTTGCCCCCCCCTCTCTCCCTTTCGCTCACGTTCTCTTATTCTCTCACCCTCTGTTCTGAAAGTGCATGTCCTGCACCCCCCTCCTTCTTTTCCCCCTCTTCCATTCCTGTCTTCCTTCTCTAACGATCCTCTTCCGTTCAGCATCTTGCTCCATCCTTCCCTCTCTTCCTCACAGGCCTTTGGTTGTCGTGCCAACAAATGGGAGGAAGAACAAGAAGAACCACATCTGGTTAGCACCTGGAGAGCTCAGACACAACAGGAAGATGGACAACAGACAGACAGAGCCATAGACAGAGAGATAGACAGACAGACAGACAGTTTGCAGTGCAAGCGATGTTGTGAGGAGTCAGATGCTTCTAATTGGCTGTGTGTCAGTGCTCCTCGCTATGGTAACCGTGAGTCATCGCAGCCCTACATGGAGCCAGCGAGCGTTTAGAACAACGACATCATTGGCAGTTGACTGCGTAAACTGCGCACAGTGAACTTAAAACCACAAACAACAATATACTACACACATACTTTGTTCGGGTTTTATTAATTAAAGGAAAAAGTGGAATCAAACACTGTCAGTTGGTCGCTCTGTATTTTTCTATTAATAGCTTTGTTTCTAAGACACACACACTAACACATTATGAAACATGTGTTTTGTGGTATACACACATATCAGCCATCCTGTGTCCTCTACTCTGTCCCTGAGACACTGACTGATCCCGACAAGGCTGTTAAATGCACACACACTTACACACATAGGTACACATGCACGCACACACACACACACACACACACACACACACACACACACACACACGCAAACACACACACACACACACACACACACACACACACACACATGCACCCCATCGACCGTAAAATACCCTTTAAGTGTTCACCACAAACCTCCTCTCTCGTTCTGCCTCACTCTACCATGGCACAGTGAATGAGGCTCTGGAGAGATTTAGCTCGGGATCCGTCCGCTGCTAACAATCTCTCCCACTGTCATTGTAGTGGTGTGTGCACGTGGGTGGGTGTGTGTGTGTGTGCTAGTCTGCGTTCATGTGTGTGTGTGTGTGTGTGTGTGTGTGTGTTTGCATGTGTGTGTGTGTGTGTGTGTGTGTGTGTGTGCATGTGTGCATGTGTGCGAAGGAAGAAGCTGAACAGATTAAAGCAGCCTTTCCCACACTCGTATAGGAAGACCTATTCAATTTCATATCGTCTACTAGTCTATCTGAAGAAACCTTGTGGACAGGCGTATAACCTTGGTTGCCTACTGTCACCCACGCAACAGAAGCTCTGGCGTCTTTAGAATTTGCAAGGCTGTCAACATCAATGACGCTATCAAACCAATTCAGCACCAAAACAGCACGTGGCTAACTTCGTATGCACCACTGCAGTCACAGTAGCTCTTTGCGTAAGAAAGCGCCAACACGCAGGGCAAGTTTTCATTCTGGCACTCCTCCAAAACACTACCTGGCTTGGAGGAACACGATCGCGATCACACTGCAGAACGAGCTGTGCACACACTCCTTTTTTGTTGTGAAGCGTTTATTTGTCAGGATCTTTATTTTTGCACGTGTGGCCACATACATATCACCGAGGTCTAAACTGCCAAACATTACGACTAAAGATTTTCGCTTTGCTCCTAAAAAGAAAAACACAGTAAGGTCAGCTGACAAAGCCAATGCACACACACACATCAGCCTTTCAAAGTCACACATTATAGTTATGATGAGCTGCTCCTGTCGATTGTGTGTGTGTGTGTGTGTGTGTGTGTGTGTGTGTGTGTGTGTGTGTGTGTGTGTGTGTGTGTGTGTGTGTGTGTGTGTGTGTGTGTGTGTGTGAGCACCTATTCCGCTTCTCTCATTTATCTGCGAGGGGAAACGCCACTGTAGCAATTCTAATAAATTGCTGATCGGCATGGATGCAGGCCACACTCACACAGCTACATACACATTATCATCATCATTGTCACTCTGAAACACATGCAAGTGTGAGCACAGCACACACAAACACACACATAAAAAGGCCCAGTAGACCAAGCTGTGGGCTTCCATGCTCACTTTCACTCGTTCCTCATCTATTGGAACCATTCGTCCATCCATGATGTTTCCAGCCATCCATCTAGTATCCACCCATCCTTCATCATAGACTATGCTACAAGTAGCACAGTCTAAAGCCTGCGTTAACCCCTTCCTGCCCTGGGTGTCTTCCTACAAGAGAATTGTAGGAGAGCCATTAGCCAGTGCAGTAATGGTACTGTGTGTTTGGTGAGGAGTGGCTGCATTTAACTAGCCTGCAGAAATCAGATAACTCCACTCAGCAAAAAGGCAGCACTTAGGCATTTGACTGCATCGATGGAACCTGGGGTCGGTGTGTGTGCATGTGTTTGTGTGTGTGTAGGAATTTGTGATTGACAAACATCAGCATGCAAGAAAGAGAGATAATGCATATGAATGTTAGAAAGACAAGCACACCCTCCTGTGCAGTGCTGTTCTGTAGACACGGTCATCGTCCACTGACCACAGGAAATTGTTGCCACAAATTAAAAAACAGGGAATGGGGGAACAAATAGCTTTTCTGTCCCCGTTGGCCAATTTCCATCTCTCTCTCTCTAGCTGGCACTCTCTCTTACTTTGCATCTCACCCTCTATTTTACTCCCTCTGTCTCCCTCTGTCTCCCTCTGTCTCTGTCTCTCTCTCTCTCTGCCTCTCACCCTCTCTCCCTCTCTTTCTTTCACTCACACTCTTGCTTATACGAGTTTCTGGGAAAGCAAGCTGTATGTTTAATTCTGTGAAACTCTTTGGCACTTTTCCCGAATGAGCAGCACAGGATGCTGTGACTTGTATTAGGTCATAGTTACCTGCACTGCAGACTAAACTCAAACCTCACCATGTTTACATGAATCCCATCTGGAACGGCCGGCAACCAAAGTCGTACATTAATAACCTTTAGCACAAGGCACAGGGCTGTAGTGCTACTTGGAGAGGTGAAGTAATATGTGTGTGATACATTATTGAGGGGGCTTGGCTTATTTTCCATGGCTGCAGAATATGGAGCAAATATGGAGCAATTGCTTTGACAGGTATAGCAGTAGTGATATGGAAATACAATTTAACAATTTTGGAAAGCAGTGTTATAGTGTAGATCATTGTCATTTACATGCTGTGCTGGTGTTACTTACTCTTTACTTTTTCTGGCCTTGAATGTGATAATAAAGACAACGTCTTCATAAATACACCATGTATTTGTATCTCTCTTGGAAAATATGCACTTTCCAAAATAGACACATTGAGCCTTCCAACGCAACTGTGTGAATGATATGAACATTTCAAATCCTTCCTACTGCAGTGTCAGAGCAGAGCGAACAGAGCAACGTCCGTATACCTGTGTACTCAGGTACAAACTTCCACGTCGTTACATCTACCTACATGCGTGACAAGCCAACCGCCCATTAGCAGTCCAATCAAGAACAGAAGCCAATCAGAGACTGGTGTAGGGAAATGGCTTTGTTCGCAACTGCATGGCCCAAATGCATGCATTGTATGATGAAACAAGTGTGTGTGAGTATTTGAAAGCATATTGAATGCGTCCCAACGAAAGAAAGGTCATATTGTGAGAGGAAGAATTATTACGAACAGTCAGACGGAAATCGCGTTGCCGTTTCTGCAGCATTGAATGGATTATCTTTTTCTCTCTGCACACCATTTATTTCTCTCTCTCTCTCTCTCCCTCTATCTCTCTCCCTCTCTCTCTCTATATATATATAACTATATACTCTCTATCTCCCTGCTTCTTCCTTTCAATCCTAAATGCAAAATGTCCTTTAACTTTTCTCTCACGCACATCTGCTTCCCTTCAACTCTCTCCATCCTTTTACTCTCCCCTTACACGCCTCATCTCTCTCTCTCTTTCTCTCTCTCTCTCTCTGTCTCTCTCTCTCTCTGTCTATTTCTCTCTCTCTCTCTGTCTATCTCTCTCTCTCTCTCTCTCTCTCTCTCTGTCTCTCTCTCTCTCTCTCTGTCTATTTCTCTCTCTCTCTCTCTCTCTCTCTCTCTCTCTCTGTCATTATATCTCCCTCTTTCCAAGTTACTTAATCCCAACACCAGAAATAGAGTTCTGTAATCAAATCAGAGGCTGAGAAGCAAGGACTGGTTCCAATCATTAAGAAACACACACGCACCATCAGGCCACTTGAGACACTGAACAACAACCTCAAGGTTCAAGGCTCCGAGAGCGGTTCTTAAACAGCTCAGAGTAGTATGGTTGTTACACAGATTCTTCATTTGGCGCACCCAGTCCAAACAGAGTGTGCTCCTAGGGAGTACCACAGGCCAGCATGACGAATGTCTGGAGGTTCCTGTCTGGCCGGGGCCACTGTGTGTGAGTTCAGCCCACGCTACTGCCTCGTTTCCGGCAGTAGCAGGACTGTGGTGGTGGGGGAGGAGGGGTGAGGTGGAAGTTGAGAGTCAAACCCACCCTGAACACAAAGGGAGCGGGGATGGTGGTGGTGGTGGTGGTGGTGGGGGGGGGGGGGGGGGGTGAAGGGGGGTCCGCCACCAGTCAGCGTCAGCTGAGGGCTCTGATTGGCTGGCTGGGTGACCCCTGACTCCGTCTGTATTGTGGTCCCAGCTGGCCCAGCACCAACCCTTCCTAACTGTGGTCGTGTGTGTGTGTGTGTGTGTGTGTGTGTGTGTGTGTGTGTGTGTGTGTGTGTGTGTGTGTGTGTGTGTGTGTGTGTGTGTGTGTGTGTGTGTGTGTGTGTGTGTGTGTGTGTATGTATGTAAAACAAAAGACAGCAATGTATCTTAATGCCACATTCAGACTATTTCATTGGGATAGTCAGTCACAGTCAAGTCTATGATAATTTCCTCTGAGCAAGCTCTGGTTCCTGAATGCCAGAGCCACACCAGGCCAAGCCTTGCTCTATCTAGACCCCAGGACCAGAGCCACTCCTGAACCACCTGCTCAGACAGCTGCTGGGCCCTGGCCAGAGGACTGAGTACCCCCGTGCCCTGTACTGGCCTACTCCCCTCTCATACTCTGCCTTTGACATGCTGACACATGCACGCAAACTCTCTCTCTCACACACACACACGCACGTGCATACACACACGCACACAAAGGGACCATGGATGAGGGCAAATACTCAAACCCTAGCAGCATGACAGGCTGTTTAAGGAATGCCATGTCATTGAACAGATGGAGCCACACACGCTCATGCTCACACACACACACACACACACACACACACACACACACACACACACACAGAATTGTAATTGCACTAGGTCCTATAAGCGTGTTACTAAGCCGCAGTAAGTTAGATACTCGCACTTTACCCCCCAATACTATAGGCCTACTCTTCAATGGATAGCTGTCTTACCTAACTTTGAAAAGGATTAAATGTTCCACATAAGACGAATATGTGTATGGTAGAACAGCAGAGAGCGAGAAGTCTGCAGACAGGTAGCATTATATGGACCTGACGGCACAACTGTACCCTGTAATCGTAAGGCACATTCAAACTCAGGGCGCGTTTTCACTACTTTACTCTACTGATCATGTACTAAAGAATATAGGCTATAATGAAATAATCGCGTCCGTATAGGCCTACGACCTAAGAGCCTAAATGAAACCCGATATGCAATGCGCATGGACAACAGTTTTAGATTACGGAGTCGCTACCATAACCTACATATGTTAGGCGTTAACATCAAGGCTGGATGCAAGACTGACACATGCGGAACATGCCACAATTCAGATCACTCTTTAAATCCGATCCCCAACGTATTCGCAACGGAATCACAGTGCAGTTGTTTCTAAACACTATCAACAAATGTAGTTTCATTCAAGAGACAGGTTTTTTTTTTTTAATCTATCCCCTCGATGGAATATTCGCTTTAAGAAAATAGGCTACAGCAAGCGGTCACGACTGACGAACAGCCTGCAACTCGGGGTGATTCATTCATTATTGACCCATTACAAGGTCTTAAAAATAACCAAAGTATTCATAAACAGTGGAACCAGTCAGATTAGACGTGATTCAGTGAACTCACCCAAGAGAACGGCGGATTATCGACTCCCGCACCGCCTTTTGTGTAATCCAATCACAGGGAAATATGTGAGAATCTGTGAATTCACAATTTCTTCTTCTTCATCCACACTGTGAAACGGCACGGAGCGGTTATAACCAGGAATAAACCTTTTATTTTTATTTTTATTTTTAAACGCTGGGTCCCCAAATGCAAATGAATGTCGCGCATGTAACAAGAAACCGAACAAAAACAAAACAAAGGCAACAAAAAGAGAATCTCTTGTGAATTATGTTCTGTAGTAATCTCGGATGCTTTGGTTGACTGTGCACTTACTGTCGCACAGATTGGGCTGATCTTCCCGACTCCACCCGCTCTCCCAGCCTTCCCAGTGAGCCCATTGGCACAACCGGCCGGACATGCAAATTCGCTCTTCCCATTGATGTTTTACAAAAACAACGGAGGTTGCGCCGTGTCAGTCGCTCTGCTGCGCCACCTTATGGCGATGCATGCTCTTGCTATCTGTGAAAGCAAAAAGGAAAGCCGCAAACAGTGAGATGATGGGATGGGATTCTACCCCCCCCCCCCCCCCCCCCCCCCCCCCCCTTATATATATTCACTTATAGTTGCCTCCATTTGTCCTGAAAACCTGAAAACTGACTGTTATAAATGTGACCCAAATTATGTTAAATAATAAGAAAAACTTTCAACTCAAAGTCAATTTCCCCAATATAATTTGTATCTGTATAACGGAGTGTTTAAACTATTGGACAGTAAATAAATGGATCGCTATCCCTAATAATTAGGAAACATCTTTTTTTATTATTACTAAAGACAGAAAGACACTTATTTTTTAAATACACAAATGGACAGTTGAGTTGCTTCCGAAGAAATTGTTCCATAGTATAGTCTAAAAGGATTGCCTTCATCCCTACAAACTGAAACCAGACGACTAGTTAGGCCTACATGCCGAGTCATGGTCCAACTTTCCATGACGTAAAGACTAAAGGAGAAGAATGTTATTTTTCTTCCCTCCTGGGCATGTGCTGAAGCCATCAACCGTGGTTAATTCCCAAAACTCAAACGATCAGAGATTCTAATGCATTGTGTAGCTGAGCATTCCGGGTCACACTACCCTATACTCCAAACCGTTGTGACGCCTTTCCTGAAGTCATTTGGTTTAGTGCCCGAATGCTGAACATACTAACAAACAACCTAGACTACGAGGAATCGGGTTCCCCCTGACAGTTAATAATTTAACGTAGCAACCATTACCCTATAGAGGCAAAGGAGCAAGGCAACGCACCATGGAACTCAGCAGTCAACGCAAATGCACAGCAAAGAGACAACGAAGAGGGGATGGATCAAACATTGCCCAAACCACTGTTTCTCTAACAGGGGTACGCTTAAACTTAGGGTACCTTGAAGGATTTCAGGGGGTACTTGGAACGTCATTTTTGTTGTTCTAATAGCGTTAAAAGTTTAAAATAATACCACCTTAATTCATTCATGCATTTCATTAAATCTAAAAAGGCCTACTACAAGTTTGGGAAATCTTTCTTATTAATTGCACCTATTTAATGTCTATGCTTATATCAAGTAGCATGCACATACATTCATTATATTCATTTTCATTTTTTGTTTTTCTTTTATGCTGGTGAAAGGGGTTATCAGCTGAACAAATATCTTAGTTAGCAGTCCAGCAGTTGTGGCAGGTGGCCGATATTGAAATGGAAATATAAATGAACTAAAAGAAGATAACGGTACTTTATTTAATTGCATTGCATAATTATCTTTGCATGCAAATATACACACATACACAGTGTATTATTAAAAGGTGGTCATTTAATGGCAACAGGTATATTCTCACATAGTCCTGGCAAGGAGTTGCCAGGCAAAACCAAGAGTTGTTTGCAAACCGACTAATAATAAACCATGTAATTGTATATTGTGAAGAGCCTCTTGTTTATTGAAACAAGAGGCTTTTCACATAATTGCAATCTTCTTGCATCATCACCTGCAAGGCCTTGGATGTCTTCAGTGTATTAGTGTTACACATGTATTAAGCGTAAATAATGTGTAAATGCAAAGAAAACTTTAATTATTCATTAATGCAAATAATGATTACACCCCCCATTACACATACACACCAAAGCAGTAATACAAGTATATTTATCATCGACAAAATATATAGTAGCTCATCATATTTCATGATCCCAGTTCAGTATCCGAGGTCACTGGAGTGTATTGTGGAAGAGAAGCATTGGAGTCTAGATAACCAGTTCAAGTCATACTAACTCCACAGAAGTGAGGACTGCCAGTTGCCAGCCAGGTCAGTGTTCACACACCAAGTCAGAGCTTTTGACCCACCGCCCACACACATTCACAGTAGTTCAGGCAGTTCAGGACTCTCCTCTCCTCTCGGGACAGCAGACCGTTTACGCCCCTGGCCCAAGGATCAGGCTCATACGTCCACATAGCTCAGGGAAATGTCTCCAGAGCACCCCACACCAAAGCACCTTTCTTTATCTAAGCAGCCCGATCACTGGCCGCGGCCTCCCCCTGCCCCCACCTCCGCTCGTGGTACGCCCGGTGGATGTCCAGGAACATGTCCCGGCAGGCGATGCTCGCCCCCAGCTTGGAGCAGATGAGGAAGGAGCCGGCCATCTTGCGGTGGAGGGAGTAGCTCTCCTCGGGCGGGGGCGTGAGGCGGTGGCGGAGCATGACGGGGACCAGGCTGTGGATGCGCTTCGTGGTGCTCTGGCTGCTGAAGTCAAAGGGCCCCGCTGAGGAGAAGGCCTCACCCAGGATCATCACCGCCTCGACGTGGGCCTCCTGGAAGGCCTGCGAGCGGGCGGGGGGGGGGGGGAGGGGAAAAGGAGGGGGTGTATGGTTCGTAGGTTTTAATAGAGCTTGGTGTTTACCTTCAGACTACTACTACTGCTACTGCTACTGCTGATTTGATTTAAACACTAATGAGCAGTGTAGCAATTTAATTTATTGTATCATTCTATAACCATAACGGCAGAAAATGGAAATGATAAGTACACTTAAAAACCATATTTAAAGTAAAATGGCCATTGCGCTGCATAACTAATAACTACATATTTCCCCCGTATAATTAAGCGCTACAGGCAGAGTTTTAATTATCAAGCGTAAATTGGCATCGGTTTCAGAACACTGCTCGCTGTCCATGCGGAGTGGAAAGCGAAGGCAGACTCTGAGAAGCCGATGAGAGCGCGGCAGAGGGCCTGGGCCATGATGCAGCGTGACTGTGGAGAAAGCGAGTGGCAGACGGGTGAGGAGCGTGGCGGCCGACAGAGAGACAGAGAGACACACAGACAGACAGACAGAGAGAGACAGACAAGACAGATACAGAGCTAGAGACAGAGACAGAGAGACACACAGACAGAGAGAGACAGACAGACAGATACAGAGCTAGAGACAGAGACAGAGAAAGACACAGAGGCAGAGAGAGACAGACAGACAGATACAGAGCTAGAGACAGAGACAGAGAAAGACACAGAGGCAGAGACAGAGAGCTAGTGAGAGACAGAGAAAGAGAGGGACAGAGAGAGAGTGAGAGAAAGGTTAAAAGGGGTTGAGCTTTTCCTCTTGCTCGTAGGAATGCGGAGCATAAGCAGTAACACATTCCCTATTAATAGGGAGTAGGGTTATTAATAGGGGGGTTCAATAAAAACCTACCTTGGTCTCAAAGCCAGTGAGGAACTTCAGGTCCCTGGATTTGGAGAGAACCGTCGCTCGATCGCCCACTGTGGCTGCATGCACCACCTGAAGATGTGTGCACGCACACACACACACACACACACACACACACACACACACACACACACACACACACACACACACACACACACACACACACACACACACACACACACACACACACACACACACACACACACACACACACACACACACACACACACACTTTAGTGAATAAGAAGGAAAACCTGTAAATTGGTATAGCCAATTTATATTGGTATATTTCGGTCAGTAAAGCCCTCAAACACCATTTTATGCGTTGTAGAGTGATATGTAGCTTGGCCCAAATGAAATCCTTCGTGTTACGTGTCACATAGCATAGCTTATCCCCATTTTACCTTGTAATGATCCTACCTGTATGTAGTCATCTGTGAAGGCCTCTGGGTAGCCTCTGCATGCGCCGAAGTCCAACAGGATGACCTAATGTTGGGGAAAAACAATACATGGTCAAATCTTCTGCCAGGTTCATGCAGTGCAGATGGGTGGGAGGAGTCTGTAGATACAGTCAGCATGACTGAGAAATGCTTCCTTCAATGGATGTCAACAGAATTTGTTTGTATGCTTACAAATGTCATCAACGCCGATAAATGTCATGAACTTCAATAAATGTATAAATGTCAATTTCATTCCTGGATATGTTATGAGATCCACAGCAAAATGACATTTCTATTAGCCTGGCAGGGAGGCCTGTCTTTGTCTTATTAGAAACGGTTCACGTGGTGAGGCTTGGATGCAGGGGCTGCCATTGTCCTCACCTTGTTGGTGTCGGCGTTGTAGAAGAAGTTGGCCCAGTTGGGATCCGTCTGCATGAACCTGAACTCAAACAGCTCCCGGAGGCACAGCTGCAGGATGCTGAAGCAGATCTACACCGGCGACGACGATCAGAGCGTTAGAGAGGAAGAGAGTCAATCATCCCGTTGGCCTCCCTCCCACCAAAGTCCAAGTCCTATCAGTCGAGGGTAGGGGGTGGTGAAGCAGGAGTTACCTGGTTCCTGGTCTCCTGATCCAAGTCGACACAGCGGTCCAGTGGGACTCCATGGACCAGCTCCATGGCCAGCACCCTGCGCCCAGACAGCTCTTCGATCACCTTAGGGACCTGGAAGAACTCATCACCCTCCAGCAGGGACCTGGAACACACACACACACACACACGACACACACACACACACACAAACACACACAGCATATGTGTCTTTCAGTCATGGCAGCTGGAGGAGGTGGGCAGGTGGTCTTCGTTTTGTCAAGGAAAGTGGTCATTGTGCATTTGACCAATTATTTAGACCAACCTAAATCTGCCACTAATGGAAGTGGCATTCTTGTCCATCTGGGGGGTTTACTTGCTCCGCTTCCCAACAGTGGTGGTTTTGTAGGAAGATATTCATGGGGATGGGTTTTGGCTCTCGCTAGATATACAGTCATTGGAATGTGAGCAAGAGAAAACTGGCTTGTCGCTTTCAGTGATATCAATCTGGATGCCAGCAAAAATGACTGCAGCCTTGTGCCCTAAATCAAGCCTTTTAAATAAAACTTAAAAACAAAGGTGTACCATCTGTGGTGAAATGTGTCATTGGCCTTTCCATATAAATTAAAATGGCACTAACACCTCCAATTATTAAACACTAAGACTTCAAAATCAGATCAGGTGACCTTGAACACATCGGTTTGTTTAACAAGGACTGTGTGTGTGTGTGTGTGTGTGTGTGTGTGTGTGTGTGTGTGTGTGTGTGTGTGTGTGTGTGTGTGTGTGTGTGTGTGTGTGTGTGTGCGTGTGTGTGTGTGTGTACTAGAGTTTTTGTAACAACAGGCCACCTGAATTTCTTGGCACACTCTGCCTCTCTCTTGTAGTCACACTCCCACGCGAGCTCCCTCTGGAGAACCTCTAGGCTACTGTCTGCAAACAGGCCTGGTGCAAAATCAACAGCGTAGGGGGGGAAGAGAAGCAGAGAAGAGACACATTTAGACATGAAAGTCAGGGAAAACCCTGACTCTTTCATAAAATGGTGGTGGTTACGGATAATAGTCGTACATGAAATAAAGAAAATGTAGAATAGGTATGCGGACGCTTATATCTACAATGCATAATGTATGTTACCACCACAGCTGTGCTTTATGATCACAAAAAAAGGAGACAGCCCCGTTACAACCCTCTAAGTAAAGTAATACATTTGTTCGTGAAGATGGTTGCCTACAATACATTTCAGGTGATTGTAGGATGCAAATGTCCCTGTGTCAATCAGTTGAAACAATTGGCTGATTGTATGAGTGTACACTGTTGTCAGCGGGGTAGTAATAACGGGTGGCAAATCTGAAAAAGCTTTTGGGGTATGGCTCAGATAAACATCTAAAATATCCAAGTCTCCCCATAAATGTTTATAATGATTCCTTAACAAGGTGTATGAGCGTGGGCACCCAACTGTCGAAAGTCACATGACCAAAACAAAACCTAACCAAAAACCACGACAGGGCAGAAGGGTCGCTACCCTAGATTATGATTTAAATGAAACCCCCCAAACACAGCTGACATGCTAGTTATGTCAGGGTAGGTTATGCCTTACTACAATGATTATTACCCAGGGTGGATAATGGGTGGTTAGTTACCATCTGGCAGGACAATGCTCATCTTCAGTACAGACATCAGGTTGTTGATGTCACTGCGGATGCTCTCTGCTACTCCTGGGTACTGGCATGGACACAGGCGAGATCAACCAGAAAGACACATTTGAGTTACATTCGCAATACAATACATAAACTCAAGCATGCACTACTTTGACCGCTTACCTGGATTTTCATAGCAATTTCTCGGCCATCTTTCAAAACCCCAAGATGCACCTGGCCAATGGATGCTGCGGCAAATGGTTTGTCCTCAAAAGATAACAGCTGATCTCTCCAGGCTGAGCCCAGCTCCTCCTCCAGAACTTTCTAAACAGACCGGAAGAAATAGGTTTCAAACTGCTGTGGTGTGCCTCATCTGCATACTGGGCCACATCTAGGTTTATTTATTGCAAGATCTTAATTGATTGCCTCTTATTACGAGTTATCCTTGATACAGACATACATTTCAATGGTTTGGTATACCAGTACTGTTTACTGCTGTACTGTCAGTAAATACAGCAGTATACCAGTATACTGCTGTACTGTCAGTAAGTACAGCAGTATACCGGTATACTGCTGTACTGTCAGTAAGTACAGCAGTATACCGGTATACTGCTGTACTGTCAGTAAGTACAGTAGTATACCGGTATACTGCTGTACTGTCAGTAAGCACAGCAGTATACTGACAGTACAGCAGTATACCAGTATACTGCTGTACTGTCAGTAAGTACAGCAGTATACTGCTGTACTGTCAGTAAGTACAGTGCACTTTGTGTGAACCGAGGTGAGTGTCTGCTGGCGGTGGGCATCCACTCACGTTCATCTGCCAGGAGGGCATGAAGTCGGCACTCTGCCGGACCCTCTCAAAGATCTTCTGCAGCTGGGGGTTGATGAAGGAGTTGTCTGGAGGGAATACAAAAACAGTTGGGTGACACACATTCCACACAGCCTAACAGACACGAGGTTTCCGGAGGCACGTTTCAATCTGACGGCCAATGGAATGGCTGCCTCGAGATTTCTGAAGTCCCTCCTCCCCAGACACCAATGCAACCCGATGAGATGAAACTGTGGCTGTACGGGATTGCCCTTCGTCCTGCCGGTTGCCACTGTTACAGAGTACGCACCTTGGATGCTGAGCATCTGGCCGATCTTGAGTGCAGCACCACGGACCTTGCACAGCGTGTTCACTATTCTCTCTGCATTGGCCTCGGACAGGAGCGGAGAGTCTAGCACTGCCCCCATGTCTAACACACACACAAACACACACACACACAGAATTATGTACAATGAATGGAAAGCATTGAGATCATCAGTTATAGCTAAAGCACTGAAAGTGAAACATAAGAGGAGTGCAAGAATTATGGTAAGCACTCATTACAATCTTAATTATCTTGGAAGGGGATCCTCTCTTATGGCACGCAAAGGATTTTGTTGAATTAAAGGGAATTGTCCTTTGTTAGTTTGAAGTGGTGCTATCAAAGTAGTTAGGGCCTCTAAGGCCCATTGATGCATCTGCCACTAGGAGACCCATGGGGATTTGATTGAAACATTTGTTAAGAGCGCACTGGTTCCATCGGCAGCAGGTACCATTACGTTATTGAGCAGATCGCCAAGCACTGCTCACCGAGCATCTGTCTGTGGAATGTGCCAAGAATCCAATGTGGAATAAGACATTTTCATTTTGTATACTCAGTCAAAGCTGGGGGAGGAGAGGACAGTACAGAATTTAGTTTGGCAGGAGAAGAAATAAAAAAGGATTTAGAGCTTCACCTCCTGATCGTTTGCTGCCAAAGGACTGTTTTGCCACCTCTGCAATGGCACCGAGCCCCAGCCCTACTGCAAGCCCTGCAGAGTCAAGAGGTAGAGAGAACCCCGTTATCATCTCCACCTGGCATCCAGGACAAACAACCTGGATAACAATAGCGACAAACCTATCCTACCTATCCAACTCAAATAGTAAATAACATTGGTGTAGTTATAGTTGACATCCAAACAAGATGCTGGAGAGTCAAAGACAACGACAGGTATAATATATTACAGAATGGTGTCTGGATCAGGGAAGCACATTTTAATTTGTGAATGTAATTAACTTATAATTGATATAATTGATACACAAATCAAGTCAACTCTTCTTTGTTACAATGTATTCTGCATTATACTTCATGTGGATGGAGTAAAATAAGAGTATTTTTTTTATCTATAACATTGTCTAAATATAATTTTACCGCCAAAGTTAGCCAGCCTGCTGATCCTTGTGGCAGGTACCTTCCTCTCCCTGGCACGGTCACTGAGCTGGGGAGAAGAATTCAAATATGAATGAACAATCCCTGTACCTAAAAAATGTACCCCAAACAAAGGCTTAATATGAGACAGGACCAATGCTTAAGAGCATAATGTTGTCTTGCATTGCACATTTACAAGCATCTAAAAATACACTGCATAAGTTGTCAAGTTGTCATTTCCTCAAGTACAACTCCCTGGCCGTTCTCCAACCTTTTGTCGGACGGGTTTGACCAATGCCTGCTTGGCCTCCCTGGCCTTCTTGATGTCCTCCGGTGTGAGTCTGGCCACCACGGTGTCATGGATGAATCTGGTCTGGTAGCGGTGGTGGAGGCCGTGCGGGGTGTGGAGGAACCTGGCAGTCTGTCCCGGCCAGCCTGCTCCTCCTTGGCCCTTCCCCTGGTGTGGAGGCACTCCTGCAATCATCAACATTGGAAAACTCCACATTATATGTGAACATGCATTGAGAAACCCAGCCTACGTAAGTTCATAACCAGGCTAGAAAACCATTTAGCTGCAAGTCACTTTGGTAGACAGCATCTTAGTGTTAAGGCGAAGTAACACTTCTGTGTCCTGCAAGTATGCATAGATCCACGGCGCTACTCAGAGACCCAACACAGCCCTTTGTACGGGCGAGGACCTACCTCGACCTACCTCCTGGGTAAGCTCCCCCCCCCCCCCCCCCCCCCCCCCCTAAAGAAGGGCATTGCAACGCAACCATCTTCTTGACAGAGGTTTGCATAATCGCTGATTGGTCGAGCGGAAAACAGGCAGTGTTATTTCTTTTGACAAGCAAAACACATGTTGGTTGCGATACACCAACAGTGCATTTGGATATATTTCCTTTTCAAAAATTGTTCAACGGAGCATACTCGCAATTGCGTTTCCAGATTTGCTTGTCAGTTGATGTACAATTAGGGTTTGAAAACACCATTTTGTCCCCTTGTGTACACTTCAACGTGACGTGGAAGTATAATTGCATGCAGCTCTGCAAAGACCCGTGTCTCTGAGTCCCGATGTGGTTCTGCGCAAACACGCTGTGAGCAGAACAACGGATTCAGCTTTAGTCAACACACTCCAATGTGTAACCCAGAGTAGAGCCACTAAATCAAGTGAATCAACTGTGTTACCTTTGACCTGTTAACGTATTTACCTGTTGTGGAGTCTGCTGTGGTTTCAGGTCCAGCATGGCTTTGCCTGGATTCACCAGCTGAGAACTCTGACCCAACTGCCCACTGGGCAGCCTCTTCCGGATCCATCTCCCAGCCCTCGGCATCAGGGAACACGTCCTCTTTTAAAGACTGCTGATGCACAGCAGCAAGTCAGGTTAGCAAATTAATGTCAAATAATCTCTCTAATTGGATAGTTTCATCATTCCACACCCCTCCACTCTGATAGCCGGTGTGAGGTGAGCATTCTGGTGCATTCTGGCAGCCGGGCATCACCCAAGTGGGTGCTATACACTGGTAGTGGATGAGGTCCCCCCCCCCCAGACACACACATACACGCACATACTCACAATGTAAAGCGCTTGGGTACCTCGGAAAAGCGCTATATAAATGCAATCAATTATTATTATTATTATTAATGTTTTCTATTTTGGACCCAAAAGCCTATCCACAGATTGTCTAGCATGATTCTAGAGTGTAGACACCATAACTATGCAAATTGCTTCACGCAGATCGGTTGACAATATACGCTAACAATTGTTTTTCAAAACGGTTGTGAAAGGAGCATTGAATCAATAGTTCTGTTCAATTTGAAACGGATCCTTATTTTATTTTTTTACCAAGCATAACCTCCAAACATTGGTCAAATGTTTGGTAAAAACTCCAACTACACGCTGTTAGGATGGTGCAGCGTAGCTTGCAACCTGACCTTGGATTTAACTCCTTACAAGAAGAATTTACGTTGTCCACCTGTAATAAGAAACATAATGGTTAGAGAATGTTCAGTCCCCAGCTGTGCAAAAAAGAAATTCATAGCTCAAGAAAAAAAATCTTAAGGAGTACCGTACCTATGCCCTGAAAGGCTGAAGCTCTGACTGGTTGTCCTACATATTGAGTTCAATTCTCCAACTGATCCACAATGCTTGGCCAACTGTCATGTTTGTAGGAAGCATTTTGATGAAAGTGACTTTTGTACTTCAGTACAACAAAAACGGAACCAAGCGTCGCTAAACATCACTATCTGACCAACATAGCTGTTCCCTATGTTGGACCAGTAGCCTACCAAACATCACTATCTGACCAACATAGCTGTTCCCTATGTTGGACCAGTAGCCTACCAAACATCACTATCTGACCAACATAGCTGTTCCCTGTGTTGGACCAGTAGCCTACCAAACATCACTATCTGACCAACATAGCTGTTCCCTATGTTGGACCAGTAGCCTACCAAACATCACTATCTGACCAACATAGCTGTTCCCTATGTTGGACCAGTAGCCTACCAAACATCACTATCTGACCAACATAGCTGTTCCCTATGCTGGACCAGTAGCCTACCAAACATCAGATTCAGGGGAACTAATTAATAAATTAACCAAATGTGATAACTTGGGCCTCTTCTTGTAACAACACTTTCATCAACTCAGATCTGTCACTATAATGTCTGCTTGCTAGAAATTGTTTGTGTCACGTACAAAGGCGATCACCTATCTTTATAGCCTGTTGACAGTTTAATGGTAATCAGTGGTGCACGAGATCATATTCATTACAATGACCTATGTTGCCTAGGCAAAATATAACATATAGTGTTGATTCATATTTTTTGTAATTCTTAGTGTTCAATATTTAGTTAATATTTGCTTATATCGTGTTGCTTTTTGTCTTTTACGAAACAACCTCACCAAGTCCCTTTCCTTGTATAACATGTATGCATCGCGGTCAAAATCGTTTCCTTTATCTTCAGTCAGATAATCATCAAAGTAGTTCATTGTTCTGCACGTTTTACAATGTTTTGATAGGTGCTGGTGAACAGCATTGATATAAAACCGACCCAGCAGTGGAAACAATATCTGAAAGAATGCACTGTCCGGACACATAACTATTGATCTAATGCTTGTTTTGTGACCATTTTTTCAGGACAACAAACTGAGACACGTTACAGTACACCCTAAACTTCCAGTTTTGAAAAACTATTTTTGTGCGCATGTTTTTAGACGATCGTCACAATTGCCTTGTTGACTTCAATTCTAACCTAGACCACTACAGGAAGTAGCCAACAAAGTAAATAATGGAAATAATGGTGTCTACACTCTAGAATCATGGTAGACAATCTATGAGTTGGCCCTTGGATCCCAAATAGCGAACCGATCCTTTAAAATAAATGTTTTTTTAAGAATATGTGTATCATGGTGCTATTTTTAAAGAGTGCAGTCGATTGACATCTATGTATGGCTCATGGAACAATGTATTTGTTGTATTAAAAAACAACCCAAAAAAGTCTGGTGGCTAAATACTGACTCGCCAAGGGCATATGTATTTGTACTCTTCTGATAGTCTATGTTTAACTCACAGCAGTGCTGCCTCCCATAGCAGTGCCCGCCAGTCCCTCCACCACACCCTGGGCAGCTTTGACAACAGCCCCGAGGGGTGAGTTGCATGCCATCAGCCTAAGATGTTCCCCTTGCGTGTTTACCAGTGCAGTCCCCACTTTACGTGCGCCCCTCAGCACCTGCAGCATCTCAGCGAGCTGCACTGTGAAGGCACAGGTGAGAAGAAAAGCAAATATTTAATGAAACACACCATGTGACAGTACACAACGTCACCATATTTACAAAACCATTTATAGGTAATTCTTATTATTAACCAAATGTTTAGGGATAATTACAAAAGGCAGGTAAACAAATGATGGAATATACATTTCCATGCAATGTATTGGCGGCTGGTTCAAGTAATTGGATACCGTGTAATACATCTTTTTTAAGGTTTTAATTAGAAATAAACTATTCAATTAATGATTTTGAAAGGGTTGTGTAAATATCAGATTTACATTACGCGACCTCTATAACAGTTTTTGACATGTCGTGCACAAGTTGTGTAACGATCGAACATATACAGTTAATGACAAGTCACAGTAAATGATAATCACAATACATCTCCTTTAAAAGTTGCCCGCAATCACTCTCCCTCATAATAGTCTTACTGTTTAAAACGCGATGAAGCTGAACACGATGTCCTCTAGTTATTGTA
Organism: Lota lota; assembly: GCA_026745465.1. Lineage (NCBI taxonomy): Eukaryota > Metazoa > Chordata > Actinopteri > Gadiformes > Lotidae > Lota > Lota lota. The sequence goes on from JACYXH010000452.1 coordinate 441,568, forward strand.
ACGGTGTAGTGAATGAAACATGCCAGTGTTTTGCAAAGCTACGGTATCCGGAAGTTGAGGTTAGACTGATATGTCTGTTAACCAACCGAAATTCAGAGAGTAAGCAAAAGGTTTATTCCAGGAGGTTTATCGGTTTAGTAAACCAATGGGGGTTGAGAAACAATGCACTGAACAATTAACCGTAGACCAATCAGAATAAATAAGGGAGGGCTTTAAATGACAACGTCCAATAATATTTCCTTGAGGTGGTGCCTTTAATGAGTGTCATGAGGAGCATTGACCGTAAAAAAAAAATGTCACTCAATGTTGATTTTATGCTGACCTATGATTTTAGTTGCAAACAAAAGCCTATGGATTCAACAGCTGTATATACATATAGACAGATAGACAGATAGACAGACAGACATACAGATAAATAGATAGATAGATGGATGGATGTAACGATATACACATTTTGCAGGACCTACTGCAATGACCACAGATAGCCACACAGCGAATGCTAATATTAACCCATGTATTCTATAATTACATTATACAATATGCATATCTCAGATGCAAAACTTTTGAAACATTTATTACCTCCCTAGCCCATGCATTATGCATTAATTGAGCAAAAGGATTCAGTGACCAGAAGATATTAGGCACTAAAATCATCAGGTCACTTGAGCTGACCATGCTTGAGTACCACCGTTTTAGAGAATCAATTAAAGGCTGTGAAAGATGAGACGATTGTCATGGTGAGGGGGGGGGGGGGGGGGGGGTGAGAGAGAGAGACAGAGAGAGAGAGAGAGAGAGAGAGAGAGAGAGAGAGAGAGAGAGAGAGAGAGAGAGAGAGAGAGAGAGAGAGAGAGAGAGAGAGAGAGAGAGAGAGAGAGAGAGAGAGAGAGAGAGAGTGGGCTAAAGGAGGGGAGTCGTGCCGACGCCATATATGGGCACACCATCGACTCTGCATTTCTATTGGCTGCGGGCCGTATGTAGCTGCTTGTCAACAAGATGGCCTTCTTCCTACCGTTTTGACACTGATTATTATAGTAGTCACAAGTACATGCCGTTAAAGCTCGTGTCACGTCTGAATAGATAACAAGAGAGGGACTGGTAAGTGTCCTAAAAAGGCATTGTGGCATCTAGAATATTTGTAAAGAACTGACAGCACACGTCCCTGGATAGTAACCCGCGCTAAACAAGGTTGATGAGAAAAGAGCTGCTGGCTAATGTCGTTAGCCAAAGAGCGAGCTAGCCTAGCTACGTGTACACGGATCACTCGTGTTACCTGCAGAACACTAGCTGTCGTCTTTTTGAGTTCCTTAGCTAAGACGTAAAGCTTGGTATCCAGTTGTCATCAACTATTTCCAGGCAGCAAAACTCGTTTTGGATTTGGACGATAAGGTAAGACGAGTAGCTATTGCCCAATAACCACTTAGCTATCACATTTAGCTAACTTGCTAATTATATGTTCGCTTGTGTTCTTCTAGCAGGTAAGTTAGGCAACGCTATTCGAATAGTGTGCTAGTGAGGATGCTAATAAGTTTGATATCTCCTGACTTGGAATCCATCACCGTAGCTAGCAAACATGACTTGACTAGCTACTGTTAGTAAATAGCTAGCTTCGGCTCGCTTGAAATATGTCGCAACGAATGCAATTGCCTTTCAAAACTCCTCGATGTTCTGTTAAATGTTTCTGCTGTATTATTTGTCAGAACATGGCCAGTGCAGTTTTAATTTGCCAATAATGAAAAAAATAATAATAAGTAAAAGTAAATATAACTTCCTATTCGTTATGGCCACTTTTAGGCTTACGCTGAAACGAACTTGATCATTGAAAACTAGTAGATAATAAATGAATCAACAGTTGGCGATGGCAAGGTGAACAACATTTATATTTATAGATAAATCACTGTTAACCCTGGTTTTTTAACTTTAATGTGTGGACTACTGCTCCATTACGTTACTGTATTCTATGTGTATTGTGTTGTATGCCATTACATGTTAATGTAATGAAACCCGTGGAACACACCTTTTGTGATTTGGAAATCGTGCTGTCAGAGTACAAGTGTGTTATGATGGCAGCTTAATGTCACAGGCAAACACTTTAGGCCTGTTGGCTAGTTGGTCTCCCACTCGAGATTACTGCAGAATGACCACTTTAGACAGTTGTGTTGCAGAGCAGGCTGCTGGAGGGCGACGCAGTCAGCCCTATTGTTCCGTTTGGCAGTTTGTGGAAGAGCCAGCCGTCTGGCCATACTCCTGTTGCATTGTCCCCACAAGCGCTAAGGGACTGTGTAAAGGCTTTCACACAGCCACAGAAGCGGGACTTGAGCAGAGGGTGTTTTGGTAATGTAGCACTGATTGGACAGTCTGACTGGGAGGCTGTGAATAAAAGGATACCAATGGGGCAAATACAGGATGTATTGTATGACTGGTGTTTTTCTAAAGCTAAGGTCAGATGTAGGTAACCGAAGATCTATGCCATATGGCCTTACGATAACAGAACCATGGAAAACCAAGGGTTATTGCTATTGACGGATATTGTGTACTTATTTTTTTCTTTATTCATTTTTATCCGGCGGTCAGTGGTCGAGTGTTTTTTTTTTTTTAGGAGCTAGAAATTGGACCAACAAATGTTTATGCCTCCTAGAAAGTAGAGATGAGGTCCAGAGGTTGCCCACTGGATGACCATAAACGAATTCATGTTCAACTTTTTTTCTATATTGAAAACTGTATATTTTTTTATTATTCCTACCTTAAGTGAGGCTTTTATAAATCGTTTACTTACCCTGCTGTATTTGTGCAAAATGCACCAAAACCATCGAGCAGTAGTTATTGAAGCTATGGTAGGCAATTTGGAGAAACCCACCAGAGTAAGCAAACATGTTAAAGTATCCAACTGAAAAAATCCCACTCCTCCCTTCAAGCCTCACTCCAAAGCCACTTCCCCAAAACATGTGATTAGCTCGCTAGCTTTAGCAATAGGTCAGCCTAGCCTACCCTCTACCTTCCAGGTAGGTAGGTAGACAGACAGGTAAGCCATCCAATAATTTTGTTCAGGCAGACTGTAATTATTGCATGCTTTCTATCAGATCCCAGACTTTTTTCTTTTTTTGTCAGAGCGTTTGATTTATTGATTGCTGTCGGGATTGAACGAGAATTTCAACATATTTGACCAAAAATGTGTCTAAAATAAATAAATGTGTCTTGTATCAACTTAAATGGACTGCCATGCGCCATCTGATCAATTTTTTTGATGGAAGAGTGAGTGGGTGGGTGGGACAGGAGAGTGGTACAACAGTTGAATACCAGTAGAATAGAAGAGATCAGGGAGGGAGGGAGAGAGGCAGGAGGAGGGCTCACTATTCTCACCGCAGCATTAATGTCTGCTCGTCACCAGGCTGTGTTGCTGTGTGTGATTAGGGAAGCGTCATTTCAATTGGTTCACTCAGTTTGTGTGTGGGTGTCCTTTTGCGTTTTACACCTCTCAACCATTCCATTGGTGCAAATGTTCTACCCAGATAGATGAGCAAAACACGGATATGTTTTTAAGGCTATGGATTAGCAGATGAATGGAGAGTGACTGGAATGGTACTGGAGAAACCAGTTCACGCATCTCATTCTTACTCTGGCCTTATGCCAGATGATCTTTCATCAACCAGCTATTTTTAATTAAGAAAAGTTCTGCACTCTTTAAAATGAATGCACATAAAATATAATTTATTTATCCCAGACAGCGAATTTGGGATGGTTTACAATGCTAGCCTAGTCCTTCACAGAGGCTTGTAACAAAAATGTGCTCCTGCAACACAGAACCGGCTCAACTGGTTGTGCTGTAATGCAGGCGCACCTCCCTTTTGCTGCATCCGCCTTCACATTCACTTCAATCAGAAGACATGCAAAAATGATTGATGTGTACTTAAAATGTTATGCCGATTAACTTGTATGACGTGTGTACCCTCCAGCGAGTGTAGGCATGCAAGGGTTTGGACAGCAGAGCAAATTGTATCCATTGTTATGGTGTAGTGTTCAAAGACGGCTAAATGTTGTGGTTATGAAGTCCTTTTTAAATCCGGCATTAAAGGCTAAATGAATGACTTATTTTCATTTATGCCATGGTGCACTCACTCCTGATTGAAAGTCATCCTCACTGGCAAAGCTTGTTTCACAAGCGTGAATAAAAATGCGTGAATGTAACGGTTTAGTAAAACAGAAAAGTTTGATCATGTTCTGTCTGTCATTTAATTGCTATGAAACGCCATCTTGTATTTTAATGATGGGCCGATGAACCTTTGACTCAAAGTTGCTTTCCTCCAGCATTTTAATACACCATAAGAACAATAGTTTACAACCATTTTCTTTGCAGTCTCAGTGCACTACTACTAGGACTGCATGCAACCAAAACACTTAACAAGGAGTGAAGCTAGCGGTTCAAGCTGTTCCACAGCTGAGGTCTCAAAACCATCAGTGTGTTAAACATGTTGCACCATCACCTCTTGTCTCCCCCCCCCCCCCCCCCTCTCTTTATAAGCACATCCCGGCACGTTCTTGGCAACCCTGCAGCTGGCAATGTATGACGCACATGCAAAGCACTGTGGGTAGACTTAAGCCCTAACACTACACCCCCAACCTAGCTTGTAGTGTGGAAGACTATCTGACTATGATTGGAGGAAGGATAAGGAAAGGCAGCAACCCCCGACACACACGACAGACATGCATACACATGACACACAACCACTATATGCTAAAAATAGGCCTGCCTGCCCCACCCTGTGTGGCGTCTCATTGGTCAAGTCCTCTTTGAAGTACAGAGGGAGTGTTTAATCCTTTTTTGTCCTCTACTGCCTCATCCCTCTGGTCAGACAGGCCCCAGACAAAGAGCCTGAAATGGGATCCCTTTAATTTGATTGAGAGCCTGTATAGAGAATTGATCCTCACTTTATGTTCTTCTGTTCCTGCTATTAACTGCCTTCTAGTGTTGGTTGAGCTGACCTGGCTGCTTTCTACTTATATTCTCCTGTTGGTACCTTAATGCAAAAGCGACTGTGGGACCACTAGGGAACCTGCCTGTGAACAGATTGCTCTGCAGGATATCAACCTTTTTATGACCTCGCTGACATTTTCCCTTCTCCCTCTTTATTCTCCCTCCCTGTTCTTCCCTCTTGCCTCCAGATTACTCACAGATTGTATGCCTGTGGTTGCTGCTGATCTGGGTGGCATACGGTGCCCGCCAGGTTGGCACTGGGACAGGGGGGCGGGGAGAGCATGAGGAGTCCAGCCTTGGGTTCCTGCCGGCCAGCCTAGATGCCGTTACGCCCTGTGGGCCGTCCGCTCCCTGATGGACCGAGACACCTTCTCCCACATCCGCCTGTGGTGCCCCCGCCCCTTTGGCACCTACTCGCAGAACAAGGCCCACGGCGCCAGCCCCGCAGCCAGCGGTGGCGGGACCCGGGGGCTCCCCGGCTCCCCCTCCCTCTGCAAGGCCGAGCCCTCCGCCGCGGGCTGCAGGCCGCCGGAGGGGGGCGGTGGCGGCGATGAAGGGTGGGTGTCGACGGTGGGGGAGCAGGGGGAGAATGTAGCCGTGGCGCAGGACGACGATGCGGGTTCAGAGAACACGCCCCCCGACCCAGACCTCCCCTCACCTCCCTCGACCGCCAGCCCAGCACCCGCGCCCTCCTCTGCCCCGCCCTCGCTCCCGTCCTCCGGGGCTCAGATGGAAGAGGGCCGCGTGCTGCTTGACACCTGGTATGTCATCAAGCCGGGGAACACCAAGGAGAAGATAGCGTTCTTTGTAGCGCACCAGTTCAGTGGAGCAGGACTACAAAGGCCCAGTGCCATGAAGGTAAGGAGCGGCCTGATGAGGAATACGAACATTGACATGCATGAACTGCAGACATTGTGTTGTTCAATGGACAAACGTATGCACTGGCACGATATGCTCCGAAATGTACTTGCTATATCGTTTGCTTCACTGAAAATATTATGTGGCATATCATGATATTTATAGCTAAATAATAATGGTTTACCCTACGTTTTTATTCTTTACTCTGTGTTTAATATTTAGCTAATCTAGTGGGCAATGTTGTATTCTTCCAGCTTGGCCAGGTTTTCTTTTGTCCACTGGGGCATATGGTAGCATAAGCTGTAAGCATGATGATTGATGCTGATGCTCTTTTTCACCCCCCCCCCCCCCAGGTGAAGGGTAACTGGGCAACGGACTGCAGCAAGGCCAAACGGCGAAGGCGCTGCTCCTCCTATGACCCTCCAACCCGCCCCCTGGCCTCCTGCGACCCCCAGCCCGATGAGACGCCGCTGGGCGGGGTGAGCGAGACGGACCTCCTGTCTGTGGCGGAGATGGTGGCGCTGGTGGAGCAGCGGACCGCCATGGCTCTCCAGGGCATGGTTGCTTCCCAGGGCCACCAGCAGCCCAGTCACCAGCTCACGACCAGCCAGGGCCTCTCCCCCCACCAGCACACCCTCCTCCGGAGCTCCGTGTCGGACCCCAACCCCATGGTCTTCTCGTCTGAGGGTCCGGACTCCCGGACCCCGACGGACCCCGAGGACTCCTCGTCTCCCATCCAGACGGACCAGGAGCTGGAGGAGCAGGACGAGGAGCCATGCAAGGTGGCTGACGCGATAGCCCTCTTTGAGTCCCAGAACCTGGAGAATCAGCTGAGGCTGGCCTCGGGCTCCACAAAACTATCAGACTCATCCGATCCTGCCGGGGGCAATAGGGGAGGTGGGGAGCCGGGGCTCTGCAACGCGGCCACCCCCCCGCCCCCGACTCAATGCCACGGCGAGGTGAGAATCGCCTTCCGTGTGTCCAGCCTGGACCCGCGGTCCCAGTCGGAGCCCGCCGGCAGGCCCCGCTGCATGTTCATGAGCTGCGGCGGTGGGGCCGGCCAATCGGGGGCCAGGGCCAAGGAGAAGATCACGTGCGACCTCTACCAGCTGGTCAGCCCGTCGTCACGAGACCCCAGCAGCCTGCTGCTCACCGCCGCAAAGCCAGACGGAGAAGCGGCCTACCACGCAGACGGGCAGGCCTGCCGCAGCCCAGAGCCAGGCCAGGAGCTCCCCAAGGTGGAGAAGAAGGGTGTGGGGAGAGAGAGGGTGACCGGCTTCCACGTGGAGGTGGTGGTGACGGGCGCCGTGGACCAGTGTGTGTTCTACGGCAAGGACAGCACTGAGAACGTGCAGGAGGAGACGGTGTGCTTCGCCATGCCAGGCGGCGGCGCGGACCCGTCGGCCGACGACCCCCCTCCCGGCCAGCTCTTCTTCCTCCAGCCCCCCCGGGGACCGGAGGACGACGGGAAGGGAACGGGCGCCGGCGGGTCAGGAATGTGTTCTTTGGACTGCACCAGCGGCGCCGGCAACCCGGGGTCGCTGGTCACGGTCGGCCACGGGGAGCGGGCGGCGCGGCCCGACTCGCCGCTGGCCGGCGGCGCGGCGGAGGACTGCTCGGACCCCTCCCTGTGCCGCCTCTACCGCCACGTCTCGCACGACTTCCTGGAGATCCGCTTCCAGATCCAGAGACTACTGGAGCCGCGGCAGTACATGCTGCTGCTGCCCGACCACATCATGGTCAACATCTTCAGCTACCTGCCCACGCGCGCCCTGGCCGCGCTCAAGTGCACCTGCCACGACTTCCGGGCGCTGATCGAGACGTACGGCGTGCGGGCGGTGGACTCGCGCTGGAACCAGGACCCGCTGTACCGCGACGACCCCTGCAAGCAGTGCAAGCGGCAGTACGAGCGGGGCGACGTGTCGCTGTGCCGCTGGCACCCCAAACCTTACCACCACGACCTGCCTTACGGACGCTCCTACTGGATGTGCTGCCGGCGCATGGACAAGGACACGCCGGGCTGCCGCGTGGGCCTCCACGACAACAACTGGGTGCAGCAGCCCGCCGACGGCAGCCAGTCGGTGCGCGCCAAGCGGGAGGAGCGCAGGGAGGAGGCCAGGTAGAAAGGAGAGGCGAGGGAGTGCGCCCCCCCCCCCCACCCTTCGTCCCACTCCCTCTGTTTTTAGAGGAGCAGCCGAGAGACCACAGGGACGGCTTGGCACTCTGGGACTCAAAGTGTTCCGAGTTTTCTCCAGCACTCCACTCTCGTTTCTCCTTTATTTTTTAGGGAGGAGGGCAGGGGCGAGGGGTTAAGGAGGAGAGCTCCTTCTCTTTACCGACCTCTCGCTCTCCCTCTCGCCCCGACTGTACTGCAGCAATGTGACGTAGTATTACCAGGGTTGGGGTCCCCTCCTGCTGCTCTGTGGGCCCGCTCTCTGTCTGCTGCCCCCCGTCTGTGGTTCAATGTTCCTTCCAATACTCCATACTTGGCTGTTGGGTACTCCCATGTGAATCCCCCGCAGTACACTTGACTCACGATTAGCATTCATAAAAGCGTGACGCATAGAAATGTAATGTTGCGCTTACTTAGAGACCATACTTCTGCTATGGCCAAATATCTCGTCCTTGTTCAGTTGCGTGTTGTGAGTTTTATCCATAACCATCCATGTTAACCTGTGCAATGGTGCTTCAGAGGGATGAACGGCACAGGGTCTTAAAGATATCTTCTTATGTTGGGGGGTGATGGAATGTACAGCATTGTTGTAGAAATGTGATTGTATAGAGCTAACTTGCATATAATTTTTTTCTTCCGTTGAACAAGGCTGCCACTCACTTTGTCCCGTGTCATGGATTTCTTTCTCTATGAATGTGCTGTAATATTGTCTCTTCTACATCCCCTTCCCTCATTGATAATGCTGCTGAAATCATTGCCTCTGACAGGAACGTTAACTCGGTAATAGCCATACTAGTGGTCAACGAGAGGCTCTCGTCTCCCTTTTCACCCCCCCAGCCTAGTTTACTTGCCCCCTGAGGTCTGTCCCTTGCCATCCGGTCTGAGCGGACCCCAACCTTGCTGAGTGCACATAGGAGAATCAACCAGGGACTTCCTGGTTTACAAAGGATTATGGGAGATGATGGTCTATGAAATAAACACTAGGGTGGAATGGGAGAAAAGCAACTTGATGTCACTTTGCAAAGGCCTGATGTCACTTTGTATGGATTGATTGACTTGCTTGTTTGCTATTTTCGTTTTTCTTTGTTTTGGTTTTCATTAGGGTGGGTGTGTAAGAATGTTTGTTGTTTTGAAGACGTGTTCCCAGTATCGCATTGCTCCTGCCGCCACCCCAAAAAACTGTTATATATATTATATTTTTTAATCAGTTTTAACTGCCAAATCTAATTTCCTCAATTTGGTTTGATTCGGTAAAGGTTTGCTGAAGCGGTTTATGCTTTGCAGCAGGTGAAATGACCAGATCTTCTCCACACCAGCTTTCAGCCTTAATACCCCCTCCCGCACACACACACACCCCTTTACCCCCCCCCATTAAGAGAGCGTGGCGTCAGATACCTCACAAAGATCGTACATTTTATCAGGAGTTGCAGTAGCCGGTCTTTCCTTCTGATCGGTAGCGGCACTCCATGCAGATGTTTTAAAGGGCCCACCGCTGCATTAGAGTTTCAGGTGGTTGAAACAGTGCCTGTTGATGGGTCCCGACGCCTCATTCTCTCAACCTCCTCTCCATCCTTTTTAAAAGCACCCAATTAGCCCTGCCAGCTGACGAGTGGGCCTGTGTAAAAGTGACGTGGTGAATGATACGAGACTGCATGGAAACAAGCGTGGGGGGAACATAAAGTGTGGGAGGCACGGGAGAACTCTGTAGGTTCCCAATGTGTACAATGCTATTGGGAAATGTGTGCTTAAATAAAAACAGAAGTGATGATTAAACTGGACACCTGGACTGTGGTTGGTTTGTGACAGACACAATGGAGTAGGATCGTTCTTGTTTTATAAAAGCTCAACATGGAACCTTGTCTTCTCATTAGGGAGCAAGGACACACGGTGAGTACAAGTGTTGGTCGAAACTTGTACGATAGACGGACTACACTAAGATCTTATTTAAATGTTATATAGGCGCCCACTGAGATGCCCTTTCCATTTCAAAGTAAATGTGCAGCTTCACAATTTAATCAGAAGGTAACAAGATGGTAATGGCTTTCTAACCTGACACCATTTCAGGAACCGGGAATGTGCTTAGTTGCAATCCAACATTATTGATCACAACCTATAAAGAATAGTGAATACAGACTGTATGGTGCAAACCAGCCAAGAACCATTATGATATCCACTGCACGTTACAGTGTGCTTTGGAGTTTGAAGATGGCTCTTTGACAAATTCAGCACTGCTTTACTTTAAATGGTAGAGAGCAGAAGTGTTTGTGTTCCTGTAAACAACCAAGACAGCAAGGCCAATGTAGTCAAAATACTTCTAACAAAGCATACATTTCATTTATCTTTTTAAATTGCCCTGAAAATGTTAATGAATTTCAGGACATATGATTGACACATTTTATTTGGTACACAATCATGATATACTTTTTAATGCCATTTCCCATTCTGGGCTTAAGAGAGGGAAACTATGCGAAGTAACCCCACATGAAGATGGCGACAGCCATCATCATAATGGCATTGGCATCCACAATGTGCTTCCACATTGGGTCCTCACTGATATCAGGCAGTTCTGCTGATGCCTCAGGCACTTCCTGGTCAGTGTGCTCAGAGGTTTGAGAGCCGCCGCCCACGCCACAGACCCATCCAATCAGGCGACAGATACCAGACCTGACTTTCTTCGGAGCCACTAAGAGAAAGTATAAATTGGTATTGATTTGAGTATACTTACTTATATAAGGTTACTGTTTGGTTCAATGTTAGCCAATCAAACTAGTCTATGCTGTTATGTGATTCTGCTTCATGGTGTCACTGTAATTTAGTTGATTTCACCTGGGTCACTTTCAGACTTCTCTCTTTTCCTCCGTTCTGCCTCTCTGCGTCCTGTTCTCTTTCTCTCCTCCTCCTTCCAGTCAAGGTCCTCCCTCTCCTCTTTGGAGTGACGTAGGCTAAACACCAGACGATGGAGCTGTGAAGCAGGAAAACAACAGGGTGCCAACGCACAAGTATTCACTATCCTGCACTCACTCATTCAACCAAAAACGAAGCATAATCATAATTAATTGATAACTTTAACTGCCGCAGACTACCACGGGTATATTGCCTCCTTCAAGAATATATTCTCGTAAGCTTGAGTCTGGTGGAAGTAAAAAAAAGGAGCAGGGACTCTGAACTGTCATACTGACAACAGCGTTTCTAATCACAATGGTCCCTTTGCTAGAGATGGGTGTTTTTCAAATCGTCTCCAGACCCTCTCCAAGCTTGCTCGTGGGAGGGATTGGCAAGCTAGACAATATCAACTTCCAATAAGATGCACACCATCTGCTTATGATGTAATGCACACACAGCTGTACTAGGGTGCGGTTGCCAGATCATACAGAGAAATAGAACCACTGACGTGTTGTGTGTCCAGGGGCTTGGTGCTGTAGCTGACCAGCAGCACTAGCACGGAGGTGCAGAGGAAGAGCAGCACAGCAAAGTACAGGTAATGGACACCGCAGATCAGAGATGGGCAGGCCGAGGGAAACAGACAGCTGCCCGTACCGAACCAGAACTCTGGAACCATCCGACACAAGCCCATCGCCAGGCCTCCCATCAGACCCCAGAATGCACCCTGGTTTTAGAGACAAGGAGATAGAGAGAGACCAGTATAAATGTTGACTAATGTGGGCTCATGAAGTGGACTTCCTGGGGAAATGTACTGAAGGTCTGAACTTGGCATGACTACGAGAAATTATATTTCTTCACATGTAAAACCTTTTGGAATATATATTTGAACATAACAAACATATTAGAACACTAAGCAAGACTCAGACTCAAACACCAGACTCAAACACCAGCAATTTGCAGTGCAATAACAGTTCCTAGTTAATTATGCATGAAAGACCATTGGCGTCACAATACATATGCTCACCGGTTCATTGACCCGCCTAACAAACACGGCCAGGAAGAAAACTGATGCGATGGGCGGGGCCAGATAGCTCGTTACTGATTGGATGTAGTCAAACAGCTGACCACTCTGGGCCGCCTGGACGACTGGGATCCAACAGATGCTAACGGCCACTATGACCAGTACCCAGATTCTGAGGAAGGAATAACAAGGGGGATAGGAGTGAAAGTATATTTCTAATTTGGACAGGGTAGGATAATGTGTCATAAAGAAAAAACTCGACCTTTAGCTTGGAAGGATAAAAAATGGTTGGTTCAGACAGAGGGATCTAACAAAGACAGATCAGGCTTTTTTCCAGTGTAACTTCAACTCAATGGAGAGATGTCCATTCTGAGCGAGTTGAGCTGTATCCAACAGAGAGCAAAGGGGAGTACAGAGCGATGTGACAGAGACACTTATAGAGACTGCCGGAGGTTGACCCTGACCTTCCCACGACCATGAGCTCGCTCTCAGCGGCCTGTGGTCGCAGACGTGTCCAGATGTCCATGGTGAAGAGGGTGCTGCTGCTGTTGAAGATGGAGGCCAGGGAAGACATGAGGGCCGCCAGCATCACAGCCAGCATCAGACCACGCAGCCCTGAGGAGGGAGAGATGGAGGGATACAGGGAAAATATTTAGTTTAAGTATTTTGATGAATGAGAATTCCAGGCGATGTAAAAGACTAGAGAGAGTAAAGTAAAAAGAGGGATCACAGCTTTTCAAAGGAATACAATTGCGTGAACGGTCAAAGAACAGAAAGCTGATTTTTGTGAAGTGGTGTTGAGTGTAAAAAAGTACAGAACAGAATGATATTGGTTTTTGTTAAAGGTCATGTGACTTAAATGTGTGTACGTACCGTCTGGCATGATGGAGACCACCAGTTTAGGATAGGCGATGTTGGAGCAACCCACCTCTGTCCCACACACCTGCTTACACACCTCCGGAACCACGCAGCCCACCTCGTCTGGGTATGGACACAGAGACAACACGCACGCACCACCTATGCAGCTTTTATTGTGGAACTACCTGGAACCAGGTGCAAGTGCCAGGAACTACCTATAGGCCAATGTGACTGATATTCTGCTTAGGGTCTTTGCTTTGTGCAAGATCATTTCTAATGTACAAAACCCATACCAAATAGATACCATCCTTGTTGCAAATGGTGGTATCTGTAACACCCTAACTGAGTTTACAAGCAGCTAGCCAAATTCAATTACATTACACATTTCGCTCTCAACTAACATGAATTCATGTAATGTGAGCTCTTTCGGTTCAGCTCATTTTTACAGTCGACATTTGGTCGGCAAGCCGGTCCAAACCAGTCTATACCTCTTCCCCCCCTCTCTGCTTCTAAATTCCTCTAGCACGACTTGCACTATGTGCAGTATGATGAAAAGTAAGGCAATTTCATGGTAGAGCAGCTGGTAAAAACAGAGGCAATTTCAGTTTTTAAATGAGTGCCAGGTGGTGTTAATTAACTAAGTAGATGTTGCGTTGTCCTTCAGATTTAATGTGTTTTGTAGTTTCTCTCCAAGGTTATGCAGCACATGCAAATGAAAGAAGAACCCAAACCATACCTGGGCATAAGACTGTAGCAATGTCCACTTTACTACACGCCACCTAGGTGGCTCCCATACTCCACCTAGGTGACTTTCCTCAGGCTCCTCCAAACCAATGGACACAGGGTGGTGATGTTGAAAATCCGGTTTATTGTAATGGTTGCATATAATGAGGCATGCAGCACACACACACCTGGGAAGAGCACCCTGCTGATCATGCCGGGGAACACCATGAGGAACATGGGCAGCAGTTTGAGGTAGCCGCAGAGGATGCACCCAGCCTTCACATGGGAGAGACTGCGAGCAGCCAGGCACCGCTGGACAATCACCTGCACACAGATGGATAGAACCAGCCGATCGCAATCAGCACCCTTTGTATTGAGGTCACTCAAGACATGTGCCATTCCACTTGACATCTAGATACAGTTAGTTTGTACGGACTTAAGTCAGAAGGAATACGCTGTTCATCTCTTGTGAGGTACATATCGTGAGGAGAAGAAGTCAAGTCAGTTCTATTTTTCACTGTGCACGTCTTAATGTTCCTCCAATAGCCGTCTATTTGCCATCTATCTACTCTGCATCCTTGTGCCAGCAGCCTTGACTAAGGTTAGGCCCCACCTGGTCTTGACTAAGGTTAGGCCCCACCTGGTCTTGACTAAGGTTAGGCCCCACCTGGTCTTGACTAAGGTTAGGCCCCACCTGGTCTTGACTAAGGTTAGGCCCCACCTGGTCTTGACTAAGGTTAGGCCCCACCTGGTCCGTGCACCAGTACCAGCCCCCGATGATGGCGATGCCAAGCAGCACCCCGGGCCACGGCAGGTCCCCCTCCAGGGGGTCCCTGAGCAGCTGGAAGGCGTCCGGCCGCAGGGTGTAGCACTGGGCTGAGATGTTGTAGCGCTGGGGGTCCAGGGACGTCGTGGCGTTGGGCAGTGCAGTGCTGTAGCGGGCCACCAGGGCGGCGTAGCCCCCAACCTTGGAGAACGCTAGAAGGAGGTGGAGACTCAGTTAAACCGAGACAGAGGGGGAGAGAGAGGTGGGAAGGGAGGAGGATACGGAGGGTGAGGGATGTGCAATGATGCAGCTATGGCCGTCTGTTTGTGAGCCTCATGCGGAAGAGACTAGCATGTAGTTCCTCTAATGGGCTTTAGGTGGTTTGCGGGTAGCTGGATGCAGAAAGTGTCATCATAAGACAAACACAGGTGCCGCTCACAACACTAACACAATGGAGCAGTTACTTTTAAGTACCAGGGCACAGTTAGTAGATTAAAGTAATGGAGATCGCCCACATATTGACCCTCCCTATTACAGAGCTGTCATTGCAGGGTAAACACAGTAGCTCCCAACATTAACAATGGGTAGGCAGGTGTTTCATTTACGTCTTACAAGGAGCAGACCCTTTATTAGGGCTATTATTGCTTTTAGTGCAGGTGCTATATTTAGTGGTACCGAATAACTGCATATTCCAATGTTTGAATATACATGCATAAATACATATAATTAATAATACAAAAGGAACCCACTTATCGTTGAGATTCCCAGCTCCATGTCCGACTGCACAATGTCTGCTAATGGAGTGATAATGGACAGTGGCTGCCATTCATTCATACGGTCATCAGACCCACTCCACTTTGTGATTGGCTGAACAATATGTACTTACAGAAGCCTGATTGGCTGAACAATATGTACTTACAGAAGCCAGTCAGGACAAAAGCCCCAGCAATGATCACCAGTGTCTGCACCGTGTCCGTGTACATCAGAGCAGCCAGGCCACCTGATGCACGCACACGCACATGCACACACACACACACACACACACACACACACGCACACACACACGCACACACGCACACACGCACACACACGCACACACACACACACACACACACACACACACACAATAAGGCCCTTGAGAAATCCATTGGAGAGGTCAAGGACACCCATATCATTATTGTTCTTTTTACTATGGACTCAGTGAACACACAAGTACCGGCCCCATCCACACCCTCACGCGCGTACCTGTAATAGTGTATAGAGCCGTGATGGAGAGGAGGGCGATGACAGCCACGTAGATGTTCCACCCTAAAGCCTGTTGTATGAACACAGCTCCAGAGAACATGTCCACCTGGAACACAAAAGAACGGTACGAAAAAAGCCCGTCCTCATCATACTGAACCGTCTTTCGTCTTCAGCCCACAACTGAACGTAGAGGGAACATAACGTCAAACTCCAATGTTCCCAGGCTCTGCATTCAGCAGCACACAACAGGAGTTGAAGACGTGTTCTAGGACTTCCTGAAGCAATGAGTAGGATGTGGGGACTTACTGAGATCTTGGTGAAGATGTAGAGGAACAAGGAGATGACAGAGAGGTACAGGCTAATCCTGGTGCCACCAAACCTCTTCTTCAGGTACTGGGGCATTGTTATCACCTAGGAGACACACAGGTAGCAGGGGTCACATGACCAGGATGTAATACCAGCCCAAAAACACATCAATCCTTCTCCGCCTTAGCAAACGTTGTATTTATAGATAGATATTAAGGTATTTAGTGTGATGTGTGTATCGCGTGAACTGATAATTAAGATGAAGGGTGGGACCACTCACCCCAGCTGTGAGGTAGACAGGTACAAACAGCCAGCCAAGCAACAGCACAATAAATAGGGCCTGGTACGTCCAGACAACAACAACAACAACAACAACATCAGATGAACACATAGAAGCTTCTACCAGACAAGAAAGTGACTGTTCAACCTTAAGTGACTTTGACAACCGCACGACCAAGGTCGGTGGAATTTGCTTTCAGTACAGCATGGTAGACAAGCTCAGTTTGGTGTCAACAATATAGCGGAGACATGGGACTGACATCATACACTTTACATTAAATACAGAGGACTGACAAAAGGTTCTTGAATGCATAAGTGCAGTTACATAAGTGGGAGGAGTTCAGAGTCCGAATGGCAGTCGGGGAACAAACTGTTTTTGAAACGTGATGAGCAGGGACCTACAGCGCCCCCCACAGGGCAACAGATGGCAGAGGCGGAGGGCAGGGGGAGAGAAGTCAGATGATTTTCTTGGCCCTTGTGGTTGTGTGTTTGAGATATAATGATGTAATACAGTGGTTCTCAACTTGTCTAGCCTAAGGCTCCACATGTGTCATAAGTCATTCAGTCCCGACCCAAACATTTCAAATGTGTTTACCAATATTGCAGTAATTAACAATTCCTTCAGGTATTGTAAGAACATGTGAGTCAATACAGAGCTGCAACAATCGGGGCTAAACTCAATGAAATACTGAGCCATTGAAACATGAATGAACATTGAAACGTTCGTTAATTCATTGGTTTCTTTCTAAAGATGAAGGGTTTGGCATATGCTCTGCGACCCACTCAAAATGCCCTCACAACAAACCAGTAGAGAATCACTGATTTACAGTCCGGTGCTGCAAATGGTCTTGGTGATTTATGAACTCATTCGGTGTCACGCTTTATCACACAACTTACGTTCCATTCAAAGCTTCCCACTGCGATGCCACTAGCGGCCCCTGTGCCGGCAAGGCCGACGAAGTGACCGCTGCCGATGTTACTGGCAAACAGAGAGGCACCAACCTAAAACAACCAAACCAACAAAAGAAATATCACAAGGGAACGGTGAGAGTCCAGCTGTATAGAGACTTATCCTGATCCACTATTATCTAAACTAGTGGGGTATTTTCGGTGCGGAAAACACGCATAAGTTCACATATATGTCCTGTGGAAGTACAGTAGTAGTAGGAAGGAAGCACATATATACTCCATGAGATGTCTGGTAGGTGTATGTGGTGTGAACCTCACCGGCCACCAAGTCATGGTCCGACCAGCCAAGAAGTATCCTCCCACCGTTGAACGGTTGGTCCGGAACATGGACTAGAAAAGCAGACCAACAGAGCGGTTTTTGGTACAAACCTACCGACAGCCACACCGTCAGTTCAGATGTTTTGACTCTAAGACACTGTACCTCAAGCATAGAGCCAAGCTACTTCGTTTTAGCGGTGTTATTGTGAGAGACGTTGAAATGACATGGTACCACTCTTGCCGGGTGTACTTGTGTACTAACACTTTGAACGGCACTCACCCATATTCCCACGCTGATGACCAGGATGAAGTACCCGGTAATGACGGTGATATCTGCGGCGTTGTTAATGGTCGCCGGCCCATGTGAGGCGGACTCCGCAGGCGCACTCTCCATCGTTGGAGCTCGTCTGACGCGACACTCTCACACCGTTCACTAATCCTTCTTGACCTGCTTACTTTCAATGGAGGTTAAGCGTAAAAGCCAAACAAGGTAGGTTATCATTCAAAAGAATCGAGGAAATGTGAAATGACTGGAGACACATGCTGCCTGAATGTCCCGTGGGTGTGGACCTTTAGTCAGAAGGGGCAACAAGCAGAATCAGCACTAATGGCACTAAATATTAACAAGACTGCTAGGAAACTGATGTTGCCATTAACACAGGTCAGTTTCTCCTCAAATGCTCCTTGCATAACCTAACAAACTATGTAGGCCCCTAAATTGAACCAGCACAAGCAATTTGTTCACATCTGAGTTGTATGTGTCGTTTTCTCAAGTTATCAAAAAAGGTCACAGTTTAAGACAATATTTAAGCAAATAGTCGTTTAATTATTCAATAACATTGCTTTCAACAAAATCTCCATTTGCCATTTAGTTCAAAAACAAACATCATCACAACCTAGTAATGAGGCCAAGTCACGTGACCTGAATTGTATACACATACACACCAACACACACACACACACGCGCGCACACACACGTTCCATTTAACAATGGCTGCATAATAGGCAATATTTGCCAAAATTGCAAACACGGGAATGAAGTAAAAATAAATATTCAAATGCAAAAACAAACCTCTATAGCCTACAGACCAACAATATTGACTCATCAACAGTAAATTGTGACATTCATATTCCGTCACAATTATTGCACACTGATTAAGTGAAGTCAAATTATGATCACGCTCAGTAGTTTGTTGTTATGAATTTGTCCACAATGTTGCAGGGTTATCGCTGAACTGTGTTACTATGAATATCTCTCACTGTATCCTCACTTGTTTTGTTACGCTGGTTTTGTTTTAGTACATTACTGTAGTCCATTGCCAAATTCACTATTATGTATTATAATAGTGAAATGTTATTAGTGTTATATGTAACCTTTAGCATTGCCAAATCCACAATTATTCCTGTTTGAGGGAGAATAATTGAATAGGCTGTCAAACCTTAATTTCTTCTTTAAAAGAAATGCATTGATTAATGGAAATACATATTGAATTGTGTGGAATTGTTTGGTAAAAACTTACACAAAAGGTGATAAAATCAACCATTAAAAAAATGGTAGCAGATGCATAATTTGCAGGTACATTGTGTGGTTGAAAGTGCTGACCTTGAGATGATGGACATTTGAAATAAATAAAAAGAATACATCACAAAAGACAAACAATAAATAAACATTCAAGGCATTTTCCGTTCCATGACACAACATCGTAAAGGTGTCATTTTGGCCATTTTGAACCCTCTGTAAATAGATACCAGCTTCCCTGTAATTCTTCGATCAAGGGATAAAAGTGGCTTCTTTGCACCACCTAGTGTTTAAAAGGAAATTACACATGAGCTGTGTTGAGAGTGATTATTAAAACTGACTTGCCACCTTACGGCAAAACAGATTACTCCGTGTGAGAATTATTTGTACACCCCCATTTCTGTCCATCGCTGTGTTGGCACCCCAAATCAAAGAAATGTTGGGCGTTTTTCCTTATTTTATAACAAATAGTGGCCATAATTAATAAATAATATTCCTCATGAATAAAATGCCAATCTTAGTATAGAACTTAAGTTGAAAGATCCAATTATCTGAAAAACTTTTATTTTTTGCATGAATGCAAGTACCACAAGAATACAGGAACGTATGCATGCATGATTGTCCAATCATACATCCATGCATTGGCTTTGTCCTTCAACTGTTTCACGTTCTTCCGATGACGTAAGATTACATTCAGGTCCCACGCCACTGTAGCCGAATCTCTGTTAGTCCACTTGTCCGTGAGACGAACACATTCACTGACTTGGAGCTTTGTGTTAATCATTAAAAATCCCATGATGTGCGCTATTGGTTTGAGGACTTTGGGTCGCAGGGATTGTGGATCACATTATGAACTATCGTTGGCTTGGAAACCCCTCCCATTGGTCTCTTGGAGGCTAGTCCCCGCTGGCCTTCTTGCAGTCCTCTTTGGCAACCCTCAGCCTGGACAGGATGGGTTTCTTGGGGAATTTGAGGGTGGTGCAGCCAAACTGGCTCACCCCCCCGGTGTCCCTGGGGAGCTTCTCGCGCCGCTGCACCCAGCTCCTCCAGCCTGGCTTCCAGCAGTACACGCTGTCGTAGAAGCGCGAGCCGTTCTCCCCGCCCAGCACGTAGATCCGCCGCTTCCAGCGGGCCACGCCGCCCGCCGCGATGCGCCGCGGGAGCCCCGGGAACACCACGGGACTGGGGGCGCGGTCGCTGCCGCCCCCGCCGGCCACGCCGCGCTCCCCGACGAGCGTGCCCCCTCCCCCGGTGACCTCCCGCTCCGCGCCGGACCCCCTCCCCTCTCTGAAGAACAGCACGCGTCCCGTGGCGTCCAACGTCTCCAGGTTGGTGTAGTTACCGTCCAAGAACTTGCTGGCGTCCCTCATGTAGCCGCCGATGGCGCACACGCCGCCCCGCACCGCCACCCCTCCGGCCAGGCAGGTGGCGCCAGAGTCCAGCGCCACGCGCGTCCAGCAGTCCGTCAGGGTGTGGTATATCAGCACCCCGGAGTGCACCACAGCCCGGTTCTGCTCCAGCGTGGTCCCGCCCAGCAGGTACAGCCGGCCGCGCAGGGCCGCGCACGCAAACGCCCGCAGCGGCAGGGGCAGCCTGGGGCCGGGGCCCCACCGGAGGGACGCCAGCTCCAGGGTCTCACAGGAGTCCAGCAGGGCGGAGCGGTTGCTGCCGCCCAGGGCGTAGAGCGAGTCCCCGCAGCCCAACAGCCCCAGCATGGCCCTGGGCTGCAGCATGGACGGCCGCTCTATCCAGCGGTCCAGCACCGCGTCGTACTCGTGCACAGCGGCCGACACCGTGCCCGTCCGCAGGATGCCGCCGGCCACAAACAGCCGGTCCCCGACGGCCGTGCAGCCGGGGCAGACCAGCGAGCCCAGCGCCGCCAGCTTCTCCCACTTGCCCGTCCGAGGGTCGAAGCAGTCGACGGCGTAGCTCCTCTCCGTCAGGCCGTCGTCCTCCCGCGGCGTCAGGTCCACGCACACGATCTTCTTCTCGAACATGCCCTCCCGGGGCCTCAGCGGGCCCCCCGGCCCCTCGCCCGCCGCCGGCCCCAGCTCCTGGCTGAGCCGCCGGCTCTCCTCCGGGGAGAGCAGGCCCGGCCGCAGGTGGTGGAGCAGCGCCGGCATGTAGGCGTAGCGGACCAGGGGCTGGTGCTCGGCCCAGCGCCGCGCCGCGTCGTACACCTCCGCCTCCGACTCCACGCCCAGGCGGTCCGAGCCGAGCAGGCTGCTCAGGGTGCCGTGGTCCAGCAGCAGGAAGTCCTTCTGCCGGGCCACGCGGGGGAAGTGCTGGGCCACCAGCCTCAGGGAGGCCCGCAGCAGTAGCTGGTCGTGGTGCGAGCGGGCCAGGGAATACATCCCCAGGCAGTTGTCCACAGACAGGTGCTCAAACAAAAACCTGGAGGAGACAAAGAGGACAGAGGAAGGAAGGACATGAGACGGGGATGGAGATGGATTCATTGAATGGAGGATAAAACCTTAGTCATTTGAGATCTTTTTTATTTATTTACTGGACAAAGGAACGGTGTCCTAATCACTCATGGTTGGGTATTTGAAGATGACACGTTACACTTGCAAGCATTATAGAAATGGAAACAGTGCAAAATAATGATCATTAATTGGAGTAACTAGGTTTATTAATATGGTAGCTGAGTATTTTGTCCACCAGAATTGGAGGAGTGAAGAATACTGTTCAGGTGAAGAGGCCCGACCTAACTCTAACAGCTAGATTCTGGGCAGCATGGGACCGGTGGTGGGATCCTACCTCTTTGTTTTGCAGTTCAATGAAGTACACATTCAACTGTATTGAAGTGGCCATGCTATGATGACAGTTACCTGGAGCACAACTAATGCTGGGACATGAAGTACACATTCAACTGTATTGAAGTGGCCATGCTATGATGACAGTTACCTGGAGCACAACTAATGCTGGGACATGAAGTACACATTCAACTGTATTGAAGTGGCCATGCTATGATGACAGTTACCTGGAGCACAACTAATGCTGGGACATGAAGTACACATTCAACTGTATTGAAGTGGCCATGCTATGATGACAGTTACCTGGAGCACAACTAATGCTGGGACATGAAGTACACATTCAACTGTATTGAAGTGGCCATGCTATGATGACAGTTACCTGGAGCACAGCTAATGCTGGGACATGAAGTACACATTCAACTGTATTGAAGTGGCCATGCTATGATGACAGTTACCTGGAGCACAGCTCCTGCAGGGGCATGACCTGAAGTAGGTTGGCCGCGACAAACAGATCCTCAGCAGTGTCCAGAGAAAGCCCCGCCTCCCCGGTGTAAACAAACTGGATGACGGTCTCCATGACGGATGATGTCACCTCCTCTAGCCGTATCTCGGTGAGGCGAGACTCCACCAGCGGGCTGGTGAACATGGCCCGGAAGTAGGGGCTTACAGCTGCCAGCAGCACTCTGGATAGCAACAAGGGGTTGTGTGGAGGGGAACGGTGAGAAACGGCCTGCTTTGTGGAGACACCTCCTACAGAGCTTGCCCCACTACAGGCGTCCAATAAAGGCAGCGGCGGCAGACCTACCTGTGACACATGAACTTCTTGCCCTCCACTAGCAGGGTGACGTCGCACAACTGCTGGGCGTCCAAGAGCTGCTTCAGTCCTGAGACACGGCGTACGAAGGAAGGAGGGTTGGCGGAGGGTTTGAACAATTAAAAGACGACAAAGCGTTATGTGTTACAATCCTGACCGGTTTTGAAACACTCAACTGTCCGTCCCATACTCATGGGTTGCTGTGTTACCATGTGTGATGTAGTCTCCCAGTGGCGTGGTACTGTCGTCGGGGAAGTCCTCCTCCTCCGAGTCACTATCTGACAGGGGCTCCCCTCCACCGCCGTCCCCGTCCTGCCACGGCTGGGGGTGCCAGGTGACCGTGCCCCCACGCACCGCGTTCATCTGAACGCATTTGGGATATGATTCACTTACCTGACATAGTGTCATGCAAGTTTGGAAGAACAGATGTGTGTTTACCTTGGCAAACACATAACCGTCTGGGAGGGTCGTAGCATTATATTGTCCGACAGAATGGCATAACAAGTACATGACAGTAGTTAGGAGTTATGTGCAGCAGTCGGGTATGTGTTGGCTTTTCAGACATTTAGATACATTCGTTTATAATTGCGCCTATGAAGAATGCCTGGAAACAATGTGGCGTTGATATTAGATAGCTGCATAACTCATAATTACCTTGGCTCTTCTTCTCGTTTCCACTGTGAAGCTTTGTGTGTTCAACACTAACGTTAACTGATGGGAAGATATGTGTGTGTGGGCGACTTCCTATGTATGTATGGACAAGAAGCGTACAGAGGGTTTGGACTGCATCACTGGTGTTGTTGTCCTGGGTGCTCCCCGAACACTGAGGTGACAATTGGCTGAAAATATCGGCCGTCTTTGGTGACAGCAGGCTACTAGGTTTTCATCTAGCCCAATACAGACCACCACCAGTCAAACCCCAAGCTAGGGCTAGCCTAGCTCGCAGAGCAGACCCCAATCATCTCCAGGGAAAATATATATATTGTCAAACTGGCCCTTCCTTTTACGCACTACATTAGACAACCATGGCAGGGCAGTGATCAACCCCTTTCTAACCGCTACGGGAGACTGTCAAATACAGAAGAGGGCGGAGGAGCTGATGAAGTGAATTCAGTCGCTCGCTATGGACTTGCTGTCTCTCTGAACCATAGTGTGGAGCGGAGCCGCATTACCGCAAAGTAAAGCTTCCGTGTGTCTTATTGGTTAGCCTTTGAACTGTGACGTTTTGTTTGGGGTTCACTCGTGTGTTTTGTTTATTCACGACCAAATCCCGAGACTCCGATATTTTTTCCGACGCAATATATTGTCAAAACTGTGTACGTTACGTCATTTGTTTTACATCGATACTTGTTCGATAACAAAGACAACATTACCGTATTTTGCTGTACACTTTTACACGCTTGCGCTATCCGATTGGCCAGCAAGATGTTGACCACGCCCATGACCCCGCCTCATCTGAACCAACGCGCTTCCGTATTTAAATAACAAACATGGCGACCTGCATTGGCATGGTCGCAAGAGTTGGTGGTGTAACATTCAATGCATTAAAGCCGGTAACTAGTGGATATGTAAGACGAGCATCTAATCAACTATGCCTGAATCGCTTTGCTCATGGTATCCGCAGTAGTCTCTATGATCATGTCCGCGAAGGATATAGTGACAAACCGGACCTGGATATGCGACTTGTGTGTGAGGAGACTGACAAAGTCATAGCCAATGTGGAGCACAGGAAAGGTGGCTTGCGTGGGGATGATGTCAGAGAGATTGTAAGACATTGCACTGCTTTCTAGCTAAGCATTGATCACCATGACTTTATCTCTTGTTGTTATTGTATGTGTGTAGTAGCCACTATGTACTCATATACAGCAGGTGTTGTAAAACCTGACCTGTCCGATTAGGATGAGTGGTGCTGGGCAATGGGCAGACATACACTGTTGCTACTAAATGTGTGAGATTATGTGTCTGTGTGCCTTGCCAATACATAGGTGAGCGTATGGCAGCAGCTACAGGATGTGAGGAACAGCATCTCTGAGCTGGAGCAGCAGAAGAAGACTGTCAGTGAAGATGTGCGACTGCTCGTGGTCAGTATGGCTCCCTCATCGCACTTTGTACATTGATGGCTTCTCTAGCTCTAAATACAGAGCAATTATTCTGTTTTCAAGGCACAGACAAATTGATGTGTTCCACAGTAAAGGTGTGTGTGTGTGGTGTGTGGTGGGGGGGGGGGGGGGGGGGGGGGGGTGTAATGCATATGTTTTGGCATCAATCTGTATAAATGTACAAAGCTAATATTTACAAATTGTATATTGTATTGTAAATACTCATTAGACAGACTCATTTGTGTGTTTAATCAGTCCAAAGCTGTAATTATAACCCTGATTATAACCTCTTATTCACAGGAGAAGAATGACAAGAAATCTCTGGCCAATGTAAGTTCCACCATCTCTTCAATACCTGGAGGATTTTATGTAAATGAAGCAGTTTCTCAAACAGCTCCCCAATGTATGCCTGGTGATCACACACACCTTTAGTGTAAAAACAAAGACAGTCTTCAAACCGTGGTTATCACAGCTGCCAGAATACAACCATGCACGTCAGAAGGGCCGGGAAATCCGCAGCAGGCTGAATCTACTCTACCCTAAAGAGAGTGAGCTGGAGGCAGAGCACTACAGCCGAGCCCTGCGACTGCCCAACACCACACACCCCGATGTGGTAAAGAGACATGCACACATGCATACATTCATCCGTATTCACACCGTGCATACACACTTGCGTCAAGTCAAATCAATTTATTTGTAATCTGTTAAATGTGTGTAGAAGATACGCTATTTGTTCTTATGTTTCCCCGTTTCTTTTCTCAGCCAATCGGAGATGAGAGCCAAGCGCGGGTGGTGGAGCTGATTGGTCAGAAGCCAGGTGATCCATGCTTTGTCTTTACTGCTGAGCACAGTCTGGTTGCATTGAGATTCTCACTCATTCTTAATTAATCATGCTATCATGCAAATACGATGATGAAGTTGAATTGGGTAAAGGACAGGTATCCTGTAACACACATATTGTCTTCTTTCTGGCTTTAGAGTTTACCTTCAAACCCAAAGGCCACATAGAACTGGGGGAGCGGCTGGGCCTTATCAGACAGAGGTGAGTACTGTCCATTCGTTGTATGTTTTCCTCTTGTCCAGCATTACTTTGTGTTTAATGACTGTTAATGTTGTTAGGAGTACTTGTGTTCTTACTGTTCTTCATGTTTTTTGCTGGCTTCAGCCATTTCAGAAATATAAGTTGGCATACGTTTCAGGGTACTCTAAACAAGCTGATGCAAAATGTATGATTAGTAAACATCTGGACTTGCCAACGTTGAAATTTATAGAGATGCTTTGGGAAGACCAAAGCTGGATGGGTTTAATGTTTGACACTAAAGGATAACAAAATATACACAATTTTGTCCTTGTAATATAGGACAATTTTACTCATAATCCAGTGGTGTAGCCAATTGGACAAAGGATGGCAATTGGTGGCCATGCCTGCCTTTCACGTTTGGTGGCCTGTAGTTCTGTTGCCATCCAGTTCAAGTTTATGTTGAACAGTTTCTTTATTACACTCCATTTTAGAGTAATTTGTTTTGTTTACTGACACAGTGTCTGCATTGTCCCTCTGTGATCCTGTGTAGACATCTGGCTCACGTCTCAGGTCACAGGTCATACTATCTGAGAGGGACCGGGGCGAGGCTGCAGACCGCCCTACAGAACTTTGCTCTGGACACACTGCAGCGTCGGGTGTGGCCTTGTTTTTATTTAATGCAATGTATACATTATGTATGGAATTGCTGCGTCTTCAACTCCAACGCCCTTGTGTGATGTGTAACAGGGCTTTGTTCCCATGGTGGTGCCAGACATGCTGAAGGGGGCTGTGTTTGTGAGTATTAACACGACTTGGATCCTTTTCACCATTTTTTTTTTTAATAAATCATACTTAATAATTCTGTTATCAATATTTTTTACTCTTTTGAGGAAAATTGAGCAACAGTTATTGTTGTCTCAAATCATTGATTCGTTATTGGACATAACAAGGAAAATGTTGAGTTGTCTTAAATATAAAAAATATTAAGGTGTGTGTAATGTAGTGATATGATTGACCAACTGTGTAGTTGGTCATAACAATAACCGAAGTCCTTGTGCGTATCTTGTACACGCGCTCTCCGAATTGGGAACAATTGAAAAAAGACACTGCTGCTCAGAATCTCCCCCCCTCCTTACTCTACTCCCCTCCAGGAGGGCTGTGGGATGCAACCCAATGCACACCGCTCCCAGGTCTACTCACTGGACCCCGTCCAGTTCCCTGACCTCAACCTGGCTGGCACTGGAGAAGTAGGAGTGGCAGGTACCTCGCATGACATAATTTTACCACTAACAATGACTAGATTGCACCTTGCACTCTTGCATCATGGGCCAACCATTGAGTCAAATCATGTGGACAAGATGCTAAAGATGCAGCTTTTTTATTTATTTTTATTAACACAAGCAGTTGAAAACCAATTTATTACAAATATTTCAATGGCCTCTACATGCATGTTCTGGTCATTTGCAACAAGACTCTTGATTGCAAGCTGGCTAATCCACACTGTTCTTCTCTGCGTCAGGTTTCTTCATGGATCATGCCGTGAACTGGGCCGACCTTCCTGTCCGGTGAGGAGCCCTCCCTGGGTTTGGGCCAATCACATTGAAGGCTATGTTGAATTTGATTTGATTTGTGTATTGCCATGGCAGGACGGTGTGCAGCAGCACGTGTTACAGAGCCGAGACGGACACGGGCCGAGAGACCTGGGGTCTCTACAGAGTGCACCACTTCAACAAGGTAGACTAGAGGTGCGCTCACACCAAAAGCGAAGCGGATTTCTTGGGCGGCACGGTTACATAAAAAGTCAATGCAAAGAGGCGAGTCGACTCAAGTTTGTGTCGCGCGTGAATCACGTGAACAACCCGAAATCCGCGTGATTCCTACTCGCGCGAAATTGGCGCGTTCGCTTGAGTTGAAACCTTTGAACGTTTGTGTGAAATGTGTGTGCAGCTGTGTCATGAAAGCCTATCAGTGTTGAGAGTCTCTCAACGCCACTCACATCCTGCAGTCCTGATTGAATCAAAAAGGCGGCAGTCATTCAGAGCTGTGTGTGCTTCCGGGTGGTGTTGTGTACCCAGACACGGCGGCGTTGGCTTCTCCCACGTCTTTGGGACGTCCACAACATGTACAGAGTCCCACTGGAAGGTCGCAATGCTCGCCCACTGGTGGGTCGCAATGGTCGCCCACTGGTGGGTCGCAATGCTCGCCCACTGGTGGGTCGCAATGCTCGCCCACTGGTGGGTCACAATGCTCGCCCACTGGTGGGTCGCAATGCTCGCCCACTGGTGGGTCGCAATGCTCGCCCACTGGTGGGTCACAATGCTCGCCCACTGGTGGCAGAAAGAAACGTTGACGCGATGTCAGCCCCTCGGTCCTCGCATGAGGAAGCGCTTGCGGAGCTCATGGTCAAAGGAGTTAATGTTCGCCTTTGGTGTGAACGCTGCTTTAAAGATGTTACCAGGGCGCCTGCAGGGGGCGCGCCAATTGGAATATATAAATGTGTATGTAGCAATGTCCACTGCTACACGCCACCTAGGTGACTTTCCTCGGGCTCCTCCAAACCAATGGACACAGGGTGGTGATGTTGAAAATCCGGTTTATTGTAAAGGTTGCATGTCATGAGGCAGGCAGATGGTGCTCCATGCTGCCATGCCGGAGAGCTCTCCCTGAGTGTGTGTGGTGGTGGCTGGCTTAACCTGTGCACACTGATTGCTCAATGTGCAACAGGTGTGCAGCCCCAGAGTCCAATCAGTCTGACTCGGGCCAGGTGAGGCTGCTTAAACCAGCCACCATCCACACACACTCCCACAGTGTATTATAAAAAAGTAGATTTTGACCCCGTTTTCTCCAAATGTTAGTAGTTGCCGACTTACTTATTTGTTATCTTCGAGATAAAGATGAGAGACGGTGGGGGAGGGGCCACGTGTGGACGACGGTCGGAGGCTCACAGTCGACAGTTGGAAGTTCATTGTCTGCATTTGTTGACATTTTCTGACCTGTAGCCTACTAAATGAAAAGATCAAAGCCATCGAGGCTGCAGTCTAGGAAGCAGAGCAGCACACCTGCTGTTGCACTATTATTTATTTTGTGTTGTGCTTTATAATAGTCAAATTAAAATGTGTTGAAGATGTCTTGATTGTGTGTGTGTGTCCAGGTTGAGATGTTTGGTGTGACCGCTGATGAGACGGGAGAGGAGAGCTCCAAGCTCCTGCAGGAGTTTCTGTCCTTGCAGAAGGAGATGTTCTCATCTCTGGAGCTACACTACCGGTCTGCACACACACAGCTTTCTTCCAGTCGTCCATCTGTCCTCCACTCATCCATCTGTTAACCTGTTGCCACGTAAAATGCGTCCGCTGTGATTTGACGAATTTTCACGTTGTGCTTCAATACAGAGTGCTGGACATGCCGACGCAGGAACTTGGTCTCCCGGCTCACAGGAAGTACGACATAGAAGCCTGGATGCCAGGGAGGAACAGCTATGGAGAGGTGAGCGGTGATGGCATGGTGTGTTGGTATCACCATGGTTACCAGCTGCCGGCATCCATCGCACGGCCTGCAGTGCAGTTTCTCACTCGGGGAGAAAACGACATTAGCACTGTGCAATCTTTTCTTCATTCATTGATTTCAGATCTCCAGCGGGTCGAATTGCACCGACTACCAGAGCCGACGTCTGAACATCCTGTATGAGAGACAGGATGGTAGTCTGCAGTATGCTCACACTGTAAGCCTCAAGGGGAGTGTGTGTGTGTGTGTGTGTGTGTGTGTGTGTGTGTGTGTGTGTGTGTGTGTGTGTGTGTGTGTGTGTGTGTGTGTGTGTGTGTGTGTGTGTGTGTGTGTGTGTGTGTGTGTGTGTGTGTGTGTGTGTGTGTGTGTGGCCTCAGGTCTCTGTTTATTTGAACTCTTTGTGCCCCCCAGGTGAACGCCACAGCATGCGCAGTCCCCCGCACCATCATCGCCATCCTGGAGACCCACCAGACCAAAGTAACACACACACACGCACACACACGCTCATCACTCACTCACACGCTCTCACACTCTCTCTCTCGCTTTGCAGGAGGGAACAGTGCGTGTGCCCAGGGCCTTGCAGCCATACTTGGGACTGGAAGTGATCGAGAAGCCAACCTACGTTCCGCTCAAATACATTGGACCGAACCAGCCCAGCCGCCCACTCAGGCCCGTGCCGAAGACCGCATGATAACACACACAAAAACAAGGCCTGTGCCACCATCATCACCAAAGTAATGGCTCTTCCAAGTTGAGAATTTCCTTTCAAATTGTGTAATGTGGAATGAGTTGGTTGCGTGTGTGTGTCTACTGACTTTGAGTACTGCATCTGGCTTGGTTCAGACCAACGTTGACCAGAGCTCTCTGCTGGCTTACCATCACTGTATATATGTTAAGTCATGAAATTCAAAAATGATGTCTTAAAATATCCTGAATGTGTTCTCTAAAAGATAAGAAAACAATCAAATACAAATCTTTTCAGGTGTCCTGTTCATTACATATTGCATAATCCCATTAATTCAAAAACAAATCTTACAATATAATTATTTTATTCCAACTTTCTATTGTGATGGATCGTTTCATATTGAAGACGACACCTGCCACTTACACGCCCTAGCATCTATGGGGTCCAAGAGCCGATCCCCCTCGTAGCTCTCCCCTACAGACAAAGCTCCCCCACCCGCACCCCCTACAACTACGACCAACACGTATACAACACAACTATAGAACACAACTATACACTTGAAAGCTACATACAACTCTGTAAAACAAAACTAGCTAAACAATATGTCGGTGGTGGCTTCGATTGCGGATGCTATCACTTTATCTGGCGCGCGGACGGAGCTCGCATTGAGGCCCGTTCTCGATCACCTGACAAACGCACGTGCTCCTCGGCTCCACCTTGCGGGGATTTGCTCTGCGCTGTGCGGGAAGGAGCAATCCCGTTATTTCAAGGTTATCGTCTGCGGGGACGTACATACTCTCATGCAATGGGCATTTTGATATTCACAGTGGTGCTCTGGGCTGCTGTCGGAGGTTAGTAGGTCTCTTTAATCAATAATGAACGATTACACAGTTGGTCATAGCATGTAGGCCAAATCAGCTAAAATAATGTTTTAATCCCAGTTATATTTTGCATTGAATGCGCCTACCCCAGTTGTGTATCATCGATCATTTGATGGAGCCTATTTTAAGAAATCCTTGACATGAAATTCCTTACCCGGCATTGTAGGCTATTTCTTATTTCTGAACGAAATGTTAGGCTACTTTCTCCTAGTTTATATATGTATGCATACCCATAATGCATGAACCAAGCATGCTATATGGAAACACAGATGAAAGCCCGTAGGGTTGCTGCAGGTGCACGCTCGCTACCGATAAGCAATGTGTTTGATGTGCGCAGGTGGATACCAAAGAAGGTTGTTTTCCAACAACTGTTCGGTGTCGAGGCAGGCGCCTATATTCGTGGTTAAAATCACATAAACAGTCAGACGAGATTTTCTTTTAAATTAGGTTAGAATAAAATATTATAATAGGCCTATTATTATTATTTATATAAAATATCCGAGCGATTGAGCAGTGTGTGGTGATCACAATACCTTAACAATAGCCTACCAATTAAAATAAATAAAATATCAGACAGATTAAGCCTGATCTTGCCTCTTGTAATCGACTTGACCTTTTTATATCTGCAAGACCAGTTCAGTTGTCCAGAATGTTCTGTCAGAGCGTCAACAACAACACTTATGGACCACAAGCTTTGCCTTCTCTAAAATTCGATGTGGCTATAGGCCTATAGGCCGTCTAACCAACTCTGAACTATAAAACTTCAACTACAATCCATGTTGTTGTAGTGCAGCAGTTATCAGCACGACGAGACAGGCGCACTATATCAGTTTCCTTTATGAGACATGACAAGTAGTCTAGTGGTAGAATATGGAGTTTGAAAGGCAGTGAAAAACTAACAAATGCATATATGTAGGCTTAGAATGCCTCCTATAGGGTCAGATGGGGTCTAACACACACACACACACACACACACACACACACACATAGTGACGCAACCCAGATCCAGTTTTTTGTG
This sequence comes from Lota lota, assembly GCA_026745465.1. Classification (NCBI taxonomy): domain Eukaryota; kingdom Metazoa; phylum Chordata; class Actinopteri; order Gadiformes; family Lotidae; genus Lota; species Lota lota. The sequence goes on from JACYXH010000452.1 coordinate 473,170, forward strand.
GAGGTTCATCACTGACTGTGATCAATAATCTATTGATCGTTGATACTGGTCAGTCTGTGATTACACAGACATGCTTACACATTGAGAGCCTATTAGCAAACAGCAGTAGCAAGCATGCTAGTACCAGCGCTAAGTGTGGCGAATCAACAGGCAGGGATCTTGGGACTGATTTAGTTCCGGTTGGAAAGCAACCTCATCGTGGATGTCCTGTGAGGTAAAGCGGCCTTTCATCCTCTCTCTCTCTCTCTCTCTCTCTCTCTCTCTCTCTCTCTCTCTCTCTCTCTCTCTCTCTCTCTCTCTCCCTCTCTCCCTCTCCCTCCCGAGATGTATATATATATAGAGAGAGAGAGTGGGGTAAGCCTCTTTTCCGTGCTGCTTAACTCCTTATTAGAAACACTTAAGGCAAGAAACTAACTCTGACGCCTTTGGCAAATGACACAATGTTCGTTCAGACAGACAAACAGACGCGTGTGTTCCCTCACAGAGGATCCATTACTGTTGCTGTAGTAATGTAACATAAATACGATACAGGAATACAGAAAACATTTGTTTTTCTCTCTCTCTCTCTCTCCTCCCTGTTTGTGTTCCAGTGGGAAGTCGGCCAGCCGCCCTACCCCTAAAAAATCGGAAGGTCAGGAAAACACCTTGGAATTGTTGGTCAGATTTTCTTTATATCATATATACGTGTATTGAGGTGATTTTCAGCGTTTTAATTTCAATTTTTGTGTGTATGTGTGTGTTTGTGGACGTGCCCCCAGATGGAATGTGTTGTGCAGGAGACGCTGAATGGAGCCGGGTCCGACCAGGGCTGTGATACTGGACTAGCAGGTAGCCGACACACCCCATGTCCCCTGTCACCATAGCAACCACCCGATGGCGTTCATCGATGCATTTAACTGTGACCCACAACGTCGGTGTAATGACCGTTTACAAGCACGTCCCATAGTCCGTTTAGCAAGCCCATAATGACAGGTCGTTTTTCAGAAAGTCTTTTTGGAACAAGCGCGGCATTGTAAAGAGATAAGCATGAAAAGTGTCCCCCTTTTTCACCATATGATGCCATTAGTTGTTGTTTGTAAGTCCATTGATGCTGGGCTTTGTGTTGTTTGCTGCGTAGAAGAACTTAACGAGATGCAGAGGCACCATGGTCTGCTCCGAGAGCTACAGGACCTGGCGGATGAGGGTAAATACACACGCGCACACACACACACACACACACACACACACACACACACACACACACACACACACTCACACACACACACACACACGCTCACTCACACACACACACACACACGCTCACACAGTCTAATTTTGTCAGTATGGACCATTATTTATTGAAGAGGTTCCATGACTACAACTCTCACCCTCTATTCAGGGCAAGCCTGCATTTAAATCAGTCAGGGTCATTGAGGTCATTATTTCGGTAACATGAGACACACACACACACACACGCACACACACACACATAAGCACTTACACACACATCGCTGATGATGGTTCTGTGTATCTGCCAGAGAGAGAACAGGAGAGGGAGAACGAGAGGGAGAGGAAGGGTTACGGGTACAATCTGGCCGACGACGAGAGCGACTTTGAGAGGGAGGAAGAGGATGAAGATGAGGAGGAGGAAGAGGAGCCGAGACGAGTGAGCGAATACGATAAAAATGGAAAAGAGAATGATGAGGAAAAGGCAGAAGAGGCTGAAAAAGATCTGACAAAGGAGGGAACAGCGGAAGCGGCGAGGAAGGAGGGGAGAGAGATGGTGGAGGAGGAGGGGCAGAAGGCAGGTGACGAAGAGCGGGCCAGGGAGCTGGAGGAGCTCCTGGCGGAGGAGATCGGGAGGAGGGGCGGAGGGGAGCGGAGCGACGGGGAGCTCAAGAAGCTGCTGAAGGAGCTGAAGAAGAAACGCTATGAGGCGACCAAGAAGAAGAAGGAGGTGGAGGAGGGCAAGGGCTCGAAGGAGAACGAGGGCAAGGAAAGCGGGAAGGAGGAGAAGGAGGCGGGAGAGGAGGATGAGCGCAGGAAGACGGAGGCGGAGCTCTTGGAGGTGGAGAAGGAGAAGGTGGAGCGGGAGATGAAGGAGTTGCTCCTCCGGCAGCAGGACAGCAGGAGCAAGGTGGAGCAGGAGAAGGAGAGGCGGGAGAAACAGGAGGAGTTGGACGAGCTCCTGCACAAGATGAAGACAGTGCAGGAGGAGGAGGACGAGGAGAGGGCTGCGAAGGAGGAGAAAAAGAAGACGGGTGTGCAGTTGGAGCCGTCGGATAAGGAGGAGAAGAAAGAAAACGCGAAGGCAGAGGACAAGGCAGAAAAGGCAGAGGAGAAGGAGGAGAAGAAAGAGGAGGAGAAGAATAGTGACAAGGTGGAGGAGAAAAAGACCAATGTTGAAGTGGTGGTGAGAAAAGAGGAGAGGGAGGAAGAGGATGAGAAGAAGGATCCCCCGAAGAAGAGAGTGATGGAAAAGGCGAGTGACGAGGCCACGCGGCAGTTTGAGCGGGAACACTACGAGGGCGAGGAAGACGAGCAGGAAGATGATGATGAGGAAGGGGGTCAAGATGAGTATGTCCGAGAGGACCAGGGGGAAGAGGAGGGGGAGGAAGATGGAGACGAAGACGATGACGACGATGCCAAAGAAGATGAAGCAGAGGTAAGTTGCAAAACTGTGTGTGAGTATGTTTGTTTGCATGTGTGTGTGTTTCTGTGTGTGTGTGTGTGTGTGTGTGTGTGTGTATGTGTGTGTATTTCTGTGTGTGTGTGTGTGTGTGCATGCACCTTCATGCTTTTCATTGTACATGTTTGCAGGAGCTGCTGGAGATAGAAGTCGAGCTGCGCAGAGTTGCTGCAGAGCTGAGGGAGCTTCGCAGAGGATAATACACACACAAGCACACGTACACACACACACACACACACACACACACACACACACACACACACACAGGTACACATTCATTTGCCACAGATGTTCACTTGTTCCATGTCTGCGTTCACAATGCCTCACAGACATGATCCTCTAGGATTTTGTATTGGTTGAGTGGCAGTAGAAAAGAAATAGTAAGAATAATTTTTTGACAATCTGAAGACACAAGTGTTCAAGTTTATGTGCGTCTGTGCCGGTTACAGCATGGATGCAAAGCATTTAGCACTTTGATTTTGAATTGCCAAGGTGAAAACGTTGGAAATTACTATAATGTATTATCATCCACGGCTATTATACATTTTGGGGACATTTTCTCCAACATATAATGTACATATATATATACATATACATATATATGTATATAGATATATGTATGTGTGTGTATATATATAAATATAATTTGAATATACATTTTTGTGCAATAATGGAAAACTACTTGTTAACTAGTTCTGCTGTTCTGACTGTTAGCGTAAGCAATGTGTAGGGTTATTTATGTCCGTTATAATGCCTGTTTATGGTATTTATGGGTTATTTATGTCCGTTTTGAACAATTGTAATCGATTGAACAATAGTTCTCCCTGTTTTGATCCAATTGAAATTGAGCATTGCATTTTTATCTGGCTCATGTACTGTTAAACCCAGACTGTTTCTGAACATCAGCGATGACACAGAAAGAGTGTTAGCTGGTCAACCTCGTAGATTCAAAAGGCTGATGGGAAATTACATTAACCTAATGGTGTCCAAATGCCTGGACGTCATGCGCTAAGAGCTTAATAAGGTTGCAAGGTGTCACTTCAGGTTTTCAGCTAGCTTTGCACTCTTTATATTAACAAGCCACAGAGCACCAGAGAGGTAAGGGAGACACTAAAGCCATTTTTTGTCATTTAATAATGATAACGGAAACATTGGCAAAATGCACCAATGACTGTTACATCACCATGTGTGGGGGTATTTCTGTTTCAGTGTCCCTTTATGTAAAAGCTCGGAGCATTGTTGTCTGTATAAGCCAAGGTCAAATGTAAATATGAAGAAACTGTGCCCCCAGGTGGACATTTGTGGGGAATTCACTTTGCACAGGAAATTAACAACATTAGCATTGAAGGGCCACAATACTGTCTGCAATAAGATGTATCGACACGTGAATGCAATAATCAAATCAAATCACAACAAATCTTTGGTTTGTTTTAATATGTTATCACAATGCATCATATAGTATTCTAAATATAATATATTTTCTATAAAAACAAGATTAGTGTACAAAACAAATTTGTGTATTGAACATTGAAAAAGTTGCTTTTTGGCTTGTATTAATACATGGTTATAAATAGGTTTAATCAGTAACAACGGATTTTACTATTCCTCTTCCAAAGATCATAAGATATTTGTTAATTCGGAATAAACCTAAGAATTACTGGAATGAATGTAACGTGTGTTTTTTTTTCACACAAATGTGCGAAACTGTTGAAAATATTTGTCTATTCCTCTATGCTACTTGTTAATAAATACAAATTGGGGTTTACTTCTTAGTATCATCTGTAGGGTGTGTTCCAAAATGCAAGGCACCTTTTTGTATACTTAATGTTATGTCAAGGGTAAGCGTGAGAGGTGAGCTGTGTTCGTGACTTGATTGTGTTTCCTCTGGTAGGAGTGTGAGTAAATGCAGACTGCAGGGACTGTAACATAGGTGATTGCAATCACCTAATTAAGGTTATTGATAAGCTCTAATTGGTGCCAGGTGAGGCCACACCAGTGACCTCACCTGGCACACAGCAGCAGTTTTAAACTATTAAAACTATTAAAAGTATTAAACACATGGCGCCCTTTGGCCTTTTAAGTGATTTAAGTGTTATGTTGGAAACCACTAGCACCATGCTCTGAGTCAGACCGCAGGCCAGTGGAGTGCCGTTGGTCCAATACTTTCTTGATGTGGTCCAGAAGGGAGGAGAAAAACTGGGGGACCCCCTCATAGCCTGTAAGGTAAACAGGGAAGAGTCATAATGTGTGTGTGTGTGTGTGTGTGTGTGTGTGTGTGTGTGTGTGTGTGTGTGTGTGTGTGTGTGTGTGTGTACTGTATGTGTTGTTGAACCTACCTGGGAAGATGTTGATGTCGATGGCGGTGAGCGTGTGTGTGCGTATGTCGATGATGACGTCCACGCCGAACAGGGCCATGCCCAGCTGGACCCGTAGCTCTTGGACCAGCGCCGCCATCGCCTCTGAGCTGGGGGGCGGCAGGCACGGCATCTGTTCGTCCAGCTGAGGACCTCAAGGAAGACAGGGTGCTTAATGCTCAAATGATTTCGGCCATTGTCTTGTGAGGGGCTTTCAGCCTATGAACAATGTAATGTAGTGGAGTATTTCACACAGTAGCGTGGTTGATATCTGATAGAAAGTTGATATATGATATGATAGTAATAGCCTAAACCACTATCTTATTCTTAATGCTGACCGCTGTGAGGTGGGAGCTGGACTCTGGCTTGGACACCTCATGGCTGTTGAAGAAGATGGTCTTCCTGTCTGGAAACCCCCAGCAAATGAAGGAAAAACAAAACGTCAGGAGAATCAACGCGAGGCGTTAGAAAAGGATGTAAGCGTGAGCTACGCCAGGGCTCCACGAACAGCTTCTTCGTACATTTAAATCAACACATTTTCAAAGAAGGACAAGTATGAGTCAAAGTGGTGGCTTTAATTTCGCCATCAAGTTTTTCAGTTTGGACGGAGCCCCAGCGGAGCGCCACCTTCCATCGATCATCATGGCGGTGTTTCCCGGCCGAACGCAGAAGGCGGCAGCTGACGGAAGGCTCGCTGACACGCCCCCTCGGAAGGCTCGCTGACACGCCCCCTCGGAAGGCTCGCTGACACGCCCCCTCGGAAGGCTCGCTGACACGCCCCCTCGGAAGGCTCGCTGACACGCCCCCTCGGAAGGCTCGCTGACACGCCCCCTCGGCGGCTCGCTGACACGCCCCCTCGGCGGCTCGCTGACACGCCCCCTCGGCGGCTCGCTGACACGCCCCCTCGGAAGGCTCGCTGACACGCCCCCTCGGAAGGCTCGCTGACACGCCCCCTCGGAAGGCTCGCTGACACGCCCCCTCGGCGGCTCCGTTGGGGCCGAGGCGTCAGAGGACTACATCTACGCATGTGGCCGGCGGGCCGGGAGCACTGACCGCAGGGTCCGGAGGGGAAGTTCTTCAGCGAGGGTCTCTCCACGCAGAAGTGACTGTCTCCCACCACGAACACCTTGTGCAGGACGGCGCCGTGGTTGACGAAGCCCTGGAGCACGCAGGGAGGGTGGACGTCCGGCAGGCCGGCCGCGCTGAAGAGCAGAGACATCTGGGGCGCAGCGCGAAACAACAGCATTAGTGAATGGATGAACTCATGAACCCTGAACTCCTTCATCCATCAATGAATCAGCACAACAGATAATAATAATAATAATAATTAATAATAATAATAATAATATTATTATTATTATTACATTATAATTATATAATAATTAGCTCAAAAACCGGCAGATGAAAAATGACTGTATGAATGAATGAATGAATGAATGAATGAATGAATGAAAGACATGGACAAAAGAAAACATGCATTTTAAACGACTGGATAAATTGTAATGGCTTGGGTAAGACTTGTTAACACAGACTGACCTCGTGGGACAGCGACCCATGGGCCACTCTGGTTTTACAGACTGGAGGAAAACAAATAAATTACTATTAATAATATTAAAGGGCAACGCACACTAAAACAATACTAAAACACCTGATACTATTTTGCCCCAATCAGAATAAGCGGGTGCAATAACCCATGTTTCAGGTGAAACAAGGGTTATTGCACCCGCTTATTCAGGCTTATCAGGCTTATTCAGGCACTAATTTGAGCATAAACATCAAACGTATGCTCTGTTTGGTGTTGTCCTTGAGGTTTGATTTTAGTGTTCCTCCTTTAAATGACTTAAGAGGTGTTCCCCATTCTAGAACATGTATGTGTTCAGGATTGTTTCTTCGTGGTGAGATGAGTCCTACTGACTGAGCGGGAAGCTAAGGCCCTGCTTGGCCATAGCCTGCTGTATGGAGGACATGTCCCCGGTGCTGTGGATGGCCAGGTACGGTGGGCTGCAGATACGCCAGTCTGACAGGAACCACACAGGCCACAGGACTCAACACACAGTCAAACACACACAGTCAAACACACACAGAAACACACGCTTTTCAAACTGAAGGAAAATGTGAGATGAATGGAAATCTGGGTCATTTATCTGTTTCCAAAGAATAACCAAATCCTAAAGAAAAACCTCAAGAGGCCAGAACCGTTATCTTCTCAAATATGTAGGCCCAATGGTTATGCCCCTACATTCTCATTAATTCAATGCACATTTTTTAAATGTTACATTTTATGTTATGGGAAGTCGTATATATTATCATCTTAATCTTAATCTTAATGACTGAAAAGTAAGAAACTGTAAAAGTACTTTACAAAGTATTGGCAGGTGGCATCACTGGATGGGAATCCAGTGTTTGGTCTTCACGTTAACTGTACCTCTGAGAGAGTTGTGCAGTTGGCTCATGATCCGGTAGGATGCAAAGCGGTCCAGGAGCCGTGTCATGGCGGGGAGCGGATCCAGGAGGATGGTGCCAGGATGGGCCGACACGTAGCTCTAGAGAGAGAGACACAGTGAGGAAGAGAGTGTGAGAGAGAGATGTGAGTTTAGTGACTCACTCGTTCAGACTCACCTGGGTTAGTTGTCCTTGACTCTTGTATAATCTGCCTCATTGACCACCTCTGATTCCTGTTCACACTGGTTGAATGCTAATCCTTTTTGTACATTCAACCGGTGGGGTGAGTGGGAAAACCCCAGAATGTTGTAGAATCACTAGGAATAAAAATTGTGTGAAACCAGTCAAAAATGGTTAATGCCTGGTACCCCAGGAAAACCCTACGTGTTACTGTTGGTGGATATAATATTCAAGTCTTCCGAGATCAATTTGTGTCGAATCGTTTGGGGAACGGATTTAGTTTTTGAAGTGCTCTCCGTTGCTTCACTTTCAAATTATTACAGCTTATATTGTAACTGCGGTCGGACCTGGAAGTTGGCAAGGAGGTGCCGAGACTGTTGGTCGTGCTCGGACTCCACGATGACGTCAGACAACTTGTGGACGATGACGTCGAAGGGCCCCTGGGGGTCCAGCGGCTGCCCAAGATCCATCTGTAACGGCAGAGAGAAACACTGCGTCTGACCACCAAGAGGTTAAACGCAGTACTGCATGGACACGGTATATTGTTATTCTTTTGGAAATGTGGTATAATGTTCAACTTGTTGCAATGTGTTTCAGAACAATACGTTTTCTGTAAAAATACCTAATAAAAAAAAGTATATTATCTTTCTCATGTCTGTGTTCCTAATGAGTTTGCCCTATTAACCCTATTAGAAAATAGTTATTTCTAGTTGATTTGTTAGATCTGCATTATGAACGACTGCATCACAAGTCATTCATGTCAACATGTCTAGGTTTGATAAGTGGTGACCAGTAGGTGTCTCCTCGTTGGTGGCTGCAGGTGGTTGTGACACACACTGACAATGTCAGACACCTGTAAATGACATTGTGTGTGTGTGTGTGTGTATATGTGTGTATGTGTGTGTGTATATGTGTGTATGTGTGTGTGTGTGTGTGTATGTGTGTGTGTGTGTGTGTGTGTGTATGTGTGTGTGTGTGTGTGTATGTGTGTGTGTGTGTGTGTGTGTGTGTGTGTGTGTTTGGAGCCATTTTCCTGAATTTACTGAAACTACACACATCATATTGACAAGATTTACTGAGTGATCATGAGTAGATTAGATGTTTAATATATTAACATTATTTTTCACAAAACAAATAAGCAAACAAACCCACACACAACAAAGTAGCTTAATGTTAACTCTGTTCATCTTTTATAATAAGTAAATATCCTGGTCTTTTCAAATAAACACAATGCTAAAAATCCTCACCCTACCTCCACCACCTGGACCCCCTGGCCCCTGCAGAAAATCACATTTACACACAGTCATTTTCCATTGACCATGAATGACCATTCAATTAAACTTTCACTGACTGGAGTCGGTTGAATTCAAACAGGTGCAACAAGAAGGTAAGGCAGCATGCCAACATAATTAAAACAAATTAACCCATTAACGACAGTTGGTACATACAATTAAGAGCAAAACTTACGCACACATCTCAGAAAAAGCTGCAAGGTTCATCCTCTTCCGTTTCTTGTCGCTGAGACAAAAGCCTACTCTACTGCGGCCTGACATTTAGACCTATAGGGACAGGTGTATGCTCTCCTCCTTCCCTCTCTCTCAAGCTGTGAGAAATGACAGAGGAATAGTGGGACGTGTAGGGGGGGGGGGGGGGGGGGGGGAATAAAAAAAGATGTTCCATCCCCTGCTGCCCAAAATCTCAGCTGTGACACGTAGGCCATAGTGTAACGTCTATGGCCTACGTGAAGTCTCCCCTTTACATTTTTGTGAAAGTCTGGGGTTTTCGGCAACTTGTCGCGGAGTCTCATCTCACCGATAATGTAACGCCCAGTGTAACGCCTAACTTCCTTATTGCTGCTTTCCAATTGGCTGCGCCCGCCCTCGCGCTCACCAAAAAACTGAAACAGAAAGTAAAGAAAATGGGTGGTTTCGAAAGTTGAACAACGTTGCTGCTCTTCGGTGACATTTATTAGCAGCTTTTCCATTTAGCCTGCGAAGAAAACGAGTAACGTTAGAGCACAAGTCGCAAGTAAACGGTTGTACGGTTGTATTAGGGTTTTCTTCAGGTGACACGCAGCTTACCGAGCGAGGCCATTTAAGGTAGCTGCCGTTCCCGAACGCACGAGAAATGTCTCGCGGTACTAACCCGGGCTTCGACCGACACATCACGATCTTTTCGCCGGATGGCCGCCTCTACCAAGTCGGTGAGACATCTGTAGAATTAGCCAAAGATCCATCTTGATCATACTACATCTTTTCAAAGTGTGTTGCCTATAGTTTGAAAACGCATATGGGTGTGATGGCCAGTAAACGCCTTTAATATTAGTGCTCTTCTACAATTGCCAATGGAGCACTACCAAAATCAACATTTATACTACAGTCGTAATATTATATTCAGTTTGTGTGTGCTTGTGTCCGTATTTGTGTGCACCTGTGCGTGTGTGTGTGTGTGTGTGTGTGTGTGTGTGTGTGTGTGTGTGTGTGTGTGTGTGTGTGTGTGTGTGGTTGTGTTATAGAATATGCATTCAAAGCCATCACCCAGAGTGGTTTAACTACAGTTGGAGTCCGGGGTGATGACTGTGCTGTGGTGGTCACACAGAAAAAAGTACCGGTAAGATATCAACACACGCTCCCACACACGCACGCACACACACACACACACACACACACACACACACACACACACACACACACACACACACACACGCACACAAACACACGCACACAAACATGCACACAAACACACCACGGGTCAAATTCAAAGCTGGTGGGGGGGGGGGGGGGGTGCAAGTGACGCCTGACAGCGTTGCGACTCCAAGATTCTGCTGACTTCACAAGTCATCGATACACACATGCCAAAATGCTTACATTTGAATGAAGCAATCGTTCATCATGTATAAATCCTCACAATTCAGAACTATATCGTTCGTTGTCCTCATCATTGCTACCATTGCAGTTACCTCATCGTCTTCTAATACGGGCACTCATGGGCACCAGGATTCATTCATAAAGCAAATCTGTATGACTTTAACCCGATTGGGTGAATGTGTTGGATGACTTCTCCACTGCAGGACAAGCTGCTGGACGCGTCCACCATGACCAACATGTTCAAGCTCACCTCGCGCATCGGCTGTGTCATGACGGGCCACGGCGGTAAGCCATGGTGCTCCCCAACATGCACTGCACTCGTACTTAGTCGCAAAACATACGCACCTAGGCCTGTGTATGTTTTTACCAACATGCACTGCACTCGTACTTAGTCGCAAAACATACGCACCTAGCTAGGCCTGTGTATGTTTTTACCAACATGCACTGCACTCGTACTTGCTTGCAAATATATGCCGCTACGTATGTATGTATTAACCGAAAAGCCTTACACCTAAATGTGCTATAGTTTCACTTAAAACAAAACATTCAAAATGATGTACAGTCACTTATTCACAAGACATCCGGCACACTGGCACATATTCAGTAGTTGCTTGGTGCCTATTCATTCCTTTATCATAGTCTCCCTTCTATTAGTCGTAGTCTTTTAACTGACATGCTGGTGTTGCGACAGCAGACCATCCATTCATTGGTTTGATCATGTAGTCACGAAAGAGATGCTCATCTGTTCTCTTCCCCCCCCCCCCAGCGGACAGCCGTTCCCAGGTGCACCGGGCACGCGTGGAGGCGGGCGATTGGAAGTACAAGTTTGGCTACGAGATCCACGCGGACGTTCTGTGCCGACGCATGGCCGACATCTGCCAGGTGTACACGCAGAACGCCGAGATGAGGCCGCTGGGCTGCTGTGAGTCACCTGATCCCCTTCCCTCATCAAGACCGGTCCGTTCTCCCATCGCGTTGGCTGTCAAACCACAAGCGATGCTCTTCATGTTTTGAATCATTCCTTGATGTTTTGGATCCTTCGCCCTGGCTGTCGGGTTAATCTCTGACCCAGAAGTTCGACAATGCTATAGCCGAACTTCTGGGAGGAGACTGTACAGACTCCTGCGCCGGAAACCAGCAAGTGGGAGGGGTGGAGTTACGCAGGGTTTCCTGTTTTGTTACCGAGGTATTTGTCCGGACTCGGAGAGAAACTATTTGGAGAGTGGAAAGATGGAGGTTTCAGAAGACGATTTTAGCAAATGTATTTCTACAGTGGCCAGTCTACTACGCAGATTTGATTGTAAACCTTACAGACACTTTGTATGAGGAAGTTGGTGTCTGGACAGGACATTTTAGCTTGTGCTCGTGGTATTATAACAAAGTGGAAGCAATTGGGAACAACAGAAATTCAGCCACGAAGTGGTAGGCCACGTAAAATCACAGAGCGGGGTCAACGCATGCTGAGGCGCACAGTGCGCAGAAGTCGCCAACTTTCTGCAGAGTCAACAGCTACAGACCTCCAAACTTCGTGCGGCCTTCAGATTAGCTCAAGAACAGTGTGTAGAGAGCTTCATGGAATGTGTTTCCATGGCCGAGCAGCTGCATCCAAGCCTTACATCACCAAGTGCAATGCAAAGCGTCGGATGCAGTGGTGTAAAGCACACCGCCACTGGACACTAGAGCAGTGGAGACGTGTTCTCTGGAGTGACGAATCACACTTCTCTGTCTGGCAATCCGATGGACGAGTCTGGGTTTGGCGGTTGCCAGGAGAACGGTACTTGCCTGACTGCATTGTGCCAAGTGTAAAGTTTGGTGGAGGGGGGGATTATGGTGTGGGGTTGTTTTTCAGGGGTTGGGCTTGGCCCCTTTGTTCCAGTGAAGGAACTGTTAATGCTTCATCATACAAATATATTTTGGACAATTTCATGCTCTCAACTTTGTGGGAACAGTTTGGGGATGGGTTGTTTCCAGTCAGGACAAACCTGCGTCTACAGATCCTAGCCCAAGGGAAATGATTGGTTTAAATACATATTTGAGCTTGTCTGATTCGTAAGACTACTGTTGGGTTAAGAATGATAGTTATTGTTTGCTGTCCCTCACATAGCCTGCCCCTATGTCCAATGTTAGTTTAACCTACATGATGACAGGTTTAGTTTTTTTATGCAAACAAAAGCAATCACATTTTTCCAATGTAAAGGTACCACTTTACAATAAGGGTTAGTTAATGAACCATTAATTAATCTTAGTTAATGCAGTAATACGCATTATTATGTAGCATTAGAATAGGGGTTAGGGTTTTAATAGGGTTAATGGGTTAGTCTAACCCTAACACTATTAAATAATGTATAAATTAATACTTAATCTAACATAAACACCATTACCTTAGTTAACATGAACACCATAAGTAAACATGAACACCATTTGTAAACGAATACTAGATCATTAGTTAACTGTTAATTGTTAGTTAATGCTTATGACTGCATTAACTAATGATAATTAATGGTTAATTAATGTACCCTTATTGTAAAGTGTTATCAATGTAAATACACCAGTGTTTCACATTGAAAGGTTCTCTCTCTTTCCCTCTCTTTTTTTCACCTGCCCTCTCCCTCTCTCATCCCCACTCTCTCTGTCTCTTTCTCTCTCATCCCCACTCTCTCTCTGTCTCTTTCTCTCTCATCCCCACTCTCTCTGTCTCTTTCTCTCTCATCCCCACTCTCTCTCTGTCTCTTTCTCTCTCATCCCCACTCTCTCTGTCTCTTTCTCTCTCATCCCCACTCTCTCTGTCTCTTTCTCTCTCATCCCCACTCTCTCTGTCTCTTTCTCTCTCATCCCCACTCTCTCTCTGTCTCTTTCTCTCTCATCCCCACTCTCTCTGTCTCTTTCTCTCTCATCCCCACTCTCTCTCTGTCTCTTTCTCTCTCATCCCCACTCTCTGTCTGTCTCTTTCTCTCTCATCCCCACTCTCTCTGTCTCTTTCTCTCTCATCCCCACTCTCTCTCTGTCTCTTTCTCTCTCATCCCCACTCTCTCTCTGTCTCTTTCTCTCTCATCCCCACTCTCTCTGTCTCTTTCTCGCTCATCCCCACTCTCTCTCTGTCTCTCGCTCATCCCCACTCTCTCTCTGTCTCTCTATGCAACCGTCCCTCTCTCCCACCCACTCTTTCCCCCCCCCGTCCCTCTCTCCCACCCACTCTTTCCCCCCCCCGTCCCTCTCTCCCACTCACTCTTTCTCCCCCCGTCCCTCTCTCCCACCCACTCTTTCCCCCCCAGGCATGATGCTGGTGTCTATGGACCCCCAGCAGGGGCCGGTGCTGTATAAGGTCGACCCGGCTGGTTACTACTGTGGCTTCAGGGCCATCGCAGTGGGGCCCAAGCACGTCGAGGCTAACAGCTACCTGGAGAAGAAGATGAAGAAGAAGCCCCAACTGAGCCAAGACAGAACCATTCAGGTATGTAGTAATGGTCCCCTGGTAGTAAGGGGATAAGGTATGATAACCCATCCCCCCCTCCCACACACACACACACACACACACACACACACACACACACACACACACACACACACACACACACACACACACACACACACACACACACACACACACACTCACTCACTCACTAACTGCTTTGAGTGCCTTGAAAAGCACAATATGAATGCAATGACTTATTGATATTATTATTCTTATCATTAAAGGGCCCTGTTTTACCACCAGGTGTGAGTGTGATTAAAGCCATTTCACAACTTGTGGAAGTGTCCACCTAGATGTATGCTGGATACATCTACCAGCCTGCCCAGTGGCCTGTAGCAATTGGTAGGCTTATCTATCCATCATACATCTGGGTTGAAACTCCCATTTGTGATGTAATTATGTCCCAGGGCAGGGCCGATTTTGAAACAGCTTGTGATGGCTAATCACACTCACACCTGGTGGTAAAATAGGGGCCCTTTGATAACGTTAGGTGAGGTTAGTGGAGAGAAGGTGGAGTAGGTGGTAGTGAAGGGATGATGCAGCTCTCATCTAGACAGTTTACAGCAGACTCTTAAACCAAGCTTCTCAATGGATTTAGTCATCAAGGACTCAAGGTAGTTTAGAAGTCATCAAAAGGACCCTTACTGGACTACTGGGCTATATTAGGATTGGCTCCACACTATAAACGAGTGGAACACAAGGGGATTGTAATGACACAAAGCTGGGGTTGTAATGGCATTATTGTTTAGACTGAAGAGCAGAGCTATGAGTTTGTTTATGTTTTATGTGCAAGTAACCACGCGTAGTGATAGCTATTGTTTTAAATATTTCCTTCTTACTCTCTGCTTCTTTTTCAGCTGTGTATCTCCTGCCTGTCCTCTGTCCTCACCACTGACTTCAAGGCCAGTGAGTTGGAGGTGGGCCTGGTCACCAAAGAACACACTAAGTTCAGGTAACCGGAAGCTGTCTCATACGTTTAGACTGCCGTCAATGCTTTAATACAACGGGCCTTATTCACCAAGCCCTCTTTGCTCCATGTTGGCGCTAATGTTGTGGAATAAAGGAGCTCTGACTTGTTAAAAAGGAAATGAACGGTTGTCCAATTTGGAATTGCAGGTCCGAAATCCGGGAATCATTTCAGAGCTCCGACTTGTCCGACTTGACATCAGTAACAACATCAAACATGGCGGCCTTCATCGTTAATGGGAATTAGATTATTCTAAAAGTGTTTGTTGACGTTTAACACATAGTTTGATGTGTAATTATGCACATGCGCTCGTCGGAAGTCAGAATCTCCAAGTTGATTCTTCCGAGTTGTGAGTTGTCTTAAACGCGGTATAATCCACCCAGCTAGTGTTGAGAACCAAGATGGCGGTAAGGTGAATTCAGGGCCATGGCTTAAACACACAGAATATGTCATGTTGTCCCCTGACAGGACCCTGTCCGAGGCTGAGATCGAGGTTCACCTGGTGGCCATAGCAGAGCGGGAGTAGGACCACAGCAGGACCTCAGGGACCGACACCCTAGCTATAGGTTGTTTTATATTTTGTGCTCCATCTAGACCACATAACACTTTCCTTCAACCTTCAACCATACATACATCATTGCTGAATAAAATTGTTTAAAGAAATGTCTACGTTCTGTGGGGATTTTATTGATATCCATTTCTTATTGAAAAAATTAAACAAGCTATCTTTCAAAAATGAAACACTGGGATCATAGAAGATTTAATTCTCATCTCAAATCAATGACACCGTTGTGCATGTATTGTAATGTCTTAAACATGATATCTGATTTCAGTTTGACATCAGATATCTTGAACAGCTGGTTTTATATGGGCCATGTGTGTGTCATGGTTTCATGTCCAACTCTTGAAATTGTCTTTTTAGTATTTTACTGGACTTAGCCAGTAAAACAGGAGCCTCATACAAACACCACAGTGTTTGTATGACTAGTTGTATAAAGTGTGCTCATATAAACATACTATACTATCGCATGCAAAACTGAAAGACAAAATGGACAGCTGGAATATGATGTGGAATATAATTGGGAATCATCTACAAACTTGATTGGCATATGGGAACTCTTGCAAATATGTGAGTGTACCGGTCCTGAATGTGTGCCTTTGGCTGTATTTATCAGTATCTCTAGATGGTTTGAAACATCTTGTGAGGAACTCTAGTTGAGACAGACATTCTTCTGGTTTACATTTCATAAAGCTTGGGATGACGTTTCGGTCATTGTAACTGGGTGACAACATTGTAGTCCTACCCTTCATGCAGAAGGGAGACAAATTATTTGGATGGATCCGAGCTGAAACGATGATACATTGCTAGATAGAATATGTGTACCAAGGTAGGATATTGGCTGCAAGCTTATTTAAGACAGCACTTTTGTTTTTGTGAAGTTGTGTCTTGAGATGGAGTGCAAATATAGCTGGCATCGAACATCCATTTCCGTGTTCTTAAAAGGCTTCCAGGCATATTATCTTACTGCATTACTTTTTTTGCTCCAATAGATGGCAGTGTTGAGACATTCTACTAGTCGTCATTGGTTTAAATGGAAATACTGCAGCAACGTCTAACTACATATTAGGGCATCTATTTATCCGACCATCTATTTCTGCATTGTAGGTCATGAAAATCAATATATTTTAGCAGACGTTTTTATCCAACACCTCTTTAAGGAGCTGATTGGGGCTATTTCTGTCTGTCTACCTTGGAGACCGGAGGGGGGGGGGGGGGGGGGGGGGGGGGGGTTGTAAGCCACATATACACAATGTAGGTGTATGTGTGGTTGTTCGGTTTGAATTATCCAACATGGCAGCCCACGTTATACATTTACCTCC
>JACYXH010000452.1:495000-515000 GCA_026745465.1 Lota lota
TGTGTGTGTGTGTGTGTGTGTGTGTGAGTGTAGGTGTGGGTGTGAGAGAGAGAGAAAAAGAGAAAGAAAGAAAGAGAGAAAAAAGAGCAAGCGCATGACTTTATTTGTGTGTGTGTGTGTAAGTGTGTTTATGTGTTTGTGTGTTTGAATGTATGAATGTGTGTGTGTGTGTGTGCGTGTGTATGTGTGTGTGTGTGTGTGTGTTTGAATGTTTGAGTGCACCTGTCACCATCCAAATGGGATTCTGTACGCAAAAGATGCTTTTCAACAATCACAAATCAATATTGTTTTTTAGCCTGTCCACCTGTCTTGTCCACACTTCTAATTCAATACTCTATAATATTAAGATGTATTCTTAGCATATGTTGGTGTGCATAGGTCGATTCTTATTGTGCTGTGCAGTGAGTAGAGGTTTGACGCATTGGATGCTCACATAGAGAACTACTGTGAGTTGTTGGTCCAAAGTCCCTCTTGGGTTTTGGTCATTGTCAACCTGTTCTGTACGTGAGCATCCTTTAATGAGTGGATGTTTGAGTAGGTGCATCTGCCTGTGTATGTGTGTAAGTGATCTGTAAGTTAATGTGTGTGTATACATTTGTAAAATGTTTGTATGACAGTGTGTGTGTATATGTGTGTTGTTGGGGTGTGTGTGTGTGTGCATGCGTTTGAGTACATGCGTTAGCTTGTGTGTGTGTGTGTGTGTGTGTGTGTGTATGTGCATGTGTATGCGTTAGAGTGCATGTGTTAGCTTGTGTGTGTGTGTATGTGTGTGTGTGTGTGTGTGTGTGTGTGAGTGAGTGCATGTGGTTGCGCGCATGTGTGTGTGAGTGTGTTAGAGTGCGTGCTTTAGTGTTTGTGTGGGTGAGGGACATGGTCAGAGTGTGTGTGTGTGTGTTTGTGTGTGTGTGTGTGTGGCACGTGTCGGAGTGTGGCTGGGGATTAGTGAGGCTCAGGGCCTGTTGCTCCACTTCCATGATTACTACTGCTGTCTACTGCCATATGGGCTTGGGGGGCTGGGGGGCTGGGGAGGGTCCACGCTACTGTACCAGACACACACACACAGCCAGATGCACATATACCAGCAAGCCGACTCCATCCACGACCCCCGTCCCAGACTCACCAGCGCCCCACCATGCGCATGCTGCCTCAACACACGCTGTGCAAGGGGGCCCCACACACACACACACACACACACACACACACACACACACTCACACACTCTGTCAATGTGCATGTGGTAAAACAATGCTGATGAGTGCACTCATTAGTAACGCGTGCATCCTTATCTCTGGCTGCTGTGCATCTGTATGTGTGTGTGTGTGTGTGTTTGTTTGTGTGTGTGTTTATGTGAGTGTGTGCGTGTGTATGTGTATGTCAGTGTGTGTGTGTGTGTGTGTGTGTGTTTGTGTGTGTGTTTATGTGAGTGTGTGCGTGTGTATGTGTATGTGTGTGTGTGTGTGTGTGTTTGTGTGTGTTTATGTGAGTGTGTGCGTGTGTATGTGTATGTGTGTGTGTGTGTGTTTGTGTGTGTGTGTGTCTTTGTGTGTGGATGTATGTGAGTTTGTGATCTGTGTTTGTATCTCACCTTACCCATAAAGCTCAACTATGTCATATTTATTTTTTCATGTCATGCTAAAGAACTCATCGTCTACTGATTTGTTTTGTGAATTTCTAAACAGCTGGGCTCTTCCATAGATCCATGCTTTAAGTCTATCTATCTAGGAAAATGTAGAAGCCCAACAATGTTTTTCTACCAGTTTATATTAATGGATCAGTTCACACCAATTTATAAAGTTAGTTGGTGTAGTCAACAAAGAGTTCACAAGATACATGGCAGATTACATTTCAGTTTAAATCTGCAGGGTCATGTTCTTTTAATGGTATAGTTCATTGTGTTGACTTGGATTATATTTAATTAGCTTTTTGTTAGTGTATGAGTATGAAGGAGTTTTTTTAACAGGTGGCGACTTGGCTTATCTCCAGACAGTGGCCAAGGAGGGAACTAAATTATGAAGATTTAACACACACACACACACACACACACACACTCACTCACACACACGCATACACACATGCACACACACACACACACACACGTACACACGTACACACACACACACACACGTACACACGTACACGCACACACACACACACACGCATACACACACACACGTACACACACACACACACACACACACACACCGCCCCCCATCAGACCCCACCTGCTGCTGTGTGCAGTGGATTAGGAATGTCTGCCCTTGGAAGACAGCAGGACACACACATTCACACTGCGGGGGGCCGACGGGCTGTGAAATTGATCAAGACGCAACACAGACATGATTGACCAACACACACACACACACACACACACACACACACACACACACACGGACAGATAGACACATAGAGCTATGTAGCACGCGTCACATGCTTGATTACATTATCCCTGGGTCATTACCTAAGCACATCTTCAGGTTGCCATGGTAAAGAGAGAACTAAGGTTAATGGAGAGATAACTTCATCAAATATTGCTGAATACAGACCAAGTATGGACGCGCATGTTTTCAAAAGGAAGACTGAATCACCTGGCACATGCAAAAGCCATGATGGGATAAATTCCATGTGCATTGTCCCAATTTCATCCCCAGCTTGTGTTTTACTGATAGAGGTTCAGGATACTCAATGTTGTCCATATCTGCCTTTAGTGATCATGACCTCCTATGAGCACCATCTGGCAAAAAATGATATGCAAAAAACAACACTGCCACACAAACATAGATGCCGTTTCAAAAGTTAACCTAATTTAACCTTCTTTTGAAGAAGAAATATAGGTAACATAATTAGAGTCTCCATATGTATCTCTATTGATTTTCTCGACAACCGTTCATCCAATCTACTTCAAACCTGGCGGGTGTTTTGCTGAGGACTCGAGGAAGTGCAGTGACGAGTGTGAAGTTGGTTGGATGAACGCTTCTTGAGAAAGATGCAAGCTGCAATACCGGAGGCCAATAAATCGGCCCATTTTGAAAAGGCCCCTTTTGAACGGGCACGGCACTAGCTTATATAAAGTTAGCTTTGTCACTACTGGGTGTTAGCATGTCAGCGGTAAGACGAACAGCAACGACCGATGCTAATCGTGTCGGACAGGACAGGAGCTCTTTGCACTGGCTCACCTCATATAACGATGACCAGCCTTAGTGCTCACCTTTAGCCTCGACCCACAGACAGATTCTGCTATGACAGACTGAAGGTGAACCTGAGCCCACTAAATGGAGACACACACACACACACGCACACGCACACATATGCACGAAGACATTTAAACATGCACACACACTAATGGCATTTTACGGCCAGTCTCCAGTGGTTATCGGTGATGCTTTACAGAGTTACTGGCAGTTCACTGTCCATGTACCAAGACTAGTTTGTAGTTAACCGTCTTTATTTATAGCAAGTCAGATCCGGGAGGATGCCTGCATTTGTATGTAAAACATGCATACATAATCTGATCAGTAAAACAAAGCATGTTTGCATAATTTAGCCGTACTGTATGAAATGCATAAAGCAGTGCATCGTATTGGAACAGAACGAGACGGTCTCTGTCTCTGTGGAGGTTTTAATCCTCACATCAAGTTAATGAGGAGTTAACACACACTGACCTCAATATCCATGCACACACAACCACACACACACACACACACACACACACACACACACTCACACAGAGAGGAACATTAACCAACATCATGACCTCGCTAAAGTACACACAACCAAGTTTTTTTACTTAATGTGTCATTTTAAATAGTCCTTTTGACACTAACCATTACCGAATGTCAGAACATATAACTCTTAATACAAGGACATTACAACTATCAAACAATTATTACAACAATTATTAAACACCTACTCATTAGTCATTAGAAAATTATCAAATAACGTCAACAAACAGTATAAAGAAATGAAAAACATGGTCCCAATAGTTCCTTTAACTCCCCTCCTCTCCCCCTCCCCCTCCCCCTTCTCTCTCTCTTTCTCTCTCACTCTCTTCCTGCACTTGTTACCCTTCATCATCCTCATCCTCTTCTCCCCAGTTCATAACCCCCCCTCTCAACACATGCACACATACACGCATACACACACACACACACACACACACAAACACAGGCACACTCACACACACAAACACAGGCACACTCACACACACACACACAAACACACACACACACACACAAACACAGGCACACTCACACACACACACACACACACACACTCACCAACAGGCACACACTCACACACACATGGGCACGCACACACACACACACGCACGCACAAAACAAAAAACATGCACCCCTTCCTTTGACAGTCAGAACTTTCAGTCCAGTCCTCCAGAGGGCAACTCAAAGTCCTGCCACTCCCCTGTCCACACACGAGCCTGAACCCTCATCTCTCCCAGAGAGTCTTCCTCATCTCCGTCTTCCACGGGCTGCACTACTGGCCCCCCAGAAGGCCCCTGGTCCACTCTCCCATCCCGTAAGCTCTCCTTAACCCCCTTCCGTTACCTGATCAATGTTGATGGGTCCGGCCACGGCGGGATGTCCCGGTTCCCTCTCTCTCTCTCTCTCTGTCACTCCAAATGAGTGGTTCTCTCCACTCTTCCGTTGTCACTCTGGCCCCGCACCGCTCTTTGCTCCCTTTATCCCGAGGTAAGATACTTACTTTTCAGATAAAGCATATTATGATAAATCGGCTGAACTCTGTGCGCTCATACACACACACACACACACACACACACACACACACACACGCACACACACACACACAAAGGATGACTGCAACCAGGCCCACCACATTTACAAATGTATTTACCACATCCATAAGTGGTTCCTGTCATAAAGGGGGTCCATACATTCAGACCAGCAGTGATCATACACTTTAGGAGATCTGAGGATAAAAGTTACTGTTACGGACTATGTAAAAAACTTGAAAAATAACAAAAAACGATGCATTTTATATTCAATAATAGAGTTTCCTTTTGCCATAACTATTTGTCACATCCATGTGGATCTTTTGTTAAACAAATTTGTGATGCATCTGCAAACGTTATTTTAAAACAATAGTAAACAGTTGATTTGAGATTAGCATGGATTAAAAGACACATCGTAATATGTTTGCATAAATAACCATGTGGACATTACAGAAATAAAAAAATTATAAAAGAAATAAAACAATGAATGACTATCTCGTGTGTGTATGAGTGTGCGTGTGTGTGTGGGGGGGTGTATATGTGTGGGTGTGGGTGTGTGTCTGTGTCTGTGTGTGTGTGTATATGTGTGTGTGTGTGTGTGTGTGTGTCTGTGTGTGTGTGTGTGTGCGTGGGTGTCTGTCTGTATGTGTGTGTGTGTGTGTGTGTGTGTGTGTGTGTGTGTGTGTGTGTGTGTGTGTGTGTGTGTGTGTGTGTGTTGGGGGGCGGGAGTGCTGGGTTTGAGGGCAGGGAGGAGGGGGTGGGGGTAGATTAGATGTACTAAGCTTCTTATGTGCTGGTTGTCCTTAATTGTTTTCCGTACTGGGTCCTAGTGCGCACAAATTATCTTCAGCAGCGAGCAACAAACAACCCAGAAAACAGAATATATAATTTAACATCAAATCTAAAATTTTGAGATGGAAAATGCAATATCAACTTCATAAAGTATGTTGTGGCTTGTTTGACACACTCCACAATATTGTTTGACAACTTATTTGGGAAAATTAGACATTAAATTAAAATGTAACTAATATAGGCCTTAATAAATACTATTTGCTCCGCTAACTTTCAAAACTATAGTTCTTCATTTTCAGTAAAGACTCAAAGTGGGTTTAAACTTGCTCACTCACTCACAAAAAATGAGAAAATCATGAATGATTATAATATGGTGTCCCTTGTATGCATAACCGAACGGAGAGGTACTTGAAGAGCGCGCATGTCTGAGGCGCGATCTCCTGCTTCTGTGCGTCTCAGAAAGAATGGATCACGTAGTTTTGACGTCTCGACCCGTTTCCTTCCAAGCCCTACAGCGTTCTGGTCGTGAATCGCTTCTAATATGTCGTCCGCAGCCCTATTTGAAAACACAAAACAAAACCCATACCTGAGTGTTGAGCAGGTGATCTGGACACTTGAGTAACAAAAGGTATTCCAATAGTCTTCCCCCATTTTGATTTAATTTAACACACACAAACGCACGCGCACACACACACACACACACACACACACACACACACACACACACACACACACACACACACACACACACACACACACACAGCGGCGCCCGGACGCACAGACAGCTCAGGAGGTAAAGATATTTATTTGAGATTTCAAATGTTCAACCACACGCTGGTGTAGTCTCTCTCTCTTTATATCTCCGCTTTGGCTTTACAGAGCTAGATAAACCCCTTATACAGTTTGGGCTGTACATGGGTCGGTGTGGATTTTAAACTAGAAATCCTATTCAATTAACAAGCGCAGAGAATCGGCTTTGGACACTGTGAAATTGTCTGGCCACAGGGATGACATATAGTCACAGTGATGAGAATGCACTTCATTGCTTATAAATGTAGTCCAATTCTATTAAAAATGTCGTCAACATTAGTCTCGGATCATTTCTCCATTCATAGGACTCGCTATTGCATGAGGCCTGTTTTCGTTTATTTGGGCCCAATTTTAGGCCTATATTCAGCAAAATGATAGACCTATATAATGGCTAAAACAAGAAATGTCTTACTTAATGTAAGGAAGGCTAAACAAGGAACGAATTCAGTATTTGAATTGGTTTATTTGTTAATCCATTTTTTTTCTTTAGTTCGCCTGAACTATTTGGTGAATTATTTTGTATATAATATAAAGAAACACAACGATAAAATACTTGGACCTAAATAGTATTTCACATTTACTATTATTATTATGATCATTGTTATAATCATTCTTATTATTATTTGTATTATTATTATTATCATTATTGTTGTTCTCCTTCATCTTCTTCTTCTTCTTCTTCTTCTTCTTCTTCTTCTTCTTCTTCTTCTTCTTCTTCTTCTTCTTCTTCTTCTTCTTCTTCTTCTTCTTCTTCTTCTTCTTCTTCTTCTTCTTCTTCTTCTTCTTCTTCCCACTGAACAGTGAATGAATGAGCAGGGGAGCATGTTGGGGATAAGAAGCGGATTTAATGGCAGAACAACGCGGCCTTTGTGTGGGTTTTAATCTGGCCTGTACCCCTTCTCTCTCAGTGGCTCCATCCCTTCGCCTCCACACTCCGACGGAGGCGCCCAATAACTTCAGGAGGCCAATTTGGGAACATGACGTGCTACAAAATGATCCAATTTGCCGTCGTGCGAGAACGAGGGGCGGCAGTGCTTACACATATGAATGGAGCCAATCTAAGAGAGCGATGCCTTGTCCAGCAGTTCGCTGCCTCCCATAAATTAGCCTTTTTTTGTTGTTGTTAATATTACACCTTTTCTTTGACATTGGCTTTTTTTTCACAGTAAACATTAACAAAGAAACAAATCTTTCTTTCTCTCAATAATAACTTGAGTTTCACTCAACTATTATTCATGTGAAATGAACATGAAAATTATAAGATTACTGTAGATATCATATTATATGAAACCCATTATTATTGAGATTTGCATGACTAATAATAACTTACTTGTAGGGTTAGCGTTGTTTTAACATTCACTCGGACTACCTGTGTGCGTTTTGCCCAGCGCAGGGGGATGGGGGGGGGGGGGGGGGGGGGGGGGGGGGGGGGGGTGAGGAGTGAGGAGGGAGGGAGGGAGGGAGGGAGGGAGGGAGAAAAGAAGGAGGGGTCTGACTGTCTACTCTGTAAGAAGTTATTTCTAATTAGCCAGTCTTCTCCTCCTCACTTCACTTCTCCACCCCGCAGGCAGCTTACCGGCATCGCTCTCCAAACCGCTCCGCTTCTCTGCAGGCAGCAGCACACCGATCCCAACAACAGGACCGGGACTTCTAACCCTGTCTCATTTTGACTGCCCCCGGTTCTTCCAAACTCCATTTACAGGACAAGACAGATCTGATATTGAGTTATACAAAGCGTTAAAGTTTGTCTTTGACTGTTAGTGAACATTTGAGGGTGACAACAGGTGTATTAAGTGACCCTTGGTTTACCCCGGGCCCCTGGACAATCTATTGCATATAGCCTGGTGGTTGGAGTCTAGTGGGAATAACAACAACAACAACAACAGGAACAACAGCAGCAGCAGAACGACTATTACAGCTTAAAAGGCAACCAGAGTGCAGTACAAATACGAGAAGTGGAAAAAGAGGGAGGGAGCGATAAAGAGAGAGAGAGAGAGGGAGAGAGAGAGACAGAGAAAGAGAGAGAGAGAGAGAAAGAGAGAGAGACTCCCCCTGGAGACTAGCTAGGAGACCCGGCCCCCGGCCAGAGAGACGGAGAGAGAGTTAGTGAGTGAGGGAGCGTTTTAAAGCCGGCAGAGGCATGATGTCCTACATTAAGCAACCCCATTACTCCGTGAACGGGTTAACGCTGTCCGGCCAGGGTATGGATCTCCTTCACAGCGCCGTTGGATATCCTAGTAAGTCATTCATATATATATATATATGTATATTTATTCATTTTTTTGTGCACATTTGTGCAATGTATTGATATTATTGTATTTTGTTTTGTAATTAATACATAGACACATTCATTTGATGCTTGTGTAACATGGAAGTGGAAAATGCAACGTGTCCGCGTATTTCGTGCGTAAAAGGCCTTACTTTGACTTTCTGTCAAAGTAACCAACTTTGACAGAACAAAATTCCGTTTCGATGTGTTTTATTTTTTGGGGGTTTATTTGTATGAACTTGAACAGTTTAAATGAAAGTGAATCGATGTGTAAACATATTTTGCCACCAGAACATGTGCTTGACCTATAAATGTTGCGGATTATAGAATCAAAGAACAATAAAACGTGTGTGAATGAAAGCACAGCCTGTTCACACACTTACTTAAAATCGAAAAACGTCTGCAATCTGTTACTTTTTCAATGTAACCTATTTATGCGGTCTGGGTTTCTTTCGATGCCATGGTTTTGAATACTTGGACCCGCATCTCTGTTTTGTTCCAAACAACATCTGTCAACTGTAATATTTACAGGAAATCAAACTGATCATTTAAAGAACATAACAGATTTCAACCATCATTATTTCGTTCGGTAGGCTTTGAAGACCTCCATTTCTTAAATATTTCGATTCAACCTGACTTGCCATTTCAGACTTTTGAATGTTAAATATTTACAGACAGAAAAACGAAAACGAAAGGCTTGAAAGAAAGATTTATTTTAGGTTTTAGAAGTATATATAAAGAAAAACAAAAAAATGTAGCAAAATATAAACTTGCTGTGAACTATACTATAATATTACTTCCGCATAGAATAGCCTACGAACACAGAAAAGAACGAAATAATGAGTTGCACATTTGTAATATTCAATACTTTGCCTAAGACTTTGCATTTCATGCACAACCCCTAAATAATTACAGTTCACTTCATCCAGAAGGACGCTTATATTCCAAATTCTCATTGTCAAAATAAATTGCTCACCTATTAAAAAAAATAAAAAACACTTTGTTATATTTTTGAAAAGAACAATGGATAAATGATTGTTTTGATTTCCTTATTGCAGACACACCGCGCAAGCAGCGCCGGGAGCGCACCACCTTCACTCGCGCGCAGTTGGACATCCTGGAGGCGCTGTTTGCCAAGACGCGCTACCCGGACATCTTCATGAGGGAGGAAGTGGCCCTGAAAATCAACTTACCTGAGTCCCGCGTCCAGGTAACCAATAACTAAGATAGACGCACCTCTCGGAACTTCTACTGTTATTTTGTTTCAAAGTACCAGTGTTATCATATATTTTTGCTTTGATACAATTTTTTTAATTTATTGAGTCTCATGGTTTTCATGCATTCGGCCAATAGTCAAACAAATGCATGTTAACAATGAGACTCTATCATAACACAATTTATCAAAACAAAGTGGTGTGAGCTAAACATTGCTGAATGCAGCTTAATGTACAGTAACACATTCATTTGGTTAAGGATATATATATATATATATAATGTGGCTAGGAAGAAAATACAGTTGTTAATGATAATGTTCAACCAGCATTTGCATTCGGCTGCTAAAGTCCACCCCTCCTGCCCCCTCCTGCCCCCTCCTGCCCCCTCCTGCCCCCTCCTGCCCCCTCCCGCCCCCTCCCGCCCCCTCCTGCCCCCTCCTGCCCCCTCCTGCCCCCTCCGCCCCCTCCCGCCCCCTCCTGCCCCCTCCCTGCCCCCTCCCGCCCCCTCCCGCCCCCTCCTGCCCCCTCCTGCCCCCTCCTGCCCCCTCCAGGTGTGGTTCAAGAACCGCAGGGCCAAGTGTCGCCAGCAGCAGCAGCAGAGCACCGGCCAGTCCAAACCGCGGCCCCCCAAGAAGAAGGCGTCCCCGTCCCGCGACGCCAACGCTGACGCCTCGGCCAACGTGGGTAACAACCCCTACAGCCCCCAGCCCCCTCCCCCGGGCACCGCCATCACGCCCAGCGCCAGCTCGGCCAGCGCCACCGTGTCCATCTGGAGCCCGGCCTCCATCTCCCCGCTGCCGGACCCCCTGTCCATCTCCTCCACCCCCTGCATGCAGCGCTCGGCAGGCTACCCCATGGCCTACAGCCAGGCCCCGGCCTACAGCCAGAGCTACGCCGGCTCCTCGTCCTACTTCACGGGCCTGGACTGCAGCTCCTACCTGTCCCCCATGCACCCACAGCTGTCGGGCACCGGGGGAGCCCTGAGCCCCATCACCGCCTCCTCCATGGGGGGGGCCCTCAGCCAGTCCCCCGCCTCGCTGTCCTCCCAGGGCTACACGGCCGCCTCGCTGGGCTTCGGCGCCGTCGATTGTCTGGACTACAAGGACCAAACTGCCTGGAAGCTCAATTTTAATGCCACTGACTGTCTGGACTACAAAGACCAGAACTCCTGGAAGTTCCAGGTCTTGTAAATGATGTACAGGAAGTGGGGTTAGAGGATTGGGTTGTGGTGGGGAAGGTATAGCTGAGGAAGGGAACAATATGTACATGCCAGGTGAACAATACTCAAGATGATGTGTGAACTTTTAAATTGCTAAAAGAAAAAAAAGAAAAAACAACAAACAACGAATGACAGCCTTTTATCTCATTGGTTATGATTTGGTATGATGTTGTACTTGCAATCTGGTAATTTGTGGCTCTATGATTGTCACAAAGAAAGTCGATATAAATGTTGAACAGAAACTTAAACTTGATTCTATTGATAGAAATTGAAGTGATTGAAATGTACTAAATCATAAAACCTGAGTAGTTCACCGGGAATCAACTTCAATTGCAATGGCCTTGGATTCAATCTAATACAGTGCCCGATTCTCCCTCATTACCGCAGCACCACACACACAGGGCCTGCATGTAGCAGCAGCCAATACTTTGTCTGTGTAATGTCTGAAAAGGACCCTGAAATAAGAATGTTTCCATGTTTATTTCTTTAACGAACGGGAAACGGGTATAGGGTACAAGATGATCCTGACTTCTATGATGTATTTATTTTCAAAAGCTGCTTTTATACGACCATCCATGAGCTGACTCCAACAGCTCGTAAGGCAACGCTGCTTATCTCCCATTAGACAAACACAAAAGGCAGGCAGAAGTTGGTGTCCTTATGACTGACAGTTATTTTCAACATCTAACCAGTGAAACAGCTTAGAGAGCTGAAACAATAGTCCTTTGTATTGAGTTGGACCTTGTGATCAGGCCGACCAATCGGGAGGGGAGACTGACGATAGAGTTGGTGACAAACCAAGTCACTGCAGTAAAATAACCTGTTGCCTTTATGAATAGTTCTAACCGTGTGTAAAATGCCCCCCCCCCCCCCCCCCCCCCCACCCCCCCCCCCCCCCCCCCCCCCCCCCCCCCACCCGAGCTTTTAGTTAAGACACACTCAGTACATATTTGTGGATGTTGGGACAATGGCCATGCTTTGGGTGAGTGCTAATGGGGTGGGAAAGTTGACAGATTGTCATAAAATAATTATTAAAAAGAATCGACCCTGCACCACTTAAGAAATCCCCATTGAACAAAAAGAAAACAAACTATGAAGGTTCAGGTGTGCGTCAGGTGAGAAGACAGAGGAAGGGAGAGTACTGCAGGGTCACTCAACCTGCACCCCCTGCAAGAGGCGATGGCTTGTCTCTCTCAGCTCAAACCTGTAAAGATGTGATGGTTACTAGTGTATATGTGTTTGGTGTTTGATCTTTATTTTCGTATTAGACTAAAACAATATGATGTTTCGTAAAAAAAAAAAAAAGTGAATTCCTTGAGGTTGAAATTGTGGTAAATTGTTTTGAAGTTAATATTATCAGTATTATTATCAGTATTAATTCTATGTCTTTGGCCGACATTTGTTATTATTGCTAATACATTTTTGTGTTGTTCTCCTGTAAATATTAAAACTTTACTTGAAAAATGCCATCTGCAATATGTTGTTACATGGGCCCTACCACCAAACAATCTCTCTACTAGACAACTGCCAACTTTTTAACTTAATATTTTCCAGTTTATTTTTTTAGTTTCTAAAAGAATTTCAGTACTTCATCGTACCTTCTTTTTTTTTTCAAACTCAGGGGTTATTTAATGCAAGTAGCAGTAATATGAAACATTGCTGTGTATGCTTTTTAATCATCTACTTTACCTTTTTGCATTCTTTATAATCCTCTCTCGCTTATTTTTTCTGATATGAATGAATTTTTCTTCTTTTGTATATTTCATCTGTTATGTCTTTTGTGGTTGACCGGTCTCACGACTATCATGCTAGCTAGCTGCCATGTTTCTGGGACATTAAAACGATTTCATGAAAACAGTGGTACATTTTGTTGACTTTGATACGTTTGATTGTGGTTGTAAATGTTTAGGATTTGGTCAGATGGATTTTTACAATGGAGATGACTGCGCTAGATGACCAGTGGTTATTGAATGTGAGCGCCTGAATTACCAAAGTGTTGAGGGAGTACACAACAGAAAGACAATAGTGACCGTCTAGTAGACCTAGTTGAAGCTTAATATTGCACATGATAGGTTGGGAGTGTATGAGGGAGGAATGAGAGGACAGTGAGGAAGGGAAAGAGATTAGAACCCAACCACACACAGAGTCCCTGGAGCTGGGCTCCACCGGGTTTTCAGACACAAGCCCAACGGGGGACAGATTACATTTGATTGCACGATGTCTCCGTGTTTCGTTCCTGTTCGAGCGCAGGGTCAACTCCATGGGGATAGAGGCAAGTGCATTGAGTTGAATTGAGTTGAATTGAATTGAATTGAATTGAATTGAATTGAATTGAATTGAATGGAGTGGAGTGGAGTGGAATTTCAGATTTAACATCTGCTGGCTGGACCAGCTTGTTAGAGTTAAATAGTAAAAAGAATCGGATGCATTTGCTCAAGGTTGGGGCTCTGCTGTCGAAACAGCATTTTGGGGATATGTTTGGTCTGGTCCAAGTCAGGAGGGGGCGGGGGAGGGCACATCCATTCCCAGGGCCCCAAAGGCCAAATCATACAGCAGTGTTTGTGTGACAGAGGCACGCAGCACCTTTGCTGTGAGGTTGCGCTTTTATCTGTGAATTGCGCAGATTAAAAGTAGTGGTTGTGTTGTAGTGTTTGCTTGAGCCTTTAAAAGGGGTCAGGAACAACAGAACCCTGCTCTACAAATAGGGCAGCTGTCTGGGGTAAAAACAGAGAGTTGGTTTTAGGCCCCCAGTGACACAGTGCTCAGCCTAATACTTCAGTTCAGCACCACCCGAAAAGAGAACGAAAATTAGGTAAAGTCTATTGAGATGAGATGAGAAATACATTGAGATTTGATTATATCTGATGGGTATACAAACAAGTAAGATACGTAAGGGATGAGGTAAAGGGGAAAAGTTGTATAAATTGCATGAGCAAAATCCTCAAACAACCATCGATGCCTACAAACACACCATCACCTCACAGCAATCTCATCTCATTCACATGTTTTCACACAAACAATGGTGACGTTTTAGTCTAATCAACTGAGTAAGCTTTGTTGATCCAGATGGATTACGTTGCTTTTCTTTGTGAATGGAATTATTCTGAAAGGCATTTAAACACACATTATATATCGTAATTGTGTGAATCCTTAGTGCAAATATCATTCACAATTTGTGTAAACTATATACTACAGATTTCGGTGTCATATCATGCCCCTGTAATGATTTCGTGGGACGTTTAGCCCATGTGGATGGAAATCCCTTCAAGACATACAGAAAGACTGACAGACAAACTGATGGATAGATAGATATCTACTTTATATAGATAGAGAGATATCTACTTTATATAGATAGAGAGATAGAGAGATAGAGAGATAGATAGATAGATAGATAGATAGATAGATAGATAGATAGGTAGATATAGATAGATAGATAGATAGATAGATGATAGATAGATAGATAGATAGATAGATAGATAGATAGATAGATAGATAGATAGATAGATGATAGATAGATAGATAGAGAGATAGAGATAGATAGATAGATAGATAGATAGAGAGATAGATAGATAGATAGATAGATAGATAGATAGATAGATAGATAGATAGACGATAGATAGATAGATAGATAGATAGATAGATAGAGATGATAGATAGATAGATAGATAGATAGATAGATAGATAGATAGATAGATAGATAGATAGATAGATAGATAGATAGATAGATAGATAGATAGATAGATAGATAGATAGATAGATAGATAGATAGATAGATAGATAGATAGATAGATAGATAGATAGACAGATAGATACTGTAGATAGATTGGCAGATAATCCCTGGGGGCAGCATATGGCCTAGGGAGCGGAGAGGGCAGAGAGAGACACAGACACACTCAGGACTTAAATATGATTCATTTCTTCTCCCATCTAATCCCTCCCTACAAAACATGCTGGCGGTCCTGGAGCTCCCAATGCACAT
Source organism: Lota lota (assembly GCA_026745465.1). NCBI lineage: Eukaryota > Metazoa > Chordata > Actinopteri > Gadiformes > Lotidae > Lota > Lota lota. The sequence goes on from JACYXH010000452.1 coordinate 510,028, forward strand.
TGTAATCATCCAGACCCCATTTACCCTCCACCCCCCCCCCTTCTCCCCCCTTCTCCCCCCCTTCTCCCCCCCTCCCTCCCTCCCTCCCTCCCTCCCTCCCTCCCTCCCTCCCTCCCTCCCTCCCTCCCTCCCCTCCCTCCCTCCCTCCCTCCCTCTAACTTCCTCCTCTTCCAATCCCTCTCTCCTGTACTACCAACTTCAACCCCACCTCCACCTCTCCTAACCACAGCCTACGGCATGTGGTCCATTGTGTGGCAATTACAAAATCACAAGTAGCAAGAATTTGTTTTCTGAATCTAATAGGGATGGACTTAATTAAAAATAGCATAGCATTTAGCATCTGTTATAGTATAAACTATGTAGTTGATATTATAATAACATACAAGAACACTGAGAATTGATTGGAAACCTGTGTGTGTGTGTGTGCGCACGCGCGTGTCTGTATGTGATCTATGGCTAGCTTGTGGTAACAGGATCAGTATTACAGAATGGATCAAGCAGCCACTGTCTACATCGGCATACACTTTGGCTAAGGTCCTTACTGCAGATTACACTTTAACACCTCGTTAATATCACTAATAGTAAAAGTCAGATTAATGATGACTTGGACCCAAATGGATGTCTGGATTACGGGAGAGTTTGGTATATTGTATAGTATTGGTCATTTGTTCAATGTTCAAACTTTTATTACTCTATGTTTCTTTTGCCATCATGCCTTTATTCATCTACCTGGTATCCCATTAGGACCTTCTTCCTGCAAAATCCTGACATATCCCATCATGCATTTCTTCTTGGCCACTTCCTGACAGATCCCATCATAGATCTCTTGCCCCCATTCCTGACGTATCCCATCGTACATTTCTTCCTGCCCCCTTTCCTTACACACCCCATCATGTATCTATTCATACCACCTCTCCTTGCAGTTTGTTACTCTTGCTGATCTAATTTAGAGAATGTTCCAATCCTCTTAGTGTCCAGCTCTATCAGCGCAACACTAAGTGAATTAGACAGGATTACTATCTCTGGCTCCTCTTCCTCCTCTTCCTCCTCTCTGTCTTCCTCCACCCCGTCTTCCTCTCCAGACTCAGACTCTTCCCTTGTCCTCTTCCTCCTTTTCCATCATCTCTCTCATCACTTGTGCCCTTACCATCTCAACCTCTCTCTCTCTCTCTCTCTCTCCTCTCTCTCTCTCTCTCTCTCTCTCTCTCCTCTCTCTCTCTCTCTCTCTCTCTCTCTTGCTCTCTCTCTCTGTCTCTCTCTCTCTCTCTCTCCTGTCTCTCTCTCTCTCTCCTCTCTCTCTCTCTCTCTCTCTCTCTCTCTCTCTCTCTCTCTCTCTCTCTCTCTCTCTCTTGCTCTCTCTCTCTCTCTCTCTCTCTCTCTCTCTCTCTCTCTCTCTCTGCTCTCTCTCTCTCTCTCTCTCTCTCTCTCTCTCTCTCTCTCTCTCTCTCTCTCTCTCTCTCTCTCTCTCTCTCTCTCTCTCTCTCTCTCTCTCTCTCTCTCTCTCTCTCTCTCTCTCTCTCTCTCTCTCTCTCTCTCTCGCTCTCTCTCTTTCTCAAATGAGTTCCAATGATGCTCTGCGCCAGATGCTGGGCACTGGCGCAGAGCATCATGGGACATCAAGCATCGTTAATTAAAGTTTGTTGCAAATTGAAATCGAAAAAAAGAAATACTCAACATGGGTCATAAGGTCCACCATACAGCATGGCTAGCTCCTGCCTTCAGAAACCACAATCTCAAAACCATTGTCTCATTCAGCCATTCATTGTGTTAAAACTCCTCCATTATCATCTACAGATGCTTGGATAATTAGATCATTTACAAACACATTGAACATTGATTGGCTTAAATCGGGTACATGGCTGGTGTCTTCTAGCCTTGCCAGTTGCTCTATTCGTTGTCATTGAAGCTCTAGTCACACCTGTAGCCTGGCTCTGATGGCTGCTTCTGCTTCCCCCTGGTCTCCTCTGGGCAGGGATCACCTGGGGATCCCCATTCATCTGCCCAATGGAGGCTTATGCAATACACATTAAGGCTATGTGTAGGTGTGTGGCTTTATGGACTGATAACATAGTTTAGAGTGTGTGTGGTTAATGGCAGTCTCACCTGGCCCGAGTGCATGTGAGAATCATGCATCCAGGTTGAACCAGCCATCAGCAAACAGACTCAGATCTCTGATATGGACGCTTGGAACGCCTGCATGTAACAATAGTCCAAGTCGGTTTCCAGCATCATCAACCTTTGTTTTGTGTCAGAGGAGCCCAGTAAAGCCACCTAGGTGGCGTGAGGCAGGGAGACAGGCTACATACAGGTTGAAAACAGGAAATAAAGCTACTAACAATATACATATTAGATATATATAATATACAATACAATACACCATCATTATCAGCAACATATGTTCATAGATGTTCATAGATGTGTGTGTGTGTGTGTGTGTGTGTGTGTGTGTGTGTGTGTGTGTGTGTGTGTGTGTGTGTGTGTGTGTGTGTGGGTTACACCATACACTCATCCTGTTTTTATGTGCTCCATCCAAGTCCTGTGAGATTATTGCTGAGCTCAAACTATACATCAACGATGTGTAGATGTTTTATCCTGCCATGTGTTTAGCTTTGAGGACTTAGTACGCCATGTTCAGTGTAAACAAACCAGGCAAATATTACATTTCTTTACAATACCAGTAAACATGGGTTTGGTTTGTCATAACATTTTCAAATCCAACAAAAAACATAGTACTTTAGCATGCAAAAATAAATAACTACAATTACAGTTAATATATAGTGTGACATAGTAAGATTGTTTATTATATTCTCTATTGATAAAACTTGAGGCATTGGCTATTTGCTATTTGCTATAATTTGGCCATTGCAATTCTGTTAAATAATGCAAAAGCCATTTTTGTCCTCCTTATTGAGTGGGGCCACATCAGACGAGGTTAAGTCCTCTGCCACAACTGGGTCTTCCTAAATATTCCGGTTCTTTTTCATTTGATGACTTAAATGTACCTTTGAACTTATGCTGAAAACACAATAATCATAATAGTCCTAAACTAAGCCCTCTCATTGCACCATGGCACAATGATTCCCACTTAGATCCATCCAGTAGATTCGCATCAGATGATTTAGCTGTCCTGGAGATGACAGGACCTTTGCCCAAGCCCACTTTTACCCTTAAACCATCTTCTTTTCCTTTTATCTACCCCCCTCCCCCTACTTTCCTAATATGTTCCTCTTGCTTCTTAGTGGTCTCAATCTCTTACTATTGTCCATACAACTCTCTCTCCTATCACTTGCTCTCTCTCCTACTTTTCATCCATGCAATCTGAACCCCACCCCACCCTCTCCTCCCCTCTCCTCCCCTCCCCTCTCCTCTCCACCCCCTCTCCCCCCTCGCCTCTCCTCTCCACCCCCTCTCCCCCCTCGCCTCTCCTCTCTACCCCCTCACCCCCCTCGCCTCCCTCACTTTCAGTAATTCCAGCACTGCTTCGCTCGCCCGCCCGCTCCCTCTTTGGACGTAGTTCACCTAATCCAGCACTGACCTCAATCCCGTGATGTAACGGATCATGTGACGTTGAGAAAGAGAGGGGGGGAAGAGAGAGAGAGAGAGAGAGAGAGAGAGAGAGAGAGAGAGAGAGAGAGAGAGAGAGAGAGAGAGAGAGAGAGAGAGAGAGAGAGAGAGAGAGAGAGAGAGAGAGAGAGAGAGAGAGAGAGAGAGAGAGAGTGAGAGAGAGAGAGAGAGAGAGAGAGAGAGGGAGAGAGAGAGAGAGAGAGAGAGAGAGAGAGAGAGAGAAAACAGGAGAGGTTAAATTGGAAACATGAACTAATCCACACTGCTGGAGTCAGGAGTTCTGGACCAATCAGTGGCCAGCGGAGGGGAGAAGGTGGGGGGGCATAGAACATGTATGCATCCATTACATTTTTTAATATTAGACACACACACGCACACATACTACTCTCATTCCCTTTCTTACTTCATTTCATCCCTTTCACCCTCAAAGCACACACACACACACACACACACACACACACACACACACACACACACACACACACACACACACACACAACACACACACACACACACACACACAAGCACACACACATACACACCAGGTTTGGGAACAACAAGTCAACATGTTTGTGTGCATGTTGATGATATCTGTGGCTCTCTACATACACACACACACACACACACACACACACACACACACTAGTAGACATGGATGTGTATAAACAGAGACCACACCCATGGAAACTGTTTTGGACTTAGCAAACAGACGTGCAGCTGTACACTTATAATAAATGTGCTACTGATGAGGAGACTAGGTGAACAACATGCCCTTGTGTGTGTCTCAGTGTGGTACTCACCAACATAATGGTTCAAATATCATGGTTATGAAGCGGCTTCTGGGTGCCGCTGGCACCTTTTTAGAAAGCAGCTCTAGTGTTTATATATTGAATAAAGCTTGATTAGTTAAAGGCACAACAAAGACCAGAGTTGTATTGCATGAATGTAGGGTTGACAGCGACAGTTTGACAGACATTTGTTTTAGACCACCGTTTTATATTGGTTGCACGATTTGTATATTTTTAAAAAGAATCAAGGAAAAAGGGTTTCATTATTTATTTGAACATTTGAATGATCTTTTACTACTTTACCGGTTTTGTGTTATTGTATACAGATTGTAATGATACTTATTTTACTTATGTAGGCTTAAATATTAGCCATCTTAAAGTGTACAATATTGTTAAATATACCAGAAAATAACAAGACTATGCCGTAAAATCTTGTAAGTTCATAAATAGAACTTAATAGTGATGCATAATTATAAACACATAATAGGTTACCCCAGGCTCACAGAGGGAGTGTCAAAGTGAGATGGTTAACGAGGGTGAGGCAGTGTATTGCAATGTACACTTTGTGCCCTGTACACCTGCACACTCGCCCTGTGAGCCACGAGCCACTAGGAGGTTTCA
>JACYXH010000452.1:522500-545000 GCA_026745465.1 Lota lota
CTTTGGTGTTTCATTATGTCTGTTGTCTGTGTGTGTGTTTTTCATTGTAATGATTTTAACAGAGCACACAGAGTCATCAATGTAATTATATGGAAATTAGTGTGTGTGTGTGTGTGTGTGTGTGTGTGTGTGTGTGTGTGTGTGTGTGTGTGTGTGTGTCATTGTGATTGATAGACATACACTCTTTTCAAGGAATTAGAGAGATGAATGTGATGATGGTAACATATGAGGGAATATCAATCTTCAAATGTTAAGGTGTTTATATGTGGTCATCATTGTCAGCTTTGCATGTATTTTCTGTTAATAATAGTTCCTTCTTCCACCCACTATGTTCCACACCTTGTTTCGTTTCAGCTCGACGCACATAGCAGAATTCGAAGTTTACGAGACCATTATGGTGCTTGCACTCCCCCTTGTGGTAATATTGTGAAACTATCGCAAGGTTCGCATCAACGATGCAGATGTGTAGCCTACCTTGCTCTTCAGCGATAACAGAAACAGCAACTTGGGTCCACTCAAAATAATATATGATGGATAATTATATTTAAGAATATTTCATTAGCTGAATGCAGAACTCGCAAATCACAGCATTCCAGGCATGCCTTAAAAACAGACATGTCTGTACTCTCGCCATTATAGTAGACCTACATTGTATTTTTCATCCTCGCAAGATATAGCCATAAAGTCGAAAATACACCCCGAACCAATATCTGACACAGAAAATTGAATGAGAGGGATATGTATTATGTTTACGTTATGTTTGTAATGCCGATTGTAAAAGCCCGTCCTATGATCTGCCTAATGTATTGGAAATAACCTATTTTATCTGTTAACATGTATGCAACACGCTGCAACAATACAATGTACATGCCATTAAAACATAATTATTTGTAACTCAAGACATCAAATGGGTTTGTGTTACATCAATTTATTACCACCTCATATGACAAATCTTGAAAATACAAATATTTAATTGAAACATTATCCCCAAAGTTAAAAAAAAAGTTATGTATTTCAATGATAAATTGAGAAAATCAAATGTACAGATTTAAGTTAAAAAGATGAGTCAACCTGAGAAAAGGTACAGATGATTTATGGATCTGAAGGAGAAGCCAAGGGGGAATGAATACAGAAAAAAGCGAATTCAGAATTTGTGATTTAACATCGATTTACAATACAATTTCACATTTTCCAGTTCATTTTTCAAAAAATATATTTCACCTGATTTTGGAGAAAGTACCAAATCTCCACAAACCTTTGCGTAAAAAGGCATGGATCAAAACCTAGCCAGTCTTAAAAAATACCACTGAATCTAAACATCCGTGTTCATGCTTTGGCTCATATCATTAGGTGTAGCCAAACTGGATTATAATATGTCAATCAGGAAGATAATCTTAAAAGATTTACCTTTGGTTGCCTAAGCAAGACAATGACTTGATTTGTCAGTAGAAAAAGGTTACGTTTTATTTGTATCTGAATCACACCCCCCATCCTCAAGTCATTCACAAAATGTCTGCAGTGAAAATCCCATGCCTGTTATTGTCAAATTAAAAACAGAAACAGAACAATCATGACAGCGATGATCAATATACGGTAGTAAATCAATCTTCTTCAAAAGATACTTTATGAATTGTATACAATATGCTGTGCTGATCAGAGCTGCCAATCACACACAGACACAATGGGGCAGTTACAATACAGCGCTGCTACAGAGTGTAGCAACTGGCTGCAGCCGTGTGGATACTTATCTGGTAGAGAAACTAGCAGGAGCAGAGAGTGAGGTCCTCCTAGCACCCTGCTGGGCAGCGGTTGCCCAGCAGACAAACCCCCACCTCCTGTCTGTTCCCTTTGAATTCACAGTCCGACCCAATCTATTCCTTTTTCTATGCACAAAACAACACCCCTTTATTATTGAATTGGTACATTTTTTGAGGCATAGCTTGAAGACTGCAAACACAGACACACGCGTGAGTGTGTGCTGGTGTGAGTGTGTGCTGGTGATCTGATCACCACAGAGCAGGTACATGCACACAAAGAGAGTACCCTAAAAGCCTGCTGCCAAGAGCACTAAGAAAAACACGACTATACACTTTATTAATAATATAATCATATAGGTTTCCTCTACATACTACCAACACCAGGGGGGAACAGGGTGGAACGGGAGAGGAAAAGATAGACGGGTGAAGGAAGGAAGGGAGGAAAGGAGGTGAAGCAGCAGAAGAGGTGAAAGGGAGAGCGAGAGTGTTTAAGCACGCTCCCCGCGGATGCGGCGGGCCAGCTGGATGTCTTTGGGCATGATGGTGACACGCTTGGCGTGGATGGCGCACAAGTTGGTGTCTTCAAACAGACCCACCAGGTAGGCCTCGCTGGCCTCCTGCATAGGGAGAGGAACATGGAAGAGTTACAAGTGCCGTTTCCTCGCAGTTCTTCAAGAAACACTTGTGATTCCCCCACGTTTGCACAGACAGTCAGCTAATTAGCATGCAGGACAAAAAGCCACACGGCTCTCACCTGCAGGGCTCCAATGGCTGCGCTCTGGAAGCGCAGGTCGGTCTTGAAGTCCTGGGCGATCTCTCTCACCAGACGCTGGAAGGGCAGCTTGCGGATCAGCAGCTCGGTGGACTTCTGGTAGCGACGGATCTCACGCAGAGCCACGGTTCCTGGCCTTTGAAATGTTAGGAGGTGTTTGGGATACTTAGCCTGTGCTCATCATTGTACACTACCATTAGACCTGTGATAGGGGGCTATACAAATCACAAATACTTTATTGATCCCCGGGTGGAAAATGGATTGTTATAGTTTCTCCCATTATAGAATAAAATATATATGTAAGCATAGAAAATGTATAACAAAATAGAAAATAAGAAGTATGTAAAAGAAAATCTGTGCATTATACTTCAAATTATAACAATAATATTATAATCCTCGATTATATAACAGTGTAAATATTAATATTGAGAAATGAACCCTACTTTTTTTTAAATACAAGAATAAGTAAGAATATTAGCTAGTTTAATAGTACATTATAAATAGATGCAGTATTAGTGCCAGGGTATGCTAGAGTATACCAGAGTATTGCACAGTTGAATAATTGCGTATTGAGTATAAAAATAAACATATCCCACTTTGATGACACTTATTTTTACACAGCACACACACACACGACAGACTGAGCCATTACATCTTTTTAAGATTAGAGGGTTAACTAAAACCTACAAGGGTAGACTTGTTTTGCAAATGCTTTTCTTTTGAGAGTTCCAATTACTCCAACCATGGCCATTAGGCAGACATTAGGCGGACCAGAGACATGATCCACAGCGTGACCACTGTTCAACTGGTTTGCACAGGACTGCCAGTCTTACCTGTAACGGTGAGGCTTCTTCACGCCACCAGTGGAAGGAGCGCTCTTGCGGGCAGCCTTTGTAGCCAGCTGCTTACGAGGGGCTTTGCCTCCAGTGGATTTACGGGCGGTCTGCTTGGTACGGGCCATGGCTTCAGGAGATCACCTGAGAAAAATTAAATAAAAGCTTTAGTAAATCTATAATTCATTTGTTACCATGCTTATCACTCATATGTTAATTATCTGAAGAAAGAAAAGCCTGAGACATGATAACCTGTTTTCTCCACTGGCACACTTACTTATTGACTTTCCAAACCATATAAACTATAAGCAAATGCTCGACAGAGCAGATATGCAGAATTGTTATTGGTTTAAAAAAGCAACACAATAGTCAAAGCATGGCTCTAGGGCAATGCGTGCCTTTAGCCAATCAACATTCGCAACGCTCGAAAGTGGGCGTGGTTTTCAGAGTGACGTCATGGCTAGGCCTCCGCACTCTGGTGACGATGGCGGCGGGTAGATGCGCAAACGGGATAAAGACCGAGAGCAGAAGAGCAAAGGAATAGCACACAGAAAATGGCAGTTTTATAAACGTGAGCAGAGTCAACCACCTGAAATACCGTACACGACCGAAGAAGACATAATAAGGAACGCATAAGTAGATACATGGGAGCCGAACGGTCCCCGTCAGCCGCGTAGAACCGAACTGAACCCGCGCATAATTTGAAAGAGAATTGCGCCTCGTCGGACCGAGAGTAGAAAGACGACGTTTCACTGTCGGTTCACCAGCCGTTTGTTGTTTCTTTCCAACGGTAAAACTACAGTATTGCCGAAAACATCGAGATACATTTTCGAAAGTTAATACCGTGAAAAGAAAACAAGTTCAAACGCATGCCGGAGTTTTGTTTTTTTGGTATACACTTACCTACGAGTAATGTCTCGGTACTATAGGAGAAATGTTTGGGTTGTCTGTATTTTCTTCGTACCCACAATGGGAAGTAAGCGTCCAGCGGGGAAATGGCCGCCACGTCAATCAAGTGTCCCACAATGCAACTCTTTATTTATTCCTGCGAGCTGAAAACTGTTTATAAACCGAGGCCACAACACACGATGTCATCACACGTTTAACACATTTACTGCACTTTATACCCACACTTCGTTATCACATTTATCCTTACTTTGACTATACGTTTTTATATTCCTAAAAATGGCCCGTTTTTTGGGGTATTTTGGAACTTTTATTAGTTGACCTATAGTATACCTTTTACTCACTGTTGATGTTTTGTAGTAATGCAATCACATTGTGTTCCTGACAACTGCTTTAAATTATATTTTCTAAACATGTTTGCTTATTATTCTATAGTATACCACGGAGGAAAATAACTACCATGTTTATCTATATAAAAGTTATACACGGAAGATGTGGAATCCCATGTTTAAACTTGCGACGTTACTACCATTTTGTTTTTAAAAACAATTTCAACCATGTATTTGCAACGAAATTGTTTAACCACAAGATTATGTTTATTATATTTGCGCATGGATTTGAGTACAAATATTTGTAAAAATAAAAAAGACAAGACAAATCAAAAACAGTAGTAAAACAAATCATAGGTTATATCGACCTGAGAGAGGAACCAAAAGTCATAACCTGGATATAACAAGGCTGAAAAAAAAAATACCATCAACGTAGGTCTGTCTGCTACATATATGCTGCTTTTAGTCTTCCAAAGCATGCACTGTCATTACACAACAATGACATTTCAAATTGGCAACCATAATCATACTTTTGTAATAGTAGAAATACATCAATGTCATAGAAAACACTTCGTTTCAACAAATCTCTTAAGGAAAAATCACAATGTTATGATGATTATATCAATTAACAATACCAATGTAGAATGAAAATGTCAACATAAATGTCATTTCCTATGCTAATTCGAGAACCCAAACTTTTCTCAGTGTTGCAATAAAATCTCACCCATAATGACGATGCTAGTCTTCTTGAGCTGGTTAGTTGGATTTAAGTAGTGTGTTGTTTTATTACCTTGCCATTTAAAACATAATTAACACTATTCTAACTCTAAGCAGACTTTGTTACTAGTAGCACCAAAGGAGACGTGACGGCACATTTTACAGTTATCACAATCAAGAGTATATAGAACCTCAAACCCAACTACTAGTAAAGAGTCTAGGGAGACAGGATGGGAAAAGATGCATGGTGAGGGGATGTGAGGGGAGTGTATATTATCAACGCGAGAGTGTTTAAGCACGCTCCCCGCGGATGCGGCGGGCCAGCTGGATGTCTTTGGGCATGATGGTGACACGCTTGGCGTGGATGGCGCACAAGTTGGTGTCTTCAAACAGACCCACCAGGTAGGCCTCGCTGGCCTCCTGCATAGGGAGAGGAACATGGAAGAGTTAGAAGTGCCGTTTCCTCACAGTTCTGGGGGCAGTTTCTATAGACAAAGTTTGCTCTGACTTTTTGCACTTCTAAATCGAGCACTGCAGTCAAATACATTCTGTAGATAAGGGACAAAGTGCCGATTAGGTTCTCACCTGCAGGGCTCCAATGGCTGCGCTCTGGAAGCGCAGGTCGGTCTTGAAGTCCTGGGCGATCTCTCTCACCAGACGCTGGAAGGGCAGCTTGCGGATCAGCAGCTCGGTGGACTTCTGGTAGCGACGGATCTCACGCAGAGCCACGGTTCCGGGTCTGAAGAGAAAGATGGTTTTTCACGAAATGTGCAAGCTTAAAAATAAGGAAATAATTAATTAAACCTGCCAACGTCAATATAATTTCCTCTGGGATGATTAAAGTAAACTATCCATATGCAACCACGTGCACACTATGTTGCTGAATGCTGGTTGCTCATTAGTACAATTAAATTAACCCTGAGCCATGGTGAGGAATTCTAACTTGTTTTTCCCTTTTATCTCCAAAAATGAATGTATAGTTTCCATGGTTTAATCGTCTTTTCATCTTATTATACAAATATGGGGGCACTGCCTTCCAGTCTTACCTGTAACGGTGAGGCTTCTTCACGCCACCAGTGGAAGGAGCGCTCTTGCGGGCAGCCTTTGTAGCCAGCTGCTTACGAGGGGCTTTGCCTCCAGTGGATTTACGGGCGGTCTGCTTGGTACGGGCCATGGCTTCAGGAGATCACCTGAGAAAAATTCAATAAAAGCTTTAGTAAATCTATAATTCATTTATCACGCTTTTGATCTATCATATTGTAAATACCTGAACAAATAAAAACCTGATAATTATTTTTGATTTTCTTTCATCAGATTGCTTTGAAAGAAAATGTATCAAAGTTTTGAGGAAATTAGAAATCTGCTGCTGCCAATTGTGTACAGGAGGCTTATGCAATGTTACCAACGGCATTGACATTTTAGGTAGCAAATCAATAGCGTTTGTATTTCCATTTCAATCCAATGAGTATCGAGACATTTTCATTAGGGTTGGGTTTGTCTGGAAATTCCACCAATTGCAGCGAAGATGATCAAACTACTAAGCCCGCCTCCTGCGGACTAAGAGAAGTTCGCTCGTTTCATTGGTCACGCTCTCCCGGGTACACACAAGCCTTGCTTTTTTAATCCAAATAAGCTATTTCGTCGGAAAACCAAGAGGTCCCGCCCGCGCGGGCTGCGCTATGAAGGGAAAGGAACACCATGAAAGATGACGGCTGGCTGCTTACAACAAGAATGTAAACGGGAAGGAAAATCGTTGTTCCAAAGAAGAAACTGAATATGAAAACGACCGAATAATAAGAAAACGACCGCATGAAACTTGAATTCGAATTTTGAATTTTAAAATATACACCTTTAAGGAACTATTTATGGACAACACTTTCTTAGATCTTAGATCACTTTGGCCGCATTTCCGAGTCAAAATCGACTACACCAAGAGCTTTTAGATCCGCGTCTCCTCGACCAAGCTGATAGTAGCTCGCCTTTCTGGCATTTATTCTACATCAAAAATAAAAAACAAAACATACCCATCCACTAAATGTAACAACAACAGAGGAAATATGAAGGTTTTACGACAAATTTCACACTTACCTCTAAAAACTTTACAGAAGATAACAGCTTTGAATTAAGGATTTCTTTTCCAGTCTCTAAAGCGTTGTTCTCGCAATAAAATGAAGGGAGGGTAAAAAAGAACATAGGAAAATGATAGAAGACACGTTTCCCATGATGCACTGGGAACAAACATTTTACATGGGGCTGAAATTAAACTTCTCTCACCCCCCCCCCCCCCCCCCCCCCCCCCCCCCCACACACACACACACACACACACACATATACATTCAATCTCATTCAACAAGTTACATATTATTTTGGGGTTAAAAATATAATGTGTTAAGCTTCGTTTTTGTTAAACTGTTAAACAACAACCGGTCAACTTGATTTATCCATGTCTGATTAGAAAATAACCACATAACTATCAAGCATATGAAAATTATTATTCAGCTTTTGTTTTATTCTTAATTGAACGAAGTAACGCTATAACAAACAAATTAACTGTATTTGGATAATTCATACGGTATCCACACGAATGCAATTACATATCAATTTATATGAATGCACCTTTATAAATTTATTCATCAATTAGGAAAAAATAAGTTTATGCATTTATAAAGCAATACATTTGAATATTAAACATTTACAAAATGACCCAATTAACGTCTGCGCTTCCTCTCATGTCCTATATTTGCCCCTTGGGGGCGCAAACGCAGAATCTCAGTGTATACCACAGAACAAGAGACTCGACCACTACTTCAACATGGCGGCGGCCAGGCGGTTAAAGCGCGTGGCGGCAGCGCAGCCTGGTTTTATGACGTTAAATACGTCTATAAAGCCCGAACATTTGGTCAGCAATCGGAGAAAGCGTGTTAATAAGAATAAGAAAAAGAACTGGAACAAGCACATCGATGTTAATGATGTCGAGGACTTTCTAGAAGACATACGACTTCAGGAGAGGACAACCGGGTAAGCAAATGCGACTTCGACTCCCTACCTTTTTAAAACAAAACAGCTATTTTGAGCAACACTGCTCATTTCTATGACAGTAACTGTTAGATACCCCTCCAAAAAAATGGAGATGGTTATTTTTCAAAGCACTATTGTTCCACGATTGTTAACTGCATTCAAAACAATTCCACGTGTTGATGAAGCCATTGGTCGCTCGGCTTTCTTCAACCAGTGAGGCCTCGAATACACCGAATACACGGTGTAATGGCGTTCAATGGTAACGTTATGCAATGTAGATGTTAGAGGTAACTGGACTCCACCAGGAATACTCACCAGCGTTTGTTATGGTGTTGTTTAACGTTACGTCCATCGACGTGTTAATGCTATTCTTTCGTCATTTGTAGTAATACTTTTGTGAGCAGTGTAGTTGAACAATCGTTTGAAGTTGGACTGGACTATAATACAATCTTGATCTTTTGCATATACAGGCTAATGGTAATGTCGACACAACATAGGTTTATTGTATGTATTGCTATATTCAGCGTTGCAACCTTTTTTAACTGACATTTTATAAATTTTTTGGACAGAGGCCTGATATCTGATAAAACCGATGAGAGCTTGTTCTTTTTGGATGCTGGAGACAAGAAAGCTGCAACTCAGACGGGTAAACATTGAAACACTGCGCAAGCTATGCTGTTAAACACTCATCATGGCGTCCCCATTATTCCTGCATTCACAGTAAACCGACTTTGAAATTGTCTGTTGGGTGGTTGGATAATGTTGATTTGGTCTTTCTTCTTGGAGTGGTGGAGCCGACTCAAGAGAAGACTGGGAAACGGAAAGCATCGCGTCCCCTGAAAGTAGACCAGATATTGACGAACCACTCGCTCGTCCCTGTGCCCAAGGAGTAAGTTTCACATCTCGGGTGCCTTGAAGGGGCTGTTTCACAGCCTTTTACTGGACATTCACTCATCATATAAACACAATGCAATATTTTAGTTTTAAACGGGTTATGCGAGTCCATGACTCGCCATGATACAGTTCACCATGGACTGGGCATACACCTCCACCCTAGACTATGGATGTGGATATAGTCTTCCATGACACCCTCAATGTGTTGTTTGTCATTTATTGTACTTACAAATGGCTAATTGTTTGCAACCGTTAAGACCCAAGTTTATTTCGGTATTTAGGATTTGACTCGATTAACCAAAGCAACTTCCCTTATTGTCTGAAACTTGCTCACTTTGATTATCACCCAAATCCACGTTTTCTAACCATTAAATGCAAATGTCCCCCCCCCCAGTATCCTTGCTTACCAGGTACCCAATGCCAAGAAGTTACGCAGCGTTGCCAAAAAGGCGGAGCAGCTTGCCGCCATAGGCAAGGTGCCCAAAAAACACAGACCGCCCTCGAAGGTTGCTAGGACGACCAAGACGACTGCCACAGATGCCCCCAACAACCCCACAAGAGACTTCTATGACATTTGGGGACAAGAGAGTGAGTTGTGTGTCCAGGGATCATTCCATTCTGTACTGTGTTGAAGTCGCCTACCTGCAATGCATTTAACGAAGCAATAGACTCTGTTGGCCAGTGAGAAGAAAATCAAATGGGGGGGGGTTTTGGTTATTTTTAGTTGAGGGGAAAATGTCCTGTGATGATTCCATCCTTGCGCTCGCAGTATTCCCTTTACGGGGAATGTGAAGACAAACAGGTGGAGCTCGGGAGACTGTTTTGTGAACGGTCTGCTGGGATCTGAGGATATTAAAATGGATTGTAGTTGAGCCTGAGAGTAGCATCTTGATCGGGGTGTAGTGCAAGTTAGTTGTTGGATTTGGGTACAAAATCGGCCGTAAAGAAAACGTATTCTGACAAACTGCAAGTCGTGTATACAAAACGCTATATATTTATAGCTATAATTTGAAGGCTCCTCCATCAGTTTTCAGTATTTATTTTATATCTCTATGGCCAGAATACTGGCGATATTAAATACTAATGATGCAGACCTTTCTTCGTTCTTCCCACAGCCAAAGAGACACGTGAACCATGGTACCTTCGACAGACGGGCAAGGCGCCGGTCAAGGTGAGCAAAACCAATCATACTATGTCAATACTATGCCAACCACAAGGCTCTACTGGTTCCATCTTGGGTGTTCTCTGTATTAATGGCATCATCTTGTGTGTCAGCGTCGGGAGAAATGGAATGAGAAGTCCTCCCTCCTTCCGGCGGTGGAGGTGATCGCCCCCGGAGGTTCCTACAACCCAGACTTCTTCTCCCACCAGGTACTTGTTTCTTTCTGCCTGGCGCGGACTCCCTATGGTAGTCCGCGCCAGCCTAATTACCTGTCCATATGAAGAATCAGAATCAGAAAAGCTTTATTGCCAAGTACGCTTTTTAAACATACAAGGAATTTGTCTTGGTGATGTAGGTGCACGTCACGTTCTCTATTGCACATTAAACAGAACAAACAAAATAAGTGTAAATATATACATAAGGCATGGCACTGGTGTAGGGGTACAGGTATGCAAAAAAAAGGTTATTGAAAATATATGTTGAATATAAAATAACCAAAATAAATGTATTGGGAGTTTATTGGCATTCCTTTTTAGCCATTTAATAGAATACATAATTCCAATTTTTTTTAGTTGAGAGGAAAATGTCCGGTGATGAACCCATCCTTGCGCTCCCAGTATTCCCTTTACGGGGAATGTGAAGATTCCCAGGTGGAGCTCGGGAGACTGTTTTGTGAACAGTCTCCTGGGATCTGAGGATATTAAAATATCGACTTGTAGTTTGTTACTTATCAGGCCGGGACATTGTTATAATGGTGTCGGTTTGTCCTGTGACTCGATTCAAATGTAGATGAAAAATGCAGGGCAAATTTCCAGCTCCGTACCCTGTCACAGATAATGTTTTTTGTGTCTATAATGCACCTCCTCCCTAATTTTGTGACATAGGCCTTGCTGCTGAAGGCCCATGAAGTGGAGGTGAAGAAGGAAAAAGAGGAGAACAAAATATTAAAACAGCTGGCGTACGACAAAGACGACCGGGCCACAGAGGTACGGCTTCGTCACTCAAGCAACAATGGATCAACCAAAGATGGCTGTTTGATTACTTGATGTGTGCATATTTCATTTTTCTTTTCTTTAGGAGACTGTCTTCCAAGAGCAGGTGGAAGGTCTGGAAGAAGAGGATGAGGAGGATGATCATGATGTAGACGATGGCTGCACTTTGGGAATCCTTAATTTAGTTGAGAAGAAGACGGAGAAACAGAGGAAGAGAGAGCGTCTGTTTAAGATTAAGGTACGCGTCGCCCATGGATGAGGCCCAGTATCCCAGAATGCATTGTGGGATACTACAACCTCTGTAGGTGAACCTCTGTGGGTGGGCCACTGTGGGTGAACCTCTGTGGGTGAACCTCTGTGGGTGGGCCACTGTGGGTGAACCTCTGTGGGTGGGCCACTGTGGGTGAACCTCTGTGGGTGAACCTCTGTGGGTGGGCCACTGTATCTTCCACTTTGCTGTTGCGTGCCACAGAGTTACTTTGGGTCATACACTATTCAATCACTCTTTTACAAATCCGTGGCATTAATTTACATTTGAGCTGTTTAGAGGAAAAACATTAGATGATTCCAATATTTTTACTTGAGGGGAAAAATGTCCAGTGATGAATCCATCCTTGCGCTCCCAGTATTCCCTTTAAAGGGAATGTGAAGATTCCCAGGTGGTGCTCGGGAGACAGTTGTGTTAACAGTCTCCTGGGATCTGAGGATATTAAAATATTTAGGTAGATGCCTACCAGGAGGGGACATTTCCATAATTGTCGGGTGTTCCTTACCGCACAATCCTCCGGTTGATATGCTCTAAATATTAACTTGAATTAAACTTGCACTTAACTTTAATTAAGTGCATGTTTTACTAAATCATGCAATACATTTAATGCTGCCCTGTTGTTCCAGATTCCTGAAATGGGAGTTCTCTGAGCCTTCACATTGGCTTCTACGTTAGCATAACCATACCGCTTGGTGCCATGGGGCTTCTGGCTAGCTGCCTTTAGCTAGCTAGCTTTAAGATGAACCGTAAAACCTCCTCCTCCACCTTACAGGAGCAGCGCCGGCTTGCTTCACGGTACAAGACGGGCCAGCAGCAGCAGCTGTTCCAGCTGCGCTCCATCAAGGTGTCTCTCCGGCAGAGGGAGCAAAGGACCAAGCAGAGGCAGATACAGCGCAGGGCTAACCAGGAGGCCGAGAAGTACAGGCCCCGGCGTCTCGGCAAACTCAAGTAAAGAAGTCACATTTATCTTTTTTTATTAAATGTGCAAGATTTGTGATTTCGAGCTAGCTCCAGTTAAAGTTTGAAGAAAAACCCCACTGCTCCTCACACCTGTTTCCAAACCCCACCCACTCTATAAAAAAAAGTAACTTGAGATTTCTCTAAGCTTGCGTGAAGCCAACGTAATTAACCTAGATCCCTGTAGCCTCAAGGTTTGTCTCTACATGACCCCACATTTAAACAGATGTTTATTGCATATTCTTATTTCATTTTTGCGTATTAAATAGAATTTGAAATTGAAGCTTCTCCCGTTGTTTTCTCTTAATAGATTCATGGCCCAGGACCTTGAGGTACAGCTGACCAATGAGCTGACGGGATCGCTACGAACACTCAAGGTACGAACGCTTGTATTCTCCTGGCAATTAAAAACGTCCCATATTCTCCATAATGCTTGCTCTCGCCTTTTTTAATATTTTATAGTATCAGCACCGTGACGTTGTTTTTCGTGTGTCTCCCATTATCTGCCGCTGCTTGTACTACTGCCCCCCTGCAGCCAGAGGGCAGTGTCCTCAAGGACCGCTTCAAGAGTCTGCAGAAGAGGAACCTGATTGAACCCAGGGAGAGGGCAAAGTAAGGGCCTCACGCTGGGCTAACAATTGCATAAATCCCACCCAAAATCCATGCACTTTATCCCAGTTTATCGCGTTGTTGGAGTATCTCATTGTACCTATTTATGATTAATTTAATCTCATTGTTATTTCCATGCGTCTTCTTCCACGCAGGTTCAAGCCAAGACTCAAGGTCAAATATGTGGAGAAGAGGTCATTCAGAGAAATCACCTAACTCTATTAGCCGCTGAAGGAGCAGGGGACGACCCTGGTCATGATCACAATCACCATGCATACATTTTGAAGCCACATATAAATGGACAGCCCCAGACAACGGAGGCTTTGCACGGACTGATCCTTGTCATCAAGAGCCGTTTTAAAGTCTAAGGTCCCATCATCAGTAATTGTTGGGTTGATTATCAATGCTTATAAATGACCCATTTGATTCTAAGGAAAAAACACACGTCTTTCCACGGAGAGCTGCTTGGGTTGGTCAAGGAGTGTACAGTGTTTTTGCAGGTTTTGTATCCCTAGGAAATGCAATTGATATTTAAATAAATATTTTATTGCCCTCATTTATGTTCTATTATGATTTACTGAGGTGGGATGACCAATGTCGTCCTGTCCATGTCCTGTTCTCCATTTCCGAACAGCTTGATTATGGCAAGATGATTATGATTGATATTATATATACATTAAGGGGTTCTGTGAGCAAGGCACGAGTCTCGGCCTATGGGTTATGTAACAAAATGCCGGTCATACATCAGTAGGAACTGTATAAAAGATGGGGGGATTGTTCCAACGGGTTATCCTGGTGTCTTGGAAATGGGAAGTAAAAAAGGAATGGCTAAATTGTGACTTAACAGGAGTTGAGAAGCAGCGTGTCACAAGCCCTAAAGCAGGTCAGCGGAGATAATGGATCCTGGCTTAAAGCATAATTTAATTTGGTTTCTTCGTCTGGTTGAAGATGGACGCACACCCTGTCCTGTGGCACTTCACACTAAAGACCAAAGCCTCTTATCGGTTAATCAGTTGAAAAATCTAATCTTTTACCTACGGTGTGCACAAAGGCCCCCAGCCACTTAGGCATCCCTGAAGTGTCCAACAGACGAACCACCAGTGTTGGGAGCGATTGGTGTTCCAATATAAACAAACCTTCAATGTTTGTCTTTATTGGAACAGCTGAACATATGAAGTGTTCGATGGACATGACACACATATGAGTGAAAATGTGTGGTTGTGTTTTATAGCATAATGCACTGGTAATCCATGAATTGGGAAGACTGCAACTGGAAAAAAAAAAAGAACAAATACTCAAAATGGAGCAAGGATGTGGAGGGAGCAAAATGAATTGTGTGGTGGTGCGGAATCAAAGATGGGACAGTTGAGCTATACTGGAGAGGTGGAGAGATGGATGGATAAACGGTATATGGGGAGAGAACCAGAGAGAGAAAGGAGGGGAGGAACAGAGATGATTCTCCTCGCTAATCCCCTAGACGCGCGCACGAGCTGCCTGGCTGAGCAAGGCTACGCGCGCGTGTGCGCGAAATACAGCGAGAGTGAGAGAGAGAGAGGAGCAGGTGTAAAGGTACAAACGGAGAGCGAAAGCAAATAGAGTAGTGAAGGGAGGGAGGGAAAAGGCAAGGGAAGAAAAGGTGTCCTTTCATCTACAACACCACTAAGCGAAGGAGAAAGGGAGGAGGGAGGGCGAGAGGGGAGGAGTGGAGCGCGTTTCCCCCCCCCCCCCCCCACGAGCGCCAACGGCTTCCTTGCAGTTGGTTTCAGAGGCCAGCAGAGCAGTGCCGCGCGAACGAAGGTTGGTGAGCGAGGCGCGTCTCATTCCTGCGCTACCTGAACGGAGAAGAGCAGAGCGAGCGAGCGAGAACACCGGGCGAAAGGAGCATCGAGGGCGATCCCGGGAAGGAGAGAGAAGGCTCGAAGCACGGTCTGCCTTGCAAGAAAAAAGAAGATTAAGAGACGGGGCTGATAAAGGATGGAGGATTGGTGGGAACTGAGACACGGACCCCTGGTTACTTAGGTTATTTTGAGCGAGCGCACAACCGTTGGAAAAGCCAAACAAAGCAAAACAAAACAAGATGCTGTCATTGAACGAGTGTGCCCAGTTGAGAGTCAGCGCGTGAGTACGTGTGAATGATGGCTATCTGCATATGCACAGAGCGCTGCTCCTTGCTACTCGCCACACAGTTTGACAGTAGTGCGGTGATGCGAGAGCGGCAGGAATAGAAACGCGCATCAGAGGCAAGGCTGCAAAGCGAGAGTCTGACAGTGCAGGAGCGTTAGGTTAATATGTTCCGGTGAGCGAGTATGACCAAATAAAAAAGTAGGCTACAGACCAGCTGTTTAAGAGTAAGTCAGGGTCAGGCGCCCCCGGAGACGGCGGATAGCTTAGGCAGACCAACTACCACAACAACATAACGTAGTGGTGGAGAGAGACAGAAGTAATTGACAGAACAGGGAACAGGTGTATACCCAGTGAAGGGTCTGCCAGGTTATTGCAGGCATACACCCCCCCCCCCCCCCTACACACACACACACACACACACACACACACACACACACACACACACACACACAGGAATACGCAAAGTAGAATGTGTGCCTCTTCTACAGAAAACCTCGAAAGCAAAGTGGTTTGAGTGCAGTCAGAGATGAATCTGCGTGCTGACGTGCATGTGGCTGTAGTAACAAGCAACCAGAAACCGCAAAGAAAACACACAACGATGCGCCTCTGAAGATCTTCAGGATACCTCTATCTTCACCACTCCCTCTCCCGGCCCTCTCTCCGCCCCCATCACACAAGGCACTTCCTAGAGTGACCTGGCATCGCTAGCTACCTTGCCGCAAGCAGTGGGGATTGGGGCTGATTTGTCGAGCGTGGTGAATGCTTCTTGGACCGTCAGCCATGGGAGAATGGACCATCCTGGAGCGCCTCCTGGAGGCCGCTGTGCAGCAGCACTCTACCATGATCGGGAGGTGAGTTCTTCCTCTTCCTCTGCCTCCTCACCCCCTGGTGTGACGTACCGTAAACGATACCGTATGATCATCATCTTCATCATCATCATCTTCATCATCGTCTTCATCAGCATCATCATACCTGGTTTATGAATCCCAGTGCATGACTGGGAGATGCGTTATTAAGAATCTTCCTGCCATAGGACTTGTGCGTGAGAATGCATCATGGGATTTTTTGTTTATGACACTCACATATGGAGAGGACTCGAGAGAGTTGCCCTAGGGTAAAGTCCTATACCAACTTAAACATAGCGTAACCCAGGCTAACGTCGCATGAGAAACACTGTGGCACTTCATACACAACAATGTTTCCCCATGATGTCAAATCATTGTAATTACTAAACCATCGCCAAAAAACATTACCGCCAACATAGGTACTAACATTCCAATTCTACTATGCTCCCAAAATGGCAGCGGTCATAACGATGCGATGTTGTGATGTACAAGCCATATACAGAACAGATACTGTCTGCACTCATGCATCCGCTTATGTGTTTCATGTGTGCATTGGTGTGTTGCTTGCCTTGACGTGTTTTCTAAGACCCTAGTGCACAACATGCATGTAGAGGCATGTAGCGGTGCATGCATGTCATGGGAAACCTTTGCTGCTTCGTAGTAAAGTGATTCCTGGGCGTTAGTGGTGGTGGCGGTCTAGGCGTTTAGCCTCTGTAATCCCTCTGAGTGACAGCTGTGATATGGGAGGGCGGGCTTACATGGCGTAGTCGATCATGCTATTGGGCTGTTGCAGTGTGCTGAGAATGCGAGACCTTTGAGTGACACCTCACCTTGGAAGACCATGATGAATGTAGGCTGTGATAATATTTTAGCATGAGTGCTGTCCAGGACTAAAAACAGCCTGTTTCTGTTGTTGGCCACACACACACACACACACACACACACACACACACACACACACACACACACACACACACACACACACACACACACACACACACACACAGACACATACAGGCACCCACATACAGACACACACACACACACACACACACACACACACAAACACACATACATGCACCCACATACAGGCACCCACCCACACACACACTCACACATACACACACGCACATGTGCACACAGACACACACACACACACACACACACACACACACACATACAGGCACCCACATACATACAGACACACACACACACACACACACACACATACAGGCACCCACATACAGACACACACACACACACACACACACACACACACACACACACACACATACAGGCACCCACATACAGACACACACACACACACACACACACACACACACACACACACACACATACATACAGGCACCCACATACAGGCACCCACACACACACTCACACATACACACATGCACACACACACACACTCACACACACACACACACACACACACACACACACACACAGACACACGCACATGCGCACACACACATACACACACACACACACATTATTTTACACAAGCAAGTGCTTTTCACCCAACTGCTTTTGCCCTCTTACACACTTGATGTTCTTTTGGGGGAGTTTGGGCTTGTGAAGTGCATTCATATGCAGCCCTTTATCCCAATTAAAGCCATCAAAGATTTGACATTGGTCATATTCAAATGGGATTCGACAACTACAATGACACATGGCATTTCACTAAAAGTCAAGGATGACGTCATTACACATGGCAATGGGACATCAAAGTGCTACCGTTCCCGTCTTTTGTAGCCACATGATTCATACTAAACATGAAGAAGTCCTGTTCAATCCGTTTTAGTCACCCACACTGTGGAACAGCAAATTATCCATGAAGTGGTTACGAGGCCAAACAGGCAGGAGATATAAAATAGAAAATTGAGTCCAGAAGAAAATGGATGTTTCTGCGTTTAGGTGTTATAGGAGAAACCTCAGGCCATGTATATTGTATATATATTTAGTTCTGTGCATATTTTCCTTTATAGTCCAATATATCCATTGTTTTACTCTATATTATTTAGTGGTTGCATTAAATCGCCCTCTGCAGACACTGGCCTGACCCCACCATGCCACTCCAGGGAGAACGAGTGGGAAGGGGAGAGAGAGGGCTAGAAGGAAACACTGCACAAAGCTGGACAGCGAGAGAGAGCTTGACCTATGGAAAGTGAAGGAAGAGAAGAGAAACGGAGGGAGAGGGGGAGAAAAAAGAAAGAGAGAGAGCTATAGATTGGCAGATGGTGGGAGCAAAAAAAAGAGGGGCGTGCGAGACACTAAGCAGACGTGAGAGACAGAGAGAGAGACACGCACAGAGAGAGAGACACGCACACAGAGAGAGACACGCACAGAGAGAGAGAGAGACATGCATAGAGAGAGACAGAGAGAGACACGCACAGAGAGAGAGAAAGACACGAGAGCAAAGAGCTATAGAAGAGACATACGCACAGAGAGAGAGAGAGAGACACGCAGTAGACACAGAGAGAGAGAGTAGAATCACACACAGAAGAGGAGAGAGAGAGACAGACAGAGATCGCAAAAAGGCAGTTAGAGAGACAAATCGAGAGACCCGAAGCACCTGCGAAGACCAGAGGGGCGAGAGAGGGTGAGAGGGACTCAGCGCACAGAGAGAGGAGAGAAGAGACAGAGAGACACACAGAGCGAGTGAGAGTAGACGAGAGAGCTGAGAGTTAAGTGTGTCTGAAAGGGAAACTTTTTAGGGAGCAAAAAGTGTCCAGTGTCTTTGTCTTTGCGTGCATATCAGACTATATATCTAAAATATACTTAGGCTGAAAATCGAGGCCTGATTACTTTGGCCCCGGAGGGGACTTACTACCCGCACACGGCTGGCCAGTTGGCACTGTGAAACACCAGGACACACATGTCGCTCACCCTACACTCTGAAATAAACAAACAGCATGTCCTTCTGACAGAGCCACAATCACCGTCACGAACATGCTGTAACTCGTTTGCATGTAGTGCACTGCTGACCTCAAAGGCTTCAATGCACTACTGGATGGTATAGAAAAAATAAAACAAAACATTCATGCACCACTATCTAAATACACATCAGGCTATGCGATTTAATGAACAAAACAATGTCCTCGTCCTAATGTGAATATGATGACGAGTAGACAAGCAATTAATCATAAATTTGAGGTACCATGAAATTCTGAATGACTGAATAGAAAAGTATCAATGAAAAAAAATGGTGGTTTATAGATCCTTAATGTGTCTGACACACGGGTATTGATGCAAAAGAAGATATCTAGAGTAATTGGTGTGCGAGTCTGACCGAACTATACTGATAATATCGCGTGGACTCTAGAGATTTATGCGCTATCACTTCTTATCCGCTCCATTATTATGTGGATAGGAAGCAAAGCTCATGATCCTAACCAATCATGTTGTGGATGTGGAAGCATAAGACTGCGTATCTAACATCGAACACAACACATAACACATAGTCTAGACACACAACCACACAAAAACACACACACACACACAACACACTCCTACGGATCACGAGGATCACTATCTATGACACATCTTCACAAAACAACCATAACGCTGGTGTCAGTTGGTGGTATATATTTGTGTGTGTGTGTTGGCAAATGAAGTTTACCACTTGAGATGTTGGGCTACGTTTCTTCATCAATTGAGGGATTAGGGAGTATAGTCCACCCCTGACGGACTGATGGGATCAGAAGCACACTACGTTGCCACGATACGTGAGAACATTAGTGCAATGTCGGACCTACCCCTGATTCAGTATGTACAAAGGTTGTCTCTGGCAGTTGAACGGTGACCCATTGCCCCAGATGTTAAAAAGACGTTCTGAGTAACACACCAATTGGACCAGTGTATAGCAAGATTGTACAGATAACCACACCGCTTAAAACTGTGACATAATGCAATTAGATGTACAAAGTCATCTTTATCTCTTTGGCACAGAGCTTTGACCTGACAGTAAAGGTCTTAGTCTATGTCAGATGACAGAGAATATAGTCGTTAGAGGTGCTTCATGACTTCTGCACGGATAGACCATTCAAGCTTTAAGTTAAGTCATAATTATGCATTCCATTAGTTGTGACATAAGTCATGGCAAGACATACAATCTCAAGATGGACCTGAGGTAGTATTAGCACGATGATAAGGACAATTAGCATCGACGAAAGTTGCAATGAAAGGAACAATAAATCTGGTTAGTTTTCTGTAGGAGTGGATTTGTGTGTGTGCATTGGGCTCATGTTTGAGTGAAAGTGTGGGTGGTGCCATTATGAGTGTGTTGGCCGAATTAAAGGTAGTTCATGTAATTGCAGTGAATTGTGTGAGTTGTTGTTGCAGCAAGTGTGTTTGGTCTGGGAGGAGACTCATGTCATGGAATCAATGTGCTGCCATTGGACATGTGTGCTGAATTGGGGTGACTGTCACACACCACACATCGACTCATACACATAATGGTCCTGCCTTTTTCGTTGTCATATACAAGTCACAGTTTAATAGTACATGACATGTATGTGATGAAGTCATGCGAGACTGCAATGAGATGTGTATGAATGTTGTACATGGTGGTGTAAATCCGATGTGGTCTTTTGTATAGTGTGTGTGTGACGCATATGTGTACTCGGCTTAGACATCATGTTTATTTATAGAACCACCTCATAACGGGCTGTACGCATGTCAGCTTTTCGATAAGTGGGGGAGGGCATTGAGATCTTGATGGGAGCCGTGTGAGCATGACAGGGGGTGGCATCTAACTCTCACACTGATCGTGCGGATGGTAGGTGCGGGGTGTATGACGGATCAAGGGGATGTGGAGGCGCTTATGCTGTGTGCTGTGTGTAGTGTGTTAAGGTGGGCACACTCAGACCAGGCTCCGAGTCCCTGGACAGCAACACATGCTGCACAGACAAACACACATATCAACTCACTATCACACAGCTAGCAAGTTCCCTCAAAGCGCACACATGTTCCTAGGATGGTGGTGTTAGATGGGGGGGGGGCCGGGGACTTGGGTGTGGCCAGTGATAAGAGGTGGGGGAGTGGGTATGTGTTGGGGACACAATCATAAAGGTGCACAGCTGTGGAGCACTGGGCACATGCTGTCTGTTGCGCCCCGCTCCCATTGGCTGTGGAGTACCGGGACCCCATTGGTCAGTGCTGGACTGATAAGCATGCACATAGCCACAGACACACACACACACACACACACACACACACACACACACACACACACAAACACATTCCCTTATATAGATTGCCGATAATGGGATAGGAAGCAGAGCTTGATAGAAGACTGGGCGGTAATGAAATAGTCACTACGGCCCAGCCATTTGCAATCTAAATTGACTCACCTGTCGTTCTGACCGGAATGTTAAGTGAGCATTCAGAACAGAGAATATAGCTGAGTTGTTTACCTGTCCGACTGACCGTTCACAGTAATTACCCGGGTGCTCAAATCACTTGCATTCGTGAACAGTTTTTCTCTCATAGACAAGGACAAAAGTATCTCAAGATGGACAGCTGTGTTCCGAGCCACCGGTGAAAGAAACAGCACTTATTTAAAATGGCGATGATAAGGACAATTAACATCGACGAAAGGCAGATATAAAGGAACAATAAATCTGTCTTTTCTCACTATCCTTGTGCCACTGCAGCTTTTCCCAGCACTTTGACGCCGTACACATAATGCTGTGGTGGGTCAGGAGCACCAGCAGACGAATGAGAAACAGACAGCTTGTTGTGTAATTACTGTTCATGTTGAAGGGCTTAGCAAAGGTTGTGTTAGGGTCTTCCATAGACACATGCTGTATGGTGTGGACATGTGTGTGTGTGTGTGTGTGTGTGTGTGTGTGTGTGTGTGTGCTTGTTGCCTCAGCCAACACACACCTATTATGTTTTCAATAAGGGTCCTCAGTCTGTCTCCCATATGTCAAGAGTTACAAGCCTCGACCGTTTCTGTGTGTGTGCGTGTGTGTGTGTGTGTGTGTGTGTGTGTGTGCGTGTGTGCATGTGCGTGAATACGTGTGGCGCCCGTGTGTGTGTGTGTATACCAATGCATGTACTAT
Organism: Lota lota; assembly: GCA_026745465.1. Classification (NCBI taxonomy): domain Eukaryota; kingdom Metazoa; phylum Chordata; class Actinopteri; order Gadiformes; family Lotidae; genus Lota; species Lota lota. The sequence continues at coordinate 544,770 of JACYXH010000452.1, forward strand.
GCCAGCTTGGTAGAATGAAAGTTGACGGTTGAAATATATAGGCAGCACCAGAGAAGCCTGGGATCCAGGGGTCTCTGTCAACCCCCAGCCTCTTCATGCTTTCATTTAAGGGGTCCCCAGGTAAGCCCCAGACCCCGTTGACTGTGACCTAATGGGTTGCGTATTGTTTCTAAACCCAGAAAGACAGACGATAAAGAGGGATGGATTAGATCAGATGGAGGCTGTGTGTGA
>JACYXH010000452.1:550000-552500 GCA_026745465.1 Lota lota
AATGTAATCCCGGATTTCACCCATCGTCTCTCTCTCTCTCTCTCTCTCTCCGCTCTCTCTCTCTCTCTGTCTCTCTCTCTCTCTCTCTCTCTCTCTCCGCTCTCTCTCTCTCTCTCCGCTCTCTCTCTCTCTCTCTCTCTCTCTCTCTCTCTCTCTCTCTCTCTCTCTCCGCTCTCTTTCTCTCTCTCTCTCTCTCTCTCTCTCTCTCTCTCTCTCTCTCTCTCTCTCTCCGCTCTCTTTCTCTCTCTCTCTGTCTCTCTCTCTCTCTCTCTCTCTCTCTCTCTCTCCCGCATCTCTCTCTCTCTCTCTCTCTCTCTGTCTCTCTCTCCCCCGCCTCTCTCTCCTCTCTCTCTCTCCCTTGCTCTTTGCCTCCCTTTCCCACCACACAGTCACTCTTTTAATTTTTGTTTGTTCTGCTGCTCTTTCCCCTGTTCGCTGTCCCCATGATTTGACCAAAATAGCCCATTTACATTCATTTAATTCATGATTCACTCTTCATGAGTATCGAGCATTGATGTGACCAAAACCTATGTTATGCATTTCCTTGCCATACAGCTTTTTGATATATCATAAGAAAACAAAGCTCATTATACTAATGGGAGCCAATCAATGAATCCCTTCATCACGTATCGACCACTACAGCTTTCATTTATCGATTTTACACGCTAGCATGGATAAATGCCTGATGATATGAGCAATTGATTAATTGATTTGCTGAATAAAAATTAAATAAACACATTTGATAGGTCAAATTAGCCTGAAGTTAAAGGTACAAAAATTGCTTCTAATATTTTGTGGTAAAACTTTATAAAGTACAAAATGCAACAATATATCTTGTGGAAAGCTTAGGAATTAATACTTAATACAGCGAATTATTAATGAATAAAGTGACATTTCTAAAGCTTAACAAATATTTCTTCAGTTTCCCAGATTTATATGAAAATATGTTTTTGGGCAGAGAACTGCATATGGAGACATGTTCTGGTTTTAATTCAAAATCATCTTAAAGAAGCAACTCGATCCACATAAACTACATTTTTTGTAATTATTTTGTAATTATCTTGTATTCACTGATTACAATATTGTTACATATTGCTATTTATATTTGTGTATGACATCTACCTTGATTATTCCTATTCTAAAAAAAATTCAGCTCGCCATCTAAATGACCAAACCCATGTCATTAATTGTAAACTACTCATGTTCAAAATAGCATTAAATCTTAAGCTTTTAATTGCAATGCCAATCTGCTTTACTCAATATAGAGGCTCATATAGTATGTATGGTATTGGTTTTGAATTGAACATAACCAAAAGGTTTAAAGAACATCAAGGAGATGACTCTGGAGCCAGACAATGGTTATCAGTTATCAGGAGTTTGTGAAGTTAAATTTCATCATCTTCATAGAGGACAAATCCAGCTTCCGGCAATGTCACTCTCAATCCACTTTGCAACAGCTGGCAGTGTGTGTGTGTATGTGTGTGAGTATGTGTGTGTGTGCGTGCTTGTGTGCGTGTGTCGGGCATGTATGTGTGCATGGATCTATTGATGGATCTTGGCGCACAGACAATGAGCCAGGGACAATAGAGTTTGAAGAGAGACGGTGAGGGATTTAAAATGTATACATACACTAACCCAAACCAAACCCAAAACAGTCTACAGTAGCATTGATATTATGTATTCATCTTTCTAAATGAAAGCCTGTTTTTGTAATATGATATACGCTACTGTTATACAGTACTGTAATGCTATTTGTTTCATGCTTACAACGCCATCTTCAAATGAACAAAACTGATTTAAGAAGCAGAGAGCCAAACGAGGTTATGCATCGGGGTGAGAGAGAACATTTCAGTACATATTTGACGTGGTTTGATTGGATTAGATGGGTCAATGCCATTGGCATGCAGTGTTTAGTGACTAGCAGCATCACAAGCTCAAGTTGCAATGAAATGCAGATGAAGCAGGATAAATCCAATGAAACGTAGCATGAAGGCGTCCTAGTCAACGTAGGAGTAAATGTAACTACTGCTGGTGAACAGAAAGCCATTAACCTTGCTGGCTCCCACATTGCCTCCACAAATCACACTAACCACTCTTGTACCAATATGTATACATCCATTATGACCAAGTATTACTGACTGTATCAGTAATTACATTTTCAGTTTGAATCCAAGAACATGACCAGCACATTAATTAATTTAGGACCGTTGACTACATTAGAACAGAGACGGGGGTCCAGGTGAGGCTAAACCAATTACCTTCCTGGTGGTGAGATAGATTGGAGTGAATGGGGGAAGGAACGGGTATGGATAGAGTCTAAACTTGATGTCTCTGGAATGGCTTAGCAGTTGTGTAGACACTTGTATGTGTGTGTGTGTGTGTGTGTGCGCGCGTGTATATTTTTGCATTAAATCTTTAAACATTGGATATTTGTTAAAGCAATGGATCCCTCACCCCTCAACTTACCCGGTTAGCGTCTAACACTAACTAACATCCACAC
>JACYXH010000452.1:560000-582500 GCA_026745465.1 Lota lota
CCTTGTCTTTTGATGAGAGCCTAAAAGGGTCAAAGGAAATGTCTAAGGCAGGGACTGAGCTGAGCCAGCAAGAGGTGGTTCACTGGGTATAGGGCCGAGAGAAGAGAGGGAGAGAGTAAGAGCGAATCTATTTGGTTTATCCCATGGTGCGTCTCGTCTTATGCTGGATTCTGTCAGTCCCGTAGAATTGTGGAGGGAGGGAGGGAGGGAGGGAGAGATGGAGGGAGGGAGAGAGGGAGGGAGGAAGAGAGGTAGAGAGGGAGGGAGGGAGGGAGGTAGGGAGGGAGGGAGAGAGGTAGAGAGGGAGGGAGGGAGTCGGTTTTGAGGTGTAGGGGCTGATGGGGCAGGAAAGAAGAGGGGGGAACAGGGGAGATGAAGGGACTCACGTTAGGAGTGTAGTTAGGAGGAGCGGAAGAGCTGTCAAGGCCGTGATAGACTCTGGAGGAGAGAGGAGACACAGGGGACTCTGGGGGGGGGTGCGTTACATTATAAATGTGCTGGATGAGAAGGGGCGGGGGGATGATTTGGAGGGAGAGAGGCTGCTGTGGCTCTTCAGGGACACTTGAGGTAGGCAGGGTCGGCGAGCCTGGCCTCTGATCAGTGTCAGCCTGGTTACAACATAGTGACAGCCCAAACAACAGCATCGTCCAAGGGAGAGCGAGAGACAACGCAGGAGAGTGGGAGAAAGAGAGATAGACATTATGTTGATGGTACGTCTCTTGGCAAATAATAATCCTAATACAAACACGGGAAGTACCATAAATACCTCTCCTCTCCTCTCTCTCCCTGTCGCACCCCATCCTCTCTCTCTCTCTCTCTCTCTCTCTCTCTCTCTCTCTCTCGCCGTCTCTCTCTCCCTCTTCTTCTTCTCTCATCCCTGCTTTCCGCTCTGTGCTCTCGCTCTGTGGTTGGGAGCGATGTGAGAGAGGCCGGCTCATTTCCCCTTACTCCTCTCCCTCTCTGTGTCTCCGTCTCGCTCTCTGTAAACAGCGTGCGAGAGGAACTTCTGAACAGGCGTGGGGGGAACGGGCAAACAGCCCCGTTAAAATGTCAGCCCCTCTCCGCCACGAGGTACAAGATGAGCTGGGCTCTGCATTCTTCTCACACACGGAGGTGCACGGCGAGCGAGCAACGCACAGAAGAAGAAGAAGTAAAAGAAGAAGAAGAAGAGAGAGAGACTGAGCGCCCTGAGCTCTTTGGATAATGAGACTTGATTAGTTTATGATTCTTTTAAATCTTTCTTTTATAAAGTACATCACATGTTATATATTTTTTTCTCCTTTGTTTACTTTCTTTTCTTTTGTAAAAGAGATGGTGCCATCCTTTAGGTATTTAAGAATTGTTTCAAGACGTTACACATATAACATAAATATATTATTTAATCATGTAGAAAATATAAAAATAGATTTATTTATCTCTATGGGGTGGGGGGGAGGGGGTGGTGAGTGACGAGACGATTTTGCTGTTCCTTCAAACGTATTAACTGTCCGTTTTGTTTTCTTCATTTGTTATTTTGGTTTATTTCAAATCTTTCTTTTTTTTTCACCGATGGAACTGTATGACCTGTTTTAGTGGGTGGGAAGGAACGCAATTCATCGCGCGCGCTGTGTGCCGAACAGACCGAGGTTGTGCAACTGGAGTGCGTCACTCGGCTACGCTGTCGTTAAACTGCGTCCCAAGTTAACGCCTTTAGAGCGTTGTGTCAGTTCCACATAAAACACATCCCTTTGAATAATAAAATAATGCTGATAATAGTTACAATCAGTTGCACAATCTCCGGTGACTGAGGACCGCAGGGCCACGAGAAAAGGCATGTTTACGCAAAGGCGACGTTTCTCTAATGATCCCTAATGAAACATAGCGTCTTCCTTTGGGGGATGCTATAATGTTGTTTCTGAATCTTAAGTGTTTTGTCAACCTTCTGCATTTCTCTCCCTGGCGGGCAGTCAGCATGCATGCCTTCTGAAGAGACGAGAGGAACAAAAAAAAAAAGAAAGAAAGAAAAGTAAGTTGATGGAGAGAAGAAAAAATAAAGCTGAAGGAGAGCTTTGTGCTGCACCGTGATCCACGCAGACGAGTAGAAGAGGGGAAAGAGCATCCATACACACACACACGCAAGCACACACACATAGACGCACACACACGCACACACATGCACACGCACACTCATACACACACACACACACACACACACACACACTCACGCATACTCACACACCACTTGCACACACACGCACACGCGCTCACACACACGCACACGCGCTCACACACACACACACACACACAAATGATGACACTTACGGATGTAAGGCTAGTTTTGTACATTTGACCCAGCAACCCTTGAAATGGAAATTAGAGTACTTAAATTCCCCTCATGGCCGTATGTTCTTACGAGCCTATATCAAAAGGACAATTAAAGAGGTTCACCTTCAAGTGCTTGGGCCACTTTGCTGTCCTTCTGTGCATTTATGAAGAGGAGCTTAGGGTCCCCTCAGAGTTCCCATTCAAATATAAACACATAAGCACACACACAGGCATGCACACACACACACACACGTGCACACACACACATACACACACTCACTCCACTATGTCATCCCAAATATTTTTTGTCCAAATCTGCAAAGTAATATTTCATTGTTTTTGGCTCGCATACAGATGTGGTGTTTAGATTGCACCGTGTGTCTCTGTAGTAAATCCACTCTGGATTCCAAGATGTTTCTTACACCTTATCTAAACATGGCTGGGACTATACGTCAGGGCAGGAGGAAGCGCAGCTTGCCTGTGTGTGTGGTGCGTGTGTGCATGTGTGTGTGTTCCGAGTGTTGGCATACGCGTTGAGAATTGAAATGCCTCTGGGTTAACACTGTTTAATTGATGGACACCTTGGAATCTGGTGTTCACGCGGGTCTGTGTTTAAGCCGTATTCTCTCAATGTGCATTCAAACACGCCGTCCATTGGTTGCAGAGAGAGGTGAACCAGCAAAGGACGGATAGATGGATGAGCCTTCAAGTGTAATTACAGTACCTCATCCAAAGACACTCTTACTTAGAGGACACAGATACGATTACAGATAAGATACTTTGCGTTCAGGGTTTGATCTCCTGCAGTGGCTGTTCCTGTTATACTGGTCCATCGAGGGATCACCAAATTACGTGGTAATGACGGTCAGCAAATGGCCGACATGTCACACCACCGCATTTGAGCTTTTCTGCTACGATGAAAGGTTTATGCAGTGTAATATCTCTTGATACTACATATCTCGACAAATCTCCCGTTACTGCTGTCTACTTGCCCCACTCGTTTCAGTAGATGTTGGTTGATTCCCAGGGTAGCCCACCTTCTGAGTGACAGAATAGTTCACCCCCTCAGTCACCTCACCTCAAATCTCCCTGCACATCCAGGCTCCATCGGCAGTACATCTATCATTATCGAAACCACAGATGCTTGTAGCTCCGCTGGCAGCATCTTGTTGTTTCAATAATTGAACGTCAGTGAACATGGATTTTCCAACAGCAGCTGGGATCTTGTTTATCATATGTCTGGCCTCATTCTTCTCTGAAGCGCACACACAACCAGCACACAAGCACACACGCAAACCCAGACTACTTATCTGGATAGGTGGTGTGACTTCATCTATTGGCGTCTTCTGCATAAAGACGATAATGACAAGCAGTTGTGGATGGGTGCTCTTTCTCCCCGACGTGGCTCTTCGTCTGTGTGAACGTAGATCACGCAATTTTATTTTCTCATTTGTTTCTCTTTTTGACTTGTGGATTCATTTTGTTGTCTGTTGCTCTTTTTGTACAGTGATGCATCAAAAAAACGTGATTCTTTTTCTATGTAAAGGAACAAAAAAGCTTTCTTTTTCAATGTGCAAAACCAAGGGTTGTGATGGATAGCGACTAGAAAAAATACGTATTATATTTCCTCCCTTGCTGATACGCAAAGCTATATTTCATGTCAAAAAGCTTTGGTTTTTTTAAATGCATGTTTGACAGCTATCGTAAGCATGTAACTACTTTTTTCTCCAACGAAATCTTTAAAGAAACAGTTTTTACTTGTCCAAGTTTAGGAGTTAGAGCTTTGAAGTCTCGATGCCAAGTGTCTATAATCTCCAACTCTTCAAATTGTAGGAAGCCAGACGTTAAAAACAACAACAACTCAACGATATTTATACAAATTCTTAACAAAACTCTCCCTTTATTTCCTACTCATGCTACCTTTTGAAACCTACTACCTTCCTTGCAATTTCACCAAAAAGTGAACCTGACCACACACTCGAAAGAGTGTGTTTTGAAAAGATATCCAGGTCTGATACTATGCTCACACGTCTGCCCCGGTGTGAACCCACAGAGCATTCCAGGTTGAGCCTCTTAGCTCACTGCCCAGCTGACATCCTTTTCTAACCTATTTCCCTGTCAATTCAAGGCGAGAATGAAGCATTTTGTACGAAGCTGTGAAACGCCACTCAGCACTAACACCCCCCATGAGCTGCTGGTTGCCAACTGTAAGCCGTACAGAAATCCATGAACAACCAACTCAGGAAAGAATGCAACGCTGATGTTTTGACACCAATCTTTTCTAAACACCATTTCTTTTTTAAATAGAAAGTGTGTTCCTCCTGATAGAAAGCAGATTGAAATGACACCTCAGGAACTCGCCGCTGAAAGCCTTTTCAAGCATAAACGCCAAGCTGGCTTATACATCTTACAATCACTTTCATGAACTGGTGACCAAAATGTTCTTCAAATCCAATGTTAGTAAACCAACTAAAGCGGCTAGTTCATAAGCAGGCAATAAGCAGCCATCTCAAACGTTTAAGGCCTTCTAAAAGAGTCAAAAGCCATATTTTAAAAACGTTCCAAACACAAGACTTACTGTTCTGTCAAATTAGAAGAGAGGTGAGAAATACATTTGAAACGTCTTTGAACTGAAATTGTCAGCGTTTTTTACTGACTTTGCTGGGCACCCTGAGCACAGCTTGGATTATTAAGAGTTCAGGTTTCTACTGATGGTGCAACCTCAAGCACTAACGGACTGAACTCCAATCACTGCGGATTACTTCCTCGGCATCAGAGTAGCCGGTCCAGGTGGGACTCAAAGTCCACTTTTGACCCGCGAGTCCCGATGTGATCTTGATCCAACTTTCCCTGCCAATATGTTTCTTCTATTTTATTCTACAATAATTTCTAAATGCAAGCTCAGAAGCGACACATTCAGAGGAAGATATACATCCCTGTCTTTACATCTCTACATGAATACATCTATCACAGTATACCTATATCTATACAAGCAGCTATGTAATATCTATTATATCTTTAGGATCAGAGCAGTGGGTCAGAGGTGCAGCAACGCCTGACGTAGCCTTTTCAGGCCCATGCGGCTACCGCCCTCAGTCTTTCCTGCTGTAAATTACCCCCCCCCCCCCCCCCTACACACACACACACACACACCTTCATATAATCTCTGCGCCACCATACCGACCAGTGTGTGTAGTCCGCGCCAGGACGGTTGCTATGGCGACCGTGATGAAGGATAAGCCCTGGAACACGATAGGTCAGGGAGAGCGGAGCGTTATATTTGGTGTTTTTGGACCCATCCTCTCCGGGTGGAAAAGTAGACGTCTGGGTATGGGACAGTAGATAACCATGGCCGCCTGAGATGGACTACTTCACATCACTTTCTCACTGTAGCTTCTCGTAAACACATTCTGGCATCCGTACCGTCACACCACCGCAGACCAGAACACTAAAGTGAACGAAACGCCATAGTCCAATATGCACGGTCACACACACACACACACACACACACACACACACACAGTTCACATGCAATTTGTATTTTTTGTCGAGTGAAGATCTGTTGCTTTGAATTGCAGATTTCTTTTTTGTACCTGACAGACCTTCTTGGAAGGCTCACTGTATATTTCTGACTGGTGTACTGTATGTAAAGAGATGAATTAAACCTTGAATGTTTTAACATGCCCGCAATAGCCTTCCGCTTCTGATTTATGGTGTGTGTGTGTGAGTGTGTGTCTGTGTGTGTGTGTGTGTAAGTGTATGTGTGTGAGGGGGAGGGGGGGGGGGGGGTTGTGTGTGTCTGTGTGCGCGTTTGTGCATATGCACATGTGTATACCGTATGTCTTTACTAGGTGGTTAGATGTGTGCTAGATATATCCAATACAAATGGACTCAATGTCCACTCTAAAGGAAACTAATAACACTAAAACTAATAATGTGTGCATATCAACAGGCTTATTCAGTATATAGACGGAAAATATATAATAATACATGCCAGTACATGCACACGGAGAAGGCTGTGTGCAGCCTAGCTGGTCTTGGTAACTCAGTAGGTTACACTGAAACCTTTCAGCGGGAGTAAACCCATTAGACCAATGGCGCTAACAAGAGGAGAGGAAAGAGAAGGGAGAGGAAAGAGACAGGCAGCATGTGTGTACTGTGTATGTGTGTGTGTATGTGTGTGTACTCTGTGTGTACTTTGTCTGTGTGCCTGTGTGTGTATGTGTGTGATGACTGCTGTCCCCCCCCCATCCCCCCCCCCCCCCCCCCCCCCCATCTCAAACCAGCCGCTCTTTGGAAACAGAACCCAGCATCTAGTAGTTACATCAGGCGAGCTAGTTAGATCAATTGATGCATGAATGCACTTAGGAATACAACATCTGTGTGTATTGTTTCTGTGTGTGAGTGCCTGAGTACACATGTATGTGTGTCGTGTGTGTGTGTGTGTTTGTGTATGGCAACCCCTCCACCCCCCAGCAGGGTCACATGGTGGCTGTACTTGACTGGGATTGAAGGCTTGTTGCCACGGTGATAAGCCAGCCGGTAATATCTCTAAGCACAGGCAGGATTAATCTGCCGACAGATGGCCCGCTGCTCAGTGTCACTTCCTGATGCACGCACACAAGCACACATACACACACACACGCACGCAGCCACACACTCACACACACACACACACATGCACGCAGCCACACACTCTCACACACACACACACACACACACACGCACGCAGCCACACACTCACACACACACACACACACATGCACGCAGCCACACACTCTCACACACACACACACACACACACACACGCACGCAGCCACACACTCACACACACACACACACACACACACACACACGCACGCAGCCACACGCTCACACACACACACACACACACACACACACACACACACATGCACACAGACACTGGCTTTAGAATAATCATCATTGTCCGCTGAACCGGAAATACAGAATTTTTTTTAAATTCCCAAAGGAATGTCGAATTGTAATAATGGCATATTAATCTTTCATCATCATCACAACCATCATCATCATCATCATCATCACAACCATCATCAACATAATTTATTGATATTGTTCACGTCACTTTCTTAACATTCTCTTCAAATTTACCATCTATGCGACCCCATCAATATCAACATAGTTATCCTCACCTCTCAGGTGTTTCATCTCTATGCAACCAAGACCTTGAGTCCTTCGCTTACCCCTTCATCATCATCATCATCATCATCATCATCATCATCATCATCATCATCACCATCATCATCATCATCACCATCACCATGACCTCCCTTAGGCTTCACTACCTGCCTCCTTCCTCATTACCAGAGGATCAATATTCGACTTCTTTTTTTTTTTTATCGTAGCCCCTCCAGTTAACTTCTCTATTCATCACCGCACGTCGGTACGTCCTTCACGCCTCAGCTGGCCCCCATGGCCCCTCTCCACACAGAGGTGCGCTTGATTTAGTCCCCAGAGTGCCTCGGAGAGATGGGTGAACCCTGCAAACCCCGCAAAACTAAAACATGCCTTCAAATATGAGCGGTGCATTGCAACTTGGTGCTCCATGCTCAGATTGTAGAGTGCGGTCAAAATCTGAAAGACTAAAGCTTTGTTTTGCTGTGCACGAGCCTTATTAAGAAGATATATAGCAGGCCCAGACAAAATTCACACATTCGCCTCAGAGCATTTGATGCAAGAAGACAAGCACAATGCTAATAAGCATTTCATTTTGTATGACACGCATATTACGATGTGACAGGACTGCAGGCAAGGAGCACAGACATGAATACATTTGTGCATCGAGGGAAGATTGCACTTAGTAATGAGAGAAGGAGAATAGAAAACATGAGGATAGGGTGAATAAAAGCTTAAATTCAATAGCAGGGTTTAGAGGACCCAAAAAGAAATCGGCTGATACGCTTGCGGGCAGGAGCAGTATTTGGAGAGATTAAGGTGTGATGGAGCAGAGAAAGAAGAGAGGATGGAAGGAAAGAAGGATGGAAGGATGGAACGAATTAATGAACAAACAAGCGAACAAAGGAAGCAAGAAAGGATGAAACGAAGGAGGTATGACTGGTTATAGATAAATGGAGCAGGGAGGGAATGAAGGAGGGTCCCATACTGTGCACAGTGTGAGACCCGAAACGGAGGAGGGGATTGTCCAGGGCGATACGGAGAGGACTGCAGAAGCGACAGCCAGAAATAAATTGTCTTCAAGGGGTAAAAAGACGCAACGGAGAAGGTAGAGGTAAGGAGACCGAAGAGAGTGGCTGAAGGGGAAGTGAAGAAAAACAGATGAAAGATCCTCCCAGCTGAACCAGGAACAGCGGGGGATAGGAAGAAAGAGAGGAAAGATGTTGGAGAGGAGAGAAGAGGAGCCCTGAGACACAGAGCTGGGGCAAGGCAGTACGGGCACATGCTGGCTTTTCTGCCTGGCTGCTCCTGTTCTGTCTTCAGGGAGAGATGCTGAGGAGGAGGAGGAGGAGGAGGTGGAGGAGGAAGAGGAGGAGGAGGAGGTGGAGGAGGAGGAGGAGGAGGAGGAGGAGGAGGAGGAGGAGGAGGAGGAGGAGGTGGAGGAGGAAGAGGAGGAGGAGGAGGAGGAGGAGGAGGAGGAGGAGGAGGAGGAGGAGGCAAGGAATGGCGGTAAATTGTGAATTAGGGATTCGAAGATGAGGATAACTCCAGGAGCCTGGATGGATTTAGGAAGAGCAAGGGAGGATATAAACAGAGATACAACAGAGAATAACAATACATACGTGTGGCAGGGAACAGAGCACGCATGTGTGCACATGGTGTGTGTGTGTGTGTGTGTGTGTGTGTGTGTGTGTGTGTGTGTGTGTGTGTGTGTGTGTGTGTGTGTGTGCTTGAGGGGAGCGTGGAAGGAGAGAGAGAGATAGAGATAGAGAGCACACTTAACTCTGTTTTAGTAGCTAACTCTTAAGTCAAATGAACAGTATTCAACCCAGAATTTGGATGAAAGGCCACTCATAATTGACTAAATTATATATATATAAATAAGAAAGAAACCTATTAAGGGACAGAGAGTTGGAGAAGAATATGAGACACAAGCGGAAAGATGGAGAAAGGAAGAACAGAGACAGGCAAGCCTCAGACACAGAGAGGGAGAGAGAGAACAAGGAAGAGAGAGAGAGAACAAGGAAGAGAGAGAGAGAGAGAACAAGGAAGAGAGAGAGAACAAGGAAGAGAGAGAGAGAGAACAAGGGAGAGAGAGAGAACAAGGGAGAGAAAGAGAGAGAGAGAGAGAGAACAAGGAAGAGAGAGAGAGAACAAGGAAGAGAGAGAGAGAACAAGGAAGAGAGAGAGAGAGAGAACAAGGAAGAGCTAGAGAGAGAACAAGGAAGAGCTAGAGAGAGAACAAGGAAGAAAAGTCGTGCCAGGGAGATAGAGACAGCCAGGAAGCAGCTCTGGGCAGGGTGAGAGGAAGTGATGTGTGTACTAACAGGAAGGAACAGAACTTGGCGACATGCGCCAATCAAGCACCAGTCGTTCCCGGCGCTCTCCTTGACCGCCAGCACATATACACACACACACACAGACTGACAGACACACACACACACACACACACACACACACACACACACACACACACACACACACACACACACACACACACACACACACACACACACACACACAGAGGCACTGATGCAAATACACACACAAACACACACACACACACACATACACACTCACACACACATACACACACACACAGACATACACGCATACATGTACACCTACACACACAAAGACTCACACATGACAGACATTAGAGGATAAAGAAGCATAAATCTGAAATGGAAAAAAACACATACAATCTCTCTCTCACACACACACACATGCACACACAATGTGCTTGTCCTCAGAAGCATGACAACGGTGTCCAGGCAACGGCTGTTGTCATCCTCTGATTGGCTGAGCCACCATCCTAGTCACATGACCTGCACACCCTGATAAACATATGGCACACCTCGCTGTACATGTCTGGAACAAATATATACCTATATATATATATATATATATATATATATATATATATATATATATGATGTATTATATTGTTATTGTTTTTTATTTTAAACACCAATGGACTAGGATTCAACTGGCTTGCTTTCTGTTTGGTTTCACGAATGTATATCAATTTTTTTTATTTTGTTGTGTTGACACAAAGAACAAAGAACTATTATGTGTGGATACAGTTTGGTATCCAACGCTCAGATGCTTCCATATTGTTTCTAAACGATAGCTGGGTGGGGGAACTGAATGCAGATTTCTATATACAGTTCTCCCACCCAGCTAGCAAAATGGAACCAAGATGGCCGCTAGGTGATTAAGCTTCATGGAAGGCAGCAGACTGAGCAGCGTGTCAAAGAGCCACACCACTATATTTACAGCGGCGTCTGGAAGGGCCGCTCTAGGGTATATAGCCACACAGACCTATCATGCATCCATTATGTCGGCATTTCTTTAAGTAGGCTAGGGGCTGCAGGCCCCTCTGTTCTGTTATAGAGGACTGTTTAAAGTAAATTGATCTCTTTATTCCGATACGCATAGAAGCAATTACATGTGTGTGTGTGGGTGATGCATAAAGCAATTTTGAAGTCTATATTAAATATGAAAATAAACATTCTTTGAATGTATAAGATATTGCCACATACTAATCCTTACAATAACATGTCTTTAAATGAAGGTGCATTTATTTTACTTCCTAGTGCGTCCTCATTTATTTTGAATATCCGACCCTGGTGTATATTAAGGGTGTGCTGGATATTTATATTTATGTTTCATACTCAGGCAATCGTTTGTCCATCTAACTGAAGTTTCTTTCCAACAGTCATAAACAGTTGTAAACACATGCTTGAAAGACACCGCCCGTTGGTTACAAGCCGTCACACCATAATGTAAACGGTCAGGCCAGGTTTCCCTCAGCGTTTAAACACAGCTCAGCACTGAACGCCAACGGCCGACGTCTTATGTTGTCACGACATCAATTCACTGAGAATCTGGTCCAGTGTTAGTTCTTAATCTCTCAATTAAGTAGTCGCTCTTGAACAATAACCAGACCAACAAGCTAAGACAAATCCCATGAAACAGACACACATTGGGACACATCATGTGGAAATCGAATTGAAGAATAACTGAGGTATAAACTGTGAAAAATGTCATTGTTTTAATATCCTAAAATAAAGTCTTTAAATAATGTTCTAAACGTTCAAAATGCCACGTTGTACTAATGCGTTGAACAAGAACAGCATATCTAAACCGACGTGCCCTTTACTATGGCTTGGCTCCCACTGGCTCCAGCAGGCCAAACACCTCTTTCTTTTAAGGTCATGTGATGTTCATAGTCGGCTAGTGATTGGTTGGCTATTACCACTCAATTGATGGCCCTTGGTCTCCTTTAAAAGCTGTTGGTTGCGGACATCATGTAGGAATGTAACAGTAATTCACCCACCAGATATAGAGCAGATGAGGGATGTCCTTGTAGGCCTATTTCTTTGTTTGGGCTCTGATGTCACATTTTTTAAACATTGTGCTGCATTGGTGTACATATATACATTTTCTTTATTTAAATGTAATATACTTCTTTGAACAAGTGTAACCTATTTTCAATCTGGTTAAATTATTCTTGTTTTTTTAACCAGTTAAATAACCAGAAATTCTGGCTGTAATTACAGCGGTCATCATGTCCACTAAGAGGGGACATGCTATGGAATATGATATCTGAATCAAAGAACAGTTTTTGTTCAAACAAGTTGTAGTGTTTACTTATATAATGTCCAGGAGAAAAACTGTGGACACTACACAGGACCTTTTTACAGGCCCACTGGACTATGTCTACTAAGTGCTCTCAGGGAGAGAGAGATACAGATAGAGCTATAGAGAGAGGGAGAGGGAGAGGGAGAGGGAGGGGGAGAGGGAGAGGGAGGGGGAGAGGGAGAGGGAGAGGGAGAGGGAGAGGGAGAGGGAGAGAGAGGGAGAGGGAGAGGAGAGGGAGAGGGAGAGGGAGAGGGAGAGGGAGAGGGAGAGGGAGAGGGAGAGGGAGAGGGAGAGGGAGAGGGAGAGGGAGAGGGAGAGGGAGAGGGAGAGGGAGAGGGAGAGCATCAATCCGTCAGCACCGTCTCCAGACCTTTTGTTTAAGGTAAGCACTGACAAATGTGGCAAACGCACAACAAGCTGTTCTGCCTGCTCAAGCCACAAACACTCCCCGATACCCATGAAGTCACAAAATACATATATATGTGTTATTCCCTATTTCCCTGGCCGGTATCATCACAGAACAGACTTCATTAACGTGGCTGTCTGGATGTGGTAGCGTGTGTGCAATAACTCCTAACATCTGTTCTTTCCCTGCCCCTTTGGAGACGATTGATTCAGGAATGAACTGGAGGGCAGAAGACGGCTGCTAGGAACCAGCCTGCGTCTCTTCATTCTCCTCTACAGATCAGAGATACTAAATAGAAGCATAACGACTAGTTGAGAAACACTTTTCAAAGTTTGGTCAAATAAGGTCAATGTGGAAGTTCATTCAAAATAAGCTGTGTGGACCAGTATTACACAGGGTTGAGGCCTGCACACCTTCACCTGTTAGAGAGGTCTATGAAAGCACCCAGACATGATCTGAAGATCCTACACATACAAGATGATGCCCTGTGTTTAATTTTATAGCAACTCTTTTTTTTAAACACACTTGAATGCCAACCATTCCCCCAATTACATTTTACTGACATTATACAGCACTGTCAATGAATAAAGAGTAGGAGGAGGTTCATTAACTGGTAACACTTTACAATAAGGGTTCACTAATTAGCCATTAATTATGATTAGTTGGTGCAGTAATAAGCATTAACTAACAGTTCATTAACAGGTACCTAATGGGCTAGTAATCATTTACTAATGGTATTCATGTTTACTTATGGTGTTCATGTTAACCAAGGTATACATTTTTTAAAGGGTTTAGGGTTGGGGTTTACCCTAACCCACTTACTCTAATCCTAACACCTAATGCTATATAATTATGCTTATTAGTGCATTAACTACTGTTAATTAATGGTTAATTAATGTACCCGTATTGTAAAGTGCTGTTTTATGTGTGTGTTCATTATTGCAACACATAATAAAGTGCAGAGCTATAGGAGGTGGCGAGTTTGACTGTCATTATCGGAGCGGGCTCCAGCATATGCTGGCCCTCAGCGACCATCTGGATCGATGGAGGGGGGGGGGGGGGAGAGAGAGAGAGAGAGAGAGAGAGAGAGAGAGAGAGAGAGAGAGAGAGAGAGAGAGAGAGAGAGAGAGAGAGAGAGAGAGAGAGAGAGAGAGAGAGAGAGAGAGAGAGAGAGAGAAGGAGAGAGAGAGAGGGAGAGAGAGAGAGAGAGAGAGAGAGAGTAAGAGAGAGAGAGAGAGAGAGAAGGAGAGAGAGAGAGGGAGAGAGAGAGAGAGAGAGAGGGAGAGAGAGAGACACTGGGGGCCATCAGCCAGGACAGAGCAGTGATGGCGGCATCCAAGAGGTCTGAGCTGCAGGCTCCCACGCCCACTCAGTATAACCCTCCACATCCAGACTGGATCTCCTGTGCTTCCTTGTGGTTGGTAAGAGACAGACAGAGAGTCTGTGTGTGTGTGTGTGTGTGTGTGTGTGTGTGTGTGTGTGTGTGTGTGTGTGTGATGTGTGGGTGACTTGTGTGGGTGTTTCTGTGTGACGTGTGTTTGCATGTATGTGTGTTGGGGGGGCTCAGGGGGGGGGGGGGGGGGGGTTGCTTCACTTCTTGCTTGCATGCAGGGCATGTATCCGTAGCAGTCGTGTGCATGTTAGTAAACTTATCTGAGTCCAGAGTTTGTGTAAGAGAAAACGAGAATGCTGAAGAACTGGAAGAAAAAGGTTAAGCTTGTACTTACCTAAATGTTGAAAATGTGTGAGTGAGTGAGTGAATGAGTGTGTGTTGCATGTGTGTGCGTGCGCATTCATGTGTGTGTGTGTGTGTGTGTGTGTGTGTGTGTATGTATATGTGAATGCGGGTAACTCTGTAATATTGCGTGAATGCAATTTATTCCCGTTTGCTTTACCATTCACCATTCTTGATGTTGTATTAACATGAATATTTTACACATTCAATAATATGTTTACATTTCCATTTTGATTCAATTTCATTTTCCAATGGTCCTGAATTATTAACAGAACTCATATTCCTGCGGTCTCTAACTAGTTCACGCATATTAAAGATGCTTAATATATGGTTTGCTTTGGGTCAAACATCAAGAGTCATATGAGCACAGGAGAACCCATTGATATTACAGCCCTGCCTTATTTGCACGGTTAAATACATCAGGACGACACAGCATGCTGATCTGGATATTAAGCCGCCCGTGCGTCATCTTCGCCGTTCCCGGATGATGCTGTTCCCTTGGCTTTAAGCTCATTGTGGTGCTAATGCATGTGGTATACATGCAAGCTGTTGCTATGTGGATCAGACCTTTGAAATCCGAGGCCGCTATTCTCAAGGGTTAAAAGAATGGAGGCTGAGTAAAGGCCCAGATATTTGGGTCCATGGATGCTTTGCGTGAGTAAAAGGTTAAAAGGATTGCTCGCAGACTGGGCTAAGGATCAGAGCAAGTTAAGCATCCCACCAATAATACTAATTTAATAGTAAATCCTCCACCCGCTTGGATTCACAGCCTCTGTGGGTATAATGACCAAAGAAACAAGACCGAAACGATGGAGGGAAAGCAGGTGGAAAGAACGAAAATGTGCACAGTTCCCGGGTGGAGATGGAGCTGATTTTTCATGCTCTTGCTTGGAAATGCTTGGGACGTTGGGATGCATATTTTGCGGGGCTTTGTAGATAAGATACCATTATTATTATTATTATTTACAGATGTTTCAGTGTTGAAGTGCCTGCTCTGAGTAAATAACATCAATGCACAAACTCTGTGTGAGTCAAACAACAGATGAACCCACAATACTGACAATTATAAGATACACAAACAAAGCCATGTGACTGAATGGACTCTGGGGAGTCTGTTTCACAGTGTTCACAGCTGGGATGGCAATGCTTTATGTGTTTAAAACTCCTGAGTGACGCGCAATTACCGGATCAATTCTTGGGTCGGCGAACGCAGGTCAGAGAAGCCAGCAGTCAGAGCTCCATGTTTACAGGTTTACTTTTAGAGGCAGGGTTAGGGTTAGACGCAGCAGGTCAGAGAAGCCAGCAGTCAGAGCTCCATGTTTACAGGTTTACTTTTAGAGGCAGGGTTAGGGTTAGACGCAGCAGGTCAGAGAAGCCAGCAGTCAGAGCTCCATGTTTACAGGTTTACTTTTAGAGGCAGGGTTAGGGTTAGACGCAGCAGGTCAGAGAAGCCAGCAGTAAGAGCTCCATGTTTACAGGTTTACTTTTAGAGGCAGGGTTAGGGTTAGACGTAGCAGGTCAGAGAAGCCAGCAGTCAGAGCTCCGTGTTTACAGGTTTACTTTTAGAGGCAGGGTTAGGGTTAGACGCAGCAGGTCAGAGAAGCCAGCAGTCAGAGCTCCGTGTTTACAGGTTTACTTTTAGAGGCAGGGTTAGACGCAGCTGTCTATTTCAGGACGAAGCACGCGGTCATAGTCATCCGCTCTGTCTATTTTCAACATTGTTCTCCACCTCATTCACACCAACGCTGTGTATAACCAGCAAATGTAGCAGGAAAGGTATCAAAACAAGGCATCGAAATAGAAACGTGATGACCAGGAGGGTTAGACAAGGTTTATTTTTACCCAACACTAAAATCATGTTCAGTTTTTCTTTCTTCACATTCTTTCTCTTTCTTTCTTTCTTTCTTTCTTTCTTTCTTTCTTTCTTTCTTTCTTTCTTTCTTTCTTTCTTTCTTTCTTTCTTTCTTTCTTTCTTTCTTTCTTTCTTTCTTTCTTTCTTTCTTTCTTCTGTTGCAATTACACGTTACACCATTTACCAGTTTCGTTTGAGTGCTGACATTACTTTAAATGGTGAATGCTGTAAAGCAGAGGGCTGTGGAAGAGATGAAAGGCAACAAAATAAATAATGAGACTCATTTATGTGTGTGTAAAAATATCAGCTTGTACACTGATCACACACATACACACGCATGCACACATACACACACACACACACGCACACACGCACACACACACACACACACACACACACACACACACACACACACACACACACACACACACATACATACACACCCCCACACACACAAACACCATTTTTTATGCCCAAGGCAGGAACAGCACTCAACCTTTTCCCCTGCAGGATACAAGGAGCATGATGAGGGGAGAGGAGAGGAGAGGAGAGGAGAGGAGAGGAGAGGAGAGGAGAGGAGAGGAGAGGAGAGGAGAGGAGAGGAGAGGAGAGGAGAGGAGAGGAGAGGAGAGGAGAGGAGAGGAGAGGAGAGGAGAGGAGAGGAGAGGAGAGGAGAGGAGAGGAGAGGAGAGGAGAGGAGAGGAGAGGAGAGGAGAGGAGAGGAGAGGAGAGGAGAGGAGAGGAGAGGAGATGCAAATCTAAAAAAGTACAGCAAGAAAGGGCACCTGAGGACATGGATAAGTGGCTGATGAAAATGCTTCCAGATGAGGTGGAATGAAGGACGAAGGGAAGATAAGAACAAGGAAGGAAGGAAGGATGAGAGAAGGTGGATGGGAAATAAACAAGGAAAGATGGAAGGAAGGAAGAAAAAAAGAAATTGAAGAAAACAGCTTAAGAAACAATGACGTAGCCAACTTTCAAACGTCATCAGAGATGAGAGAGATGGTAGGAGGTAGAGAGAGATGAGGGGCAGGGTAGATGAGTGTGTGGTTGGGGGGGAGGGAGCTGTGAGATGGTTGTGAAAAGATGACAGCAGCGGTGTCTCCGTGTCTCCACCCAGCTGTCCTGTCCCTGCTGGCTGGCGGTGCTCATGTGACACGAGAAGCACTGTCGAATAGAACACACACATATAATGTATGAGGACTTGAGGAGTCGCGCTGCTAATTAGCTTTCATCCTCCATGCTACCGCCGCCGCATGACAGAGTATAGGGCCCCTGTCTTGCTCTGATGATGACATGCATGATGAAGGATGGCCTGGCTGAGGGGTGCAGTGGCGGAGGCTTGGTGGTGGTGGAGGTGGTGGTGATGCTGTTGGTGGTGGTGGAGGTGGTGGTGGTGGTGGTGGAGGTGGTGGTGGTGGTGGTGGTGGTGGTGGAGGTGGTGGTGATGCTGTTGGTGGTGGTGGAGGTGGTGGTGATGCTGTTGGTGGTGATGCTGTTGGTGGTGGTGATGCTGTTGGTGGTGGTGGAGGTGGTGGTGATGCTGTTGGTGGTGGTGGAGGTGGTGGTGATGGTGGAGGTGGTGGTGATGCTGTTGGTGGTGGTGGAGGTGGTGGTGATGCTGTTGGTGGTGATGATGCTGTTGGTGGTGATGATGCTGTTGGTGATGGTGGAGGTGGTGGTGGTGGTGGTGGAGGTGGTGGTGATGCTGTTGGTGGTGGTGATGCTGTTGGTGGTGATGATGCTGTTGGTGATGCTGTTGGTGGTGGTGATGCTGTTGGTGGTGGTGGAGGTGGTGGTGATGCTGTTGGTGGTGGTGATGCTGTTGGTGGTGGTGATGCTGTTGGTGGTGGTGGTGGAAGGCCGGTACACAGCATGTCTATGACGTCTAAAAATACCCAACTTGAATATAGCTCTTATAAAGTATATAGCCAAGGTTAAGCTAGAAAAAAAAACTCTTGTACCACTGGGCCTACAAAACCAATTGATGGTCCTCTTCATTGTGTGTGTTTGTGGCGTTATTTAGGTGTAATGGGATTGCAGAAGCAGGAAAACAGGACAGGATACAGTGAGAAAGAGAGGGCTGGACAGATGGATGGACAGATGGATGGATGGAAGGATGAGCGGAGCGGTGGATAAGACTGATAAAAAAAACAGGAAAGTGAAAGAGGATAAAAACATTGGCAATGTCCCACTGGATAAATGATTGTTTACAGGAGCACGTCAAAGCTGGAAGGAACAACACTGAAAGGGCGATGGACAGACACAAGGAGAGAGAAAGATAAAGAGCGAGTGAGAGATGTAATACCAGATGTGTACCAGAGTGACTCTCACTACAATGGATTCAGGACTGAGAGCCTGGTGGGACTAATCCAACATGCACACTCACGTGCACACACATGCACAATTGTCTGATTCTGTTTCTGTTCAAACGTCTAGAGGCACATTACATTATGGTGTGTAGCCAGCGATGCTGTGAGGCAAACCAGTGGCCTGGTTTGCCCATGTTAACTGATCAAATCTGGGCCCATGTTTTAATGTGTTCAATGTGTATTTAGGTTCATAAATATACAAACACAATGCATGAACAAAGACATAAATAGATTTTCGATCATGTTTTGAGCCCTGCGTTGAATGCACCTATGTGTCTCTGATGTCTTCAGTTCATCTTCAAGACCCCATCCATGGAAATACTTTAGTGCAGAAAACAACAACCAAACTGTTGGCATTGTGTTCAGAGGTTGGTTTCTTGGGTTTGCAGGACTGTTGTTCTATTAAAGCAGAGTAGAAGCATGAGGTTTAAGAAGTACACACCATGAATGCTTTGGTGTGCGAATGGGAGCACATGACACTGAGTTCTGTTTAAGGAACCTCAAATCCTTCATGGTTGGATAACTGTTCGTTGCCCACTCCTGTTTGTATAGTTTATGATGTGTGTTTATCTCATATGTGTTGAAGTGGTTATATCTTTACTTGGTTTAAAGAGGGAAGAAATGATCAGCACAACCGAACAATTCAAAACCATACAACGCAATGCATGGGTAAAGAAAGAAGTAGGACAAATATGGGCAAAGAGGCATTTGAAGTCCCTCCACTCTGAACATGCTGATTTAAGGGTGTCTTCTTACATGTAAACAAGCTTATTAGGGGTCAGCTGCCTCATGCTTCCTCACTCCTCCACTCACACACACACACACACACACACACACACACACACACACACACACACACATGTACCCACACACACACATGCACGCAGACACACATGCACGTGCGCGCACGCACACACACACACACACCTGCACGCACACACACACACACACATATGCACGCAGACACACACACACATGTGCATACACACACATGCACACACACTCGCACAAACCCAAACACACACAAACACACACCCACACACACACAAACACACACACACCACACATACACTCCGTCTGTCTGTGAATAACCGTGAATGTCACTAATCGGTTTATCACCTGGGAGGGCCATGGGGTCCCGGTCATCTGGGGGGAGTCTGCCCAGATGATGTTGTTACATCATCTGGGCAGACTCCCCCCAGATGACCTTTATGGATGGCCCTTATATGGATTATATGCCCTTATATGCCCTTTATGGATGTCCCTTATAGCTCAATTAATCCACAATACAGCGTTGGGCAGGTTAAGACAGTCATCAGCACACCTGTCTGTGGTTCTGATTTCTGTTGGGAGGGTTGGGGGAAGCAGGGATACCTTATCATGGCTCAAACCGAGGTAGTTACTCTGTTACTCTGACATGGAGCACAGAAAGTTCATTATCAACTTAATGAAGCCAACCAGGGCCGCCTCCGCACGCTGATTGATGAGACAGGAAAGGAAAATCCGAGGAACGTGAATAGGTTATAAACCATTAATGATCCTAGCCGGTTTCTGGATTCACATTTGGAAAAATGTTCACTCTCTTTCTGCTCTGTGCGTTTGAGTGCGCGCTCGATAGCTTTTGTGAGCACGTGCACATTTCACACTATCTGGGAAGTCTGCTGACGTGGACGGAGAATGGGATTAGAATAAAACACGTGGAAAGAAAACATAACAGGCTGCACAAAATCCATGAATACTTCAAAAGCCTTTCTCATGGTGGACTGGGAAACATAGGGAAAAACGCGCTTAGCAGGAATTGAACAATGTATATGAACTAAAAAGATGAGGTACAGATGAGATGAGGTATGCGGTGACTTGGTCACAGGGAGTTGTTTAACCTCATATTGTCATATTTTGTTAAGAATACACAGGGACTGGAGTCAAAGCGAGGCTGTTTTAAAGTGTATACCATACAATATGACAGTACTTTATTATCAGACAAGTCTGACATTGTTCTTGCATTACAGCCGCAGCATCGTTTGCAACATTACAAAAATAAAATAAGAAAAAGAATATGATAAAATCCTGGTCATGATTGTGTCCGAAATTCACAATAGCGGGATATTTCCTGTAGCTATTTATAGCGTTATTGTACATTAAATCCTTTAAGAAGGATTACCGTACCACTCACACTGACTTAAGCCAACAAGGTGCACATGGGTAA
This sequence comes from Lota lota, assembly GCA_026745465.1. NCBI lineage: Eukaryota > Metazoa > Chordata > Actinopteri > Gadiformes > Lotidae > Lota > Lota lota. Next base: position 580,677 of record JACYXH010000452.1, read on the forward strand.
GCAGTGCATTGCAATCGCTGTTGGACAGATGTAGGCTTCCGGCGACATGTTGTTTAACCTCTCCTACTCAAATCAGCCACTGACCTCTCAGTCTGCCGTAGCTTGCAGGACCCATTAGAGCAATAGCAATACTAGTCATCAGGCAAATCAATTCTATGTGAATGCTTTTAATATCTGGGTATGCAGCTCTCTGGATGCAAGAGCACACTTAAAAAAAGAAAAAGAATGGCTCATGAGGGGACAGCCACAGAGGCGAACAATTTGCTTGCAACCTATGTAATGTATCATATTACATGCGCCAGCCATACAGATAAAAGCCTTTTATTTCTCCTGCATTATTAATCTGCAGCCATGTAGCTAACACTGTGCAAAGTCCTCTCGTCCGATGGGTATACTCATACAGAATTCACAGTCACATCTATTCTCTACAAAGAGACACCAGAGACACAGAGAGCGAGAGAGAGAGAGAGCATCTGAGAATGAGGAAAGAGAGAGAGAGCGAGAGAGAGAGAGATAAGAGAGTGAGAACGAGACATTGGCGTACAGTATATAAGATATAGCTATAGAGAGCATGAGAAAAGGACAAGAGGGGGCACTATAAACTCTAAACTTCTCTATTAGTGACATATTAACATAATGGAAGGATTGCACGTGAGTGCACACATGTCTGCCATACTTCTAAATGAGTCGATCAGCTTGCATAGTAAGTAGACAGTTCTGCAGTTCCTTTTATATTCGGCATCAGATCTCTGGAGTTTCAACACTAGCCTAGCCCGGTCACTAATTGCTTTATTTTGTTGACTCAGGGTCATATACAATGGAGTGCAAAAATAACTCGATTTCTTATGCACTTCGTGCATGTGCGTGTGCGTTTGTGTATGTGCCTGCACGTGTGCATGTTTGTGTGTGTGTGTACAAACGTGTGTGTGCATGTGTGTGTGTGCATGTGTGTTCATGCATGTGCTTGTGTGTGTCTGAGAGGGATTGTATGCAGTTTTATTTGTGCATGGTTTTGTCCACTCCTGTTGCTCAACCATAATTATACTTTTTCTGAACAACACAATGAGAGAAACATATCATAAATTGAATCCATTTTCAAATTCCGATTTTTCTGCTTTACGTTGATTGAGCCCATGCCAGATTTCCGGCGTTATGCTATTTTGAACGACAGGTCCGTACAGCAACAATAGACTAATTGCGTCCTCTGAATAACGATAGGTTGGAACTACACGCTGCACATCACTATGGTAATTAATTCTGTCAAAGGAAATTACTACAGATGTATGGAAAAGAAGATGGCTACCAGATGTTGTTTACATGAGCCCACTCATGCACACAGACGTACACATGCAGGCAGACGTACGCATCCACACACACACACACACACACACACACACACACACACACACACACACACACACACACACACACCACACATGCACACTACGCATAACCACACACCTATACTGATCCATACTCAAATGCACACACACACACGCACACACACACACACAAAGACACACATTTGCTACACTATATACGTGTTGTCATAAACAAGTGTTTACATACCTTGGGGTCAGGACCCCACTTAGGATCAACTGATATGCATATGATGTCGCAGGAGAATGCTAACTTATAAGCTATAGATATTTATTGGTACATTTTTTATTTAAACATAACATAAAAGGCGTGACAGGTGTCGTAAGGTCCTGTTCATACAAACACATTTCCTAATTATTCGTTCCCACAAGCAACCCTGTACCACCTACTTAGTCTGCCCAATGCAAATATGTTCCCTGCAACATCCATGTTATGGCCAGATGT
>JACYXH010000452.1:585000-617500 GCA_026745465.1 Lota lota
CACAGGGACAGAAGGACACAGGGACAGAAGGGCACAGGGACAGAAGGGCACAGGGACAGAAGGGCACAGGGACAGAAGGGCACAGGGACAGAAGGGCACAGGGACAGAAGGACACAGGGACAGAAGGACACAGGGACAGAAGGACACAGGGACAGAAGGACACAGGGACAGAAGGACACAGGGACAGAAGGGCACAGGGACAGAAGGACACAGGGACAGAAGGGCACAGGGACAGAAGGGCACAGGGACAGAAGGACACAGGGACAGAAGGGCACAGGGACAGAAGGACACAGGGACAGAAGGGCACAGGGACAGAAGGGCACAGGGACAGAAGGGCACAGGGACAGAAGGACACAGGGAGGTCGCGACGTGGTGTCAGAGGCAGAACAGCGTGGAGGCCTGTCGTTGACAGATGTTTCACACATCCGTCAGATGTGATATGATGTTGCAATCGAGGCTGGCCGACACTTTGACTAAACTGCAACGATTTCCAAGAACCGTACAAATGTCTTCAAGCATATGCTATCATTTGCACAGCAACTGTATAACAGTTATAAAGTAGGCATAATTGCCTACTTTATAAACCTTTGGTTTCTAAAATGCAGCACTTGAAGCAGTTTGCTTATTTGATGAATTGTATGTACTCACATGATTCTGGCAGTTTTTTGGGGTTCTTTTTTCATGGTTGAATGCACTTATTTTAAGTTGCTTTGGATAAAAGTGTCAGCTAAATAAATATTAAGAAATGTAAATATAAATGCAATGCTACTATAGCAAGGTAAGGTTACAGCAATCTCGACATATACTTCTCAAACCACTTCTCCCATGACAATAAACAAATGTCTTCCTGAATGATGCCCTAGAAATATTGGGGGTGACACTGACACCTTGTGTAGAAATGTTGAACCGCCTAATTTTGTTGGTCGAAAGCGCAACGTTTGTCCCTTACGGCTCACGGTTTGCTTTCTGAGTCAACATGGCTGCCCCCTTGATGGTAAGGTTACTCTTCTATATATGAACAGAGTTCACAACTGTCACTATTGTAAATGACTGTTTTATCATATTATGAAAACTGAACATGTTACTGTTAATTTGTATGACATTGACAGTGAGGCCTACAATATAAACCGCAGGTTTATATTATACCGCAGGTACGATGAACCTGCTGCATTACTGGATGCCCCTGCAGAACCCATCTTTGTTTTGATTAGTGCCCGTTCTATATAGAGCTGCTGGCTGCTAAGTTAATGAACAAGGCAGGCTTCAACCGCTTCAGTACACAAATTACTTATTTGTCATTGTTTAAGGCCGTTTGATACATAGGCATGGTTATCGAGCCAAACTAATTGTTTTTAGTGAATGGAATGTATTTCGGTTATCTGTTCATGCAAACGGGTGACAATCAGTTTAACTCCCTGTCTTTCCTTCTCACGTCTACTACACAGCCCTTGCAGCGATTCTGTAAGCTGGCCTCTCTTCATCTGTGTGTGAGGAGGAGACTGTGGAGTTCCAGTGGGGCGACGCCACCATCGCTGTACAAAAGGCTGCTCCTGGCTCTCACACAGCGGTTCTATGACGTTGAGATTCTCCTCAACTGGAGGACTCAGTTAAAGAGCAAGGCACTGCATAAAAAGAATGCGTAAGGACGAAACCACACCATGAACTCACGAGCCATGTTTACCAATTATTTCGGCATGTATGGTCCATGTAAAACATGATATCTGGAATAAAACGGTGTATTATGGGAAAGGTCAACCATCCATATCCTGGATATTACATTTAGAAGGATGATAGATAGATGGATGGATCGATAGACTAGTCGTTTTTACTTCGATTAAACACTGGACTTTCTGTGAATTTAATGGTTTGAATTACGTGAGTTTTGTACATGACTCAAAGGTTTGTTGCTTGGGTTGCCGATATAAACATTGGTCTGTGTGTGTATAGGAGCTTAACCCCATTTGAACATGAACACAGTGCGCAACCGGGTTTTATACAGACCAAGCAATACACATCCTTAGGGTTGGTGAAAATGAAATGCATACAAGCTAAATGCTGAACAGTGAAAGGCAAGTATGTTGAATTGTCTTTTATTTTTAAGACGCACACAAAGCACAAGCGTGTCTGACCATATAGTCTCATCAAATATAATAATATAATCGCTTTCTTCTGTACAGGTACTACCATTTCACCCAGGAGCATTATGGAGATAATATAGCATCGGCGTACTTTGTCCTGAATATGCAGGGAGCATTTAGGTTGGTACCTCTATCACTTGATGCATCATCGCATATCCCTTCTCTTTTGAATGATTCAATCAATTTCAAGACAAGCGATAATCTTCTACTGAAGAAGTTGTTCTCTTTATTGTTATTCGAGCAGACTTGATTCTCATGTGGTCTTATGTAAACCTCCCACAGTCGCACACACACAGTTCCTTACGGGGTATGTGGTTCATTTAATCAAATTGTCTTGAATGTGTTCCCTGTGTTACAAACGTATTGACGAAAGTTCAGTTGAACTGCTCAAATGAAAGACGATTGCTATAGAACATGCACTTACAGAATACCATGTTGCCTCCTCAGGTATGCAGGCCAGTCAGAGTGGTTCCGCTCAGACAGCAGCGGCACATTTAGCTGGGACTTTGTGAACCAGAAAGACTCTGTGCTGGAGGAAGTAGACTTGAGCCACACAGTCATCAACCAAATTGGGCTGGGAAACTTGGGTAATGAACATTCGCCTTGTCTTGTTTATAATATTATTATTATTATAAATTTTTTCAATTATCAGTTTGAGTGCTGTCTCAGGTCATGCTAACATTTGGTCCTTGTGTGCTGTGGTCCGTCAGTGGGGAACCCTCTGCGCACTCTGTTGCTACGGGGCTGCCATGAAGTGGATGACTGGGCCCTGGCCAGGCTCCATGTGTTCCAGGACACTCTGGAGGAGCTGGACATCTCCTGCTGTCCGCACATCACTATAGGAGGGCTAGCGGCACTGAGGAACCTCAAGTGAGTTCATACACACACTCTCATGGGTGGCTGAACGTTCAGCCTGGTGCAGGGGTAGCACCATGGCATGAGGGGCCAGGGGTCATAGGTCAGAGAACACTCAGGTTCATCATATAGCAAACTGTGTTATCATTTAATCAATGTGACAAACTAGTCACTCATTCACTCATCAAGTTACTATTTTAATAGTTACTAGTTTACTTCATATTAGCAACTATTAAAATAGTATCTAATATCTATATATAGATATAGATAGACATATATATAATAAAATAGAAGTACTAGAACCTAATTACAATTCAAATAGTAACTATTGAAATAAATATTAGTAACTAAGTAGTAAAATATTAATACCAGTATTTTTAAATTAGTGACTAGTGCGTCCCATTGATTAAAATGGGCAAAACTCATGTCATTGTTCATTTTGATTGCTTTGTGTGTGTGTACAGGTGTATACTTTGTGTGTATAGTTTGTGTGTGTGTTGCAGGTGTATACTTTGTGTGTGTGTACAGGTGTATACTTTGTGTGTATACTTTGTGTGTGTGTTGCAGGTGTATACTTTGTGTGTGTGTACAGGTGTATACTTTGTGTGTATACTTTGTGTGTGTGTTGCAGGTGTATACTTTGTGTGTGTGTACAGGTGTATACTTTGTGTGTATACTTTGTGTGTGTGTTGCAGGTGTATACTTTGTGTGTATACTTTGTGTGTGTGTTGCAGGTGTATACTTTGTGTGTATACTTTGTGTGTGTGTACAGGTGTATACTTTGTGTGTATACTTTGTGTGTGTGTTGCAGGTGTATACTTTGTGTGTATACTTTGTGTGTGTGTACAGGTGTATACTTTGTGTGTATACTTTGTGTGTGTGTTGCAGGTGTATACTTTGTGTGTATACTTTGTGTGTGTGTTGCATGTGTATACTTTGTGTGTATACTTTGTGTGTGTGTACAGGCGTATACTTTGTGTGTATACTTTGTGTGTGTGTTGCAGGTGTATACTTTGTGTGTATACTTTGTGTGTGTGTACAGGCGTATACTTTGTATGTATACTTTGTGTGTGTGTTGCAGGGGGCTACGTCGCCTGAACGTGTCATCTCTGCCCAGGCTCTGCAGCCCCGGTCTGGTCATCATTTTGCTGGAGGAGATGCTGCCGCTTTGCCAAGTCACCGCCACGGGCTACGACCTCAGCCTCACGCAGCTGGGCGGGAACGTGGATGAAGAGGACCACGGGGAGGTTAAACTGAGTCTCGGGCAGGGGTAGCACCATGGCATGAGGGGCCAGGGGTCATAGGTCAGAGAATCGGAGGAGCATGTCCCAGGGAGCCAGTGTGGGAATCTAAGTGTATGTTTGATTCCCATTAAACATACACATAGAGGGCCATCCTCTTGTGAGCTGCATCGGCTGTAGGCTGAGGGATCATGAGAGGAGACCACTCATGTGAGGTGGACAGGAGAGTCATCGGAATTTGATAATTAGTGCTGTAAGACTGACTGTACAGGATTATTGTCGTTGTATTTATTAGATCACAAAATTGGAATGTGTATTTTGTAAAAATGTAAAAATAAAGAATTCATCATGTAAGCCATTTAATTGTCTTTTTTTGTGTGCAATATGCACCTATAAAATGTGCACGTAACAGACTACCAGTCTGTGTAATGTTTCCAAAATACTTTTGGAATCGTATTAACTGAGGCATAAGCCCATACTCAAATCCCTTGTGAGTAGATGGATTTGTGCTGTAGTAAATACCAGACCCTACGGTAGGTTGAAGAGAAGCAAGTAGGAATGGGACGTGGTGATAAATGACAAGGAATAACTGTACGTTTTTTTTTTATAACCTTGGCAGTTACAATACAGATGATTTAGCTGTTTCTGCTAAACATGTATTATCCTTGTATTGTTTTTAAAGGGTTCTTAATACATAATCGAAATTGTAAAACAAATTCCGACATTAATGCAGCGAACAGCTCGCGGAACATTGTCCTGCCCTGCTACAACCGACACGGAACCTTTTCGTGACGGACAATAACACCCAAGTCTGACCAACAAGCAGGCGATTGATGGGAATCTGATATTGAACTTGGGTCTGTCATACTTATTGTCAATAGAACTACTGCAGTCTCGGAGCCCATCGGCTTTAGCAGGCGTTTGTTTATAGAGATCAGGACAACTGTGCTCTCAGGGCCGAATAAATGTCTGATGCTGCAGGTATGGCGATTTCCTGTTTAGAAATGTCATCGGGTTTGTGGTGTTTGGGCGCTTGACTATCTGGCTGAAAGCTGTGGTCGCGTTAGCTAGCCACCGTTTTAGGTCTTTACACTGATAATTACTTGTTTACGGGATATAATGTGTTTTTTAATTCCCATTTGTATAGAATTTACTCAGAAGGAAGAAAAGGAGGACATTACACCCGAGGAAGAACAAGGCGTAATCATATTATCTTTTTTTAAAGAACACAATGGGCAGCAACATTAGGCTACCTAGTAAAACATTGGGCTTCATGCAAGAACATTTGCGGTATTGAACTCTTAACTAGGTCTTACTTTTGTGCACTTTTGTACGTACACTTCGTACGAGTTTGCCACGTCAGATTCAGCAAACGCTCGTCAAAGTACAGGAAATCTCCCTAAATGTTTCACAAACATGATGAACCCCACCTTATCGTAAATGAATAAGCGCGTTCGTGGTCATCTGAATAACCACACATTTTGCCCCATAAATAGAATATCAGCACATACATCTACATCGTTGAAATATCAGTCAACCAGCCAAGAGCTGTATCGCCACGATCTTGAAAGAATACATACATTCTGACCGATGCCCATTCCTCGATTACCATTCCTAGTTATCAGTCATTCTAGCTCCCCCGCAACGAAAGCTTATTATGAATACCATTTGGATTATTATTGTATAATAGATATATAGCAGAGGCCTAATACAATTATATGCATCCGACTTTGATCCCCGACTGCCAACCAGTAGCCTAGGATATACTATTAACGTCATCAGTATACAAGTTTATTTGTTTGATTTCATGTTTTCTTTTGTCATTCATTAGTCAAAGCCAAGGAATAGGTGTCGTTCGCTTTTGCCAACCGTGATTCGTTAAACGCTCACGGTTTAAGCACAGTGGTTCTTGCACGAGGCCCAGTTTCATCTACTGTGAACATTTGTATTAACATCACATACATTCGTGACACACAGCTTTTGATTCCTTTGCAGAACCAATCTGAAGACAGCAGCGAGGACGAAGCCTCTGGAGCAACTGAGAGTAGGCTGTCAAATATTTCAGTGCTCCCCTCCGTTACAAATGATTAGTATTAATTCCTCCTTTTTGCAGCTCAAGTCAATTATACTTTATTCTTCACATAGGCAATGATACTTTCATTATTAAATTAAACATGCAAATTATTAATTATCAAACATAGTACCTTTTTGTTTATGTCTCCCCTAGTGGACTTTCTGCGTAACCTCTTCTCCAGCACCCTGGGCCTTGGCTCAGTGGAGAAGGTTCTAGATGAGCTCACCCTGGATGGGGTGGCGCGTTATATACAGAGTGGAAAATGTAAGTCTCACCATGTTTTGTGTATGTAGATAATATCGCTTATCATCTTTCAGTATCCTACGGCATAGTGGGAGCTATTGTCTTTCCGAACACTATTAATCTTCAACTTGATGACTGAGTTGTGTGGTCCTCCCCTAACAGGTAAAAACATAGTCTGCATGGTGGGAGCAGGGATATCCACCTGTGAGTATGAGGAGTATGCTATCTTAGTATGATATGGCATATCTTCAGGCAAGGCAATTTGGTACATTTATCTTTCATTTGGAAATGTTGCGTCTTCTGCTTTCCTTTCCCGTCCTTAGCGGCTGGAATTCCAGACTTTCGCTCCCCAGGGACCGGTCTCTATGCCAACCTGCAGAAATATAAACTGCCGTATCCAGAGGCCATCTTCCAGATTGACTACTTCAAGGTGCAGTCAACATGATCGTGGGCAAAAGAAAACTATTGGAAATCACGTTGACCTACTGGTACCCTCATTGTCACCCCATTGAAATTGCTCTTCTTTTTCTGTCTCTGCCTTCTCAGAAACATCCTGAGCCGTTTTTTGCCCTGGCTAGGGAGCTCTACCCAGGACAGTTTAAGGTAAACACAGCCTTGCCATTCCATCTCCAACCACTCGTTCACTCTTGTCTCTGGCACCAATTCACTAGGAGACAAGCACTTGGAAGATATAAGTTATGGATGATTATTGTACATTTCATGCTTTCCTGTTAGAATTGAGATGTCAAATGTGTTCATGCTAATGATTTTTTACATCTTGACCAGGTAAACCTTTTCAAATCATTCCAACTGAGAAGCAAATTATAACACAGACTTGTGCAACCACTCCCTTTTTGTATCTTGATATATTAAATATGTCTTTTAGCTGGCAAACTTTAGTTGTGGAATAGTGATCTTCTTTCTGGTTGATAACTGCCGGCGGTGTTTAGCCCACAGTGTGTCACTACTTCATGAAGATGCTGAAGGATAAGGGACTGCTGAGGCGCTGCTACTCACAGGTATAGTAAGCACAGCAACAGCACTCAGATGAGCAAGCAATATGAAGAATCTCAACTATTCACTGGGCAAACTGGAAAAGAAAGTGAATGCACTGTTGAGACTTTGATCAAAAGATCAGTAAACTCGGCCACTTCAATGCAGCCTATTAGACATGTGTCATCTTTCATAATATTATGAGGGCACAAATGCACTTTCACAATATCTTAATTTTGCACAGCTCTAAGCTACAGTAGCCCTCCCATGCACACAATCTTTTGCACGCAGAAATGTGTAGTATTGTTAGGTTATTGGGCCTTATTTACATAGCTGCCATCTTGGTTCCAAACAGGCACTGAATGCGGAGTCAAGTTCTCCCATGCAGCTAGTGTTGTGAACCAAGACGGCCGCTCGGTGACCAAGGCCAATTGATCACTGTTCACCTCTTCCCTGCAGAACATCGACACCCTGGAACGGGTGGCCGGTCTCGAAGGAGACGACCTGATCGAAGCTCATGGAACGTTCTACACCTCCCACTGTGTCAGCTTCTCCTGCCGCCAAGAGTACAACCTGGGGTGGATGAAAGGTGTGCCGTGTGTGTTGGTGATGGTGTGGATGATCCTGGTAGTGTAATCTGTTCTGGCTAGTACTAATCTGATGACTTTGTTCATATGGTCCATGCTTTAAGTTAGCTGAATGTCTTATGACTCCTAATGTCCTATCTCCCCCCCACTTGCAGAGAAGATCTTCGCCGACGACATCCCCAAGTGTGACAAGTGTAGCAGTCTGGTCAAGCCAGGTTAGTCACCATCTGCCTCTTCTTAATGTAACTGTCCATATCATTGTTATTTCTGACTTCATATCATCTTTGTTAAATCTCTCTCTCTCTCTCTCTCTCTCTCTCTCTCTCTCTCTCTCTCTCTCTCTCTCTCTCTCTCTCTCTCTCTCTCTCTCTCTCTCTCTCTCTTTCTCTCCCCCCCCCCCCCCCCCTCCAGATATCGTCTTCTTTGGAGAGAGTCTACCCGTCCGTTTTTTCACTTCAATGAAGATGGTGAGAGGCAGTGTGTGTGTGTGTGTGTTGCTTGTGACACCAGTGCTTATGAATGTGGGCGGGATGTAGTCACCAGTATACAAATACCCTCACATTCAGATGACTTTTCCTTTTGTTTCTCTGTCTTTGTTTGAAACCTTCAGGACTTCCCGCAGTGTGACCTCCTCATCATCATGGGAACATCCCTGCAGGTCCAGCCTTTCGCCGGTCTAGTGGGCAGGTACTGTTGATTTGAAGCTTAAAGTGCATGCATCTGAGGATAGTATTTACTTGATTTTACTTGGCAGTGCCATAGAGACTTGTTTTGTGTGTGTGTGTTGGGTTGGTGTTCATTTTATGAGGCTTGTAAAGTAGCAGGGATGCGAGCTATACCAGTCGATTGTATACACCGACCACTCAAATGTATAAGTGTTTTGGAACGAGAATGTGTTATGAAAGATTGTATCTCTGTGTGGTATAGAGTTTCCAAGAGCTGCCCCAGACTGCTCATTAACATGGAGAAGGCAGGACAGGTATGTTTGCTTCACATTTTAATCCCCCACCAAAAGCATTGTGCTGCTGCTCTGTATTTACATCACCAACAACCAATAAATCTGTGTTTGTCTCTCCCTCTCCCTCTGCCCACAGGCTGACCCATTCTTTGGGGTGTTAGACTTTGGGGGAGGGATGGACTTTGACTCGGACAAGGCTTACAGGTGAGAGAGGGGGGCGTGCACCACCTAGCCTGTTGGAAAGAGATTTAGATGTTGACTCCTCCCCTCTCCTTCTGTGTCTCACTCTCTCTCTCTCTTTCTCACTCTCTGTCTCTAAAAGAATGGCTTCCACACACGCTCTCAATGATGTCACTTGGCATGGTTTTTATGCTTGTATATTTTCCCTCTCTTTAGGGATGTAGCTCACATCAGTACGTGTGACAAGGGCTGTTTGGCTCTTGCTGACCTGCTTGGATGGAAGGTAGGTTATTCATTTGTGTTGGTGTTCGGGGCATAACAATAATAATTAACATAGTAAAGAAATATATATATATATATATATATATTAAATAGAAAGAAGGAAAGTAAACAGCAAGTACTGATAGTCAAGAAACCTAAATCTAAAAGTATTTTGTACACATATACACAACACATTAGACCCAGACCTGAGGTCCATTTGAAGTAGCAGGTTCATCACGGGCTTCAAAATACAATATCGCACCCCAAACATGTGATTAACAGATATTTATTTACATGAAAATCTTGGATTATTTCTTTACGGTCGAATATAAACATGGAGGAAAATGATACACCTTGGAATACAATCGTTTTGGATATGATCATATATATATATATAAAGTTGTTCATTGGCATTATCTAAATTAATGAGAGGACAGATTCAAGATTCAGGAGATTTTATTCTTCACATATGCATACAAGTACAAATAGTGAACTGTTGTTGCATCAGACTTCCAGGCAGTACAAGAAGTACAAGAAAAAAACTATAAAGAAAACACCAGATAAAAATATATCTCAATAGCAGAACATACAAGATAGGTTAGAAGGCTTTTAAAAGTGAACAGTCCCAGTACTTTAAATGGCAGTAGTGCAAGGTATAGTATTTCCATGAAACGTTTATTAATCCTTGTTCATAGAAAGAAGTTGCCAGTGCAGCTGGGCGGTGCTCACAACATAACTGAACCGAGAGTAGTCTAATCTGGGGATCTGAAACCGAAATATCTGGCTTCCCCTAAATTCTGACATGACATATTCGGTTAACCTGGAAATCCGGCCTCTTGAAGCACGGCCCTGTACAGACATGTAACCATTGTATGCTGTTGTGCCACCATATTGCAAAGTGAGTAGGTGGGGGAGGGGGGGGGGGGGATGTTGAGCCATTAATTCCTCCTGTGGGCCAGCAAATGATTGGTCAAGTGAACCTTGGTGTTTCTTCTTATAACCTGTTTATTGTCCACTAATAAATAAAATTCTCCTCAAAATACAACTTTGTTATTTTTATGTAGTGTCCGTCTAGTGCCTGCTTTGTGTTTGTTGCCAGTATATTGTCAATTCACATTGCAGATGATATATGGCCATCACCGGTTATTTTCAAGTCTTGCAACTCACAGATGTGTCAATTTGTTGTGGAAGTGAATATATATTTAGTCCTTATTCACTATCTCACTCTGTGTCTCTCTTTCTGTCTGTCTCTGTCTGTCCTTCTCTCTCTGTCTCTGTCTGTCTCTCTCTGTCTGTGTGTGTGTGTGTGTGTGTGTGTGTGTGTCTCTCTCGCTCTCCCTCTCTTTTCTGTGTGTGTGTGTGTCTCTGTGTGTTTGTCTCGCTCCCTCTATTTGTGTGTGTCTCTCTCTGTTTCTGTCTCCGTGTGTGTGTGTCTCTCTCTGTCTCTGTGTGTGTATGTGTGTCTCTCTCTGTCTTTGTGTGTGTGTGTCTGTCTCTCTCTGTCTCTGTGTGTCTCTCTCTGTCTCTGTGTGTGTGTGTTTGTGTGTGTCTCTCTGTCTTTGTGTGTGTATCTCTGTCTCTCTGTCTCTGTGTATGTGTGTCTCTCTCTGTCTGTGTGTGTGTGTGTGTGTGTCTCTGTCTTTGTGTGTGTGTCTCTGTCTCTCTCTGTCTCTGTGTGTATGTCTCACTCTGTCTGTGTGTGTGTGTGTCTTTGTGTGTGTGTGTCTGTCTCTCTCTGTCTCTGTGTGTGTGTGTGTGTGTGTCTCTCTCTGTCTCTGTGTGTGTGTGTCTGTCTGTGTGTGTGTGTGTGTGTGTGTGTGTGTGTATCTCTGTGTGTGTGTGTGTGTGTGTGTCTCTCTCTGTCTCTGTGTGTGTGTGTGTCTGTCTCTGTGTGTGTGTGTGTGTGTGTCTCTCTCTCTGTCTCTGTGTGTGTGTGTCTCTCTCTGTCTCTGTGTGTGTGTGTGTGTCTGTCTCTGTCTCTGTGTGTGTGTGTGTATGTGTGTCTCTCTCTGTGTGGGTGTGTGTGTGTGTCTCTCTCTGTGTGTGTGTGTGTGTGTGTGTCTCTCAGGGTGAGCTAGAGGAGTTGGTGAACAGCGAGCACTCCCGGATAGACACTCAGGACCAGCAGGAGAAAGCCAGCGAAGACGTCGGTGCTGCAGCCAAGGCGTGCGCAGCACCGACGGCCCCGGAAGCCAAAAAGGAAGAGTAAACCAAATATTAAAGTTTCCATTTCCCTGGCAACCAGTGACTATACATACACTGATTGGAGGTAGTCCTCCTTGCTTGACCAATGGGACGGTGAGATTGGTTTATAAAGGGTATTTACTGTAAGACATTGGCAGGCATGTCACCGAGTCCGAGGACTAATGGGCGGGTATTCGTTCACAAACAAATGTACAAATGTCTGACCTTTTCTTCTCTCGTTTGCACTTTACTAATAAGGATTTTTAGCTCCCATCATTTTTACAGAAACTAATGCTTTCTTTTGGTGTAACGGCCCCCAAAATGAGTTTACCTTTTGATTTATATATGTATAATTATCCTCATCAATGTGTTTGCTTTCAGATTAAGAAATATATAGATATACCACAAACCTAAACTGACCATGTTGACTTGTGAGCTGAAGCAGAACCGTGTCTATTGATGTGAAATGTACTGCTGGTGTAACAAGGTTCAACACTGGCAATAATGGGTTCTGAAAATTGGTCGAATTTTACATGAAGATATATCTGTTTCTTTCCATTTTGTTTACACTCTGTATTGGATCTTCTTTGTGAAGTGTGGTGTTTTATTAAATTATCATATATTTTAATGCAAAATGGTATTATACAATTATGTATGACTAAATGAATAACAGCCATCTAAAGTCAAAATCTTCCAATCGGTTGCAAGTCTTTGTCTCATTTGTGATATTGGTTGGTGTTAAGACTGATCCAATTATGATTGCTTGGGTTAATGATTGCTTGGGTTAATGATTGCTTGGGTTTACTTTATTGTATTGGTTTTGCCATGTGTGCAGTACAGCACATGTTGACCGCAATGTTTTCACGCTGACTGTCTGGAGTGTGTTATAGACCCCTGAGAACAGTTCAACAATGCAGAAATTATAGGGGGGGGCTCTTATGAGGATTGGTTTTATGTCTGAGACGATAACGTCTACAGGAAATGGCTTTTGTAACAGGAAGTACTAAAACTGGAAGCTCTTACTCTTGTTGCCACAGAAACGTTGAAAGAAATGCCACCAGCAGCAGCGTCAGGGCGCGCGGTCGGGCGTCCTAATCAACTTTCCAAATCCTGCAAGTCCCAAAAATAAAAACGCATAATGACTTCCCCTAGTGCTGACTTCTTCTTTTTCTAGTTGACATGCTATTGCTGAGAACTTCTCGCTCACAAAAAAAAAAGAGTTGTTCTTGGAGGTGCTGGCTCTCGTGATGACACACCGAGAGCTACATTTTAACCACACCTCGGGTTGAGAACATGCGCGACGAACGGGCCTTCGCTAGATGGAAGCGCGGTCGCACAAGCAACGAGCGGCATCTCTGGTGAATGTTGTGTAAATGCTGCTCTTTTTAAGCGCGGTGTTCCTGAGCTGAGGGGCTGGCTCACGTACTTAAGCGCTCTGATGCAAACCAGTCAGTAACGGTAGAAAAGTCTTCGAGAGGGAGGGGGAAGGGAGATTGCAACATGTGTGGTGTGTAGAAGCGCTCACACGCAAGCTATCTGCCACGCAGCTGTAAGTATGATTTTTGATTTACCATACTTAGTTGATGTATTTGTATTTTAAGGTTACAGTTAAAAAAACGTTTATAACACATCCACTATCCATTGTATGAGTAAATGAACAAACGTTATACTAGCCAGAACAAAATACCAACCTAAATTGGACATTTTTGAACCAATCATCTTCCTCGTGGTTGATGGTTGCATTTCCTTTGCATTGTATTGCTGTACACCGCGCTGTGTCAGCGTCTGCATGTTGGCAGTGCATGTGTCCTAACATGTCTTCATTCTTTTGCCCGCACACCCCAGGTCCGTGAGAACCCCCGTTAACGGTAACGGGATGAAGACCACCCTGTGGAGGACCACCAACACCACCAGGGGACACCCCCTCCTCACGGTCCTGGGCCAGCTGCGGTCCTGCCAGGCGGCCTGGTGCCCCGGGGCAACCTGGGACAGAGACGCGGCCCACGCTGCCCTCCTGGGAAAACCTACCGGAGTGAGTAATCCCCCCCCCCCCCCCCCACACACACACACACCTCTCTCTTCCTCTTTATTCCCTCTCTAGTCTCTATCTCATTACTTATGTCTGTATGTCCTAGAGACAGACATGGGGAATCTGATAAGAGATGACTGAATATCGATTAGTTGAAAATAAAGACGCTTGAAATGGAGAGCAGAGATGTCGCCTCAATGCCTGCTTTGTGAGCACAAGCCAAGGTAATCGCAAAGTCACTGAAAAGTCCCATCGCTGTTTCTTAATGGTCATCAGTGGTGAAATGTGTTCTATGTCATCAGATGAAACTCAGTGTGTGTCATCTTTCAAGCCTGTTCAGGTGGAAGCATGTTAATGCTGTAAAACAGTTTGTATCTGTGGGAGGAGACGGAACATGTTGGTTTGAACCGCGAGCATATCAATGACAGGAATATAAGTCATCTACTTGTTTTGGCACTTCCTTGTTCTGTGTGCAGGAAACCTTTAAAAAAAATGTCACACCTAGAATGACCGACTTTTGTTCTAACTGTCAGAAATGTAATTGCTGGAAACATGCTTACTTGCTCGCTTCAAAACCCAAACTAGCGATCATTCACTATTATTAGATAGGGCCTTACTGTTACCAATAATTCACTTTGAATCATGGAAAATATGCATCATGGAAATGTCAGTTGTGTGTGTGTGTGTGTGTGTGTGTGTGTGTGTGTGTGTGTGTGTGTGTGTGTGTGTACTCAAATAACTACACATGGCTTTCTTTCTGTCTGCCTCACTCACTCACTCACTCACTCACATTGTCTCTCTCTCTCAGAGCTTCCTGGTTCTGGAGGACTCTTCTTCTCAGCCCAACCTGTTGTGTGTGTCTGCTGGTGCAGAGCCCGAAGCACGAGTCCTGGACTACCACATCAATTATACTGGCGCAGGTAGTGTGTGTGTGTATGTGTGTGTGTGTGTGTGTGTGTGTGTGTGTGTGTGTGTGTGTGTGTGTGTGTGTGTGTGTGTGTGTGTGTGTGTGTGTGTGTGTGTGTGTGTGTGTGTGTGTGTGTGTGTGTGTGAGAAAAGGATCATGGGCCTCATGTAGCTATTTGCTCAATATGTTCTACTACTGATGATGGACACATAGACTAGCATGGATACTAAATGCTACATGCTACTTTATTATGATGGTAATCACAGCACTAAGACACTTGACCAGTGTAGACTGGGATGGACTAGGAGGAGGAGCTATCTCTCATGACGTTTAATACATTTAATTGTTAGAATACCACTGGAAATTATAACAAAATAGATACAAAAGAGTGTACTGAGCTTACTTCAAATGCCTCAGAAATGGGACAGAGCCATCATCAGGAAATGATAACATTTAGAAGAAATGTATGACATTGTCATATCAGGTTTTTCTTCCTCTCTTGAGGAAGAAAACTTCCTCTCTTGACCAACCCACATCTCTCATTCACTTTCTCTTTCACTCTCTGTCTCTCTCTCTCTGTACGTGTCTCTATCTCAGTGCTCCAGCTTTCAGAGTCTCGACTGTGTTTCACTGACCTGGCTCAGCTGGCCCTTTTCTACTCTCTGACCAGGTACATTCACACCATCCACATGATCTACTTATTTACAACTCATTTGACAACATTAAGTCACTGACCCTAATCACATGCATTTGCCAGAGGAATTTGAGAGGATAGTTGAAAGCCTTTGGATATTCCATTGAATTGAATCTCTCTAGTTTTGAGTCTGAGAATATCTGCGTTGAGTCAGGCATCTTACCAGTCGTTGGTGAAACCACTTGAGTTTCATACTTCGAAAACTACAAAAACAGATGGCCAATTTTCATCCTGGCATTGGTCCAAATAAGGCAGTTGTATATACATAGCAGCGACACTATTTTTACATTACGGTTTTGTCTGTTTTTCAGAGATGTGTTGTCTTTCTGTCTGTACATCCCTCCCTGGCTCCTCAGCATAGCTAAAGAGAACATACAGCTTCCCTCTCGGCCCAAACCCGGTGCGTCCTGTCTCCATGGCGATCCTCCTCCTTTTCCACTTCATACAATGTCCCCTTGACCTCTGGACTATTTGTTGAGTGGTCACCTGATGCTGGGGTTGTTTTGAGGCAACATGTGGTTCTTCTCCTCCTTAGAGTCCTGGTTCTGTGAACCACCGGACCAGAACACTGATGACATGACCAACCCGGTACCAAGTGCAGTTATGTGCTCCATACAGGTATGTACTGTGTGTGTGCGTGCGTGCGTGGATATTATATGTGTACACAGGGGAATGCTTATGGAGGGCCTCGAATCTCAGAGACCATAGTTTGTACCACAGCTGGTCACGTACACACAAGTAGGTCTAGGTGTATGCGAGAGGGTAAAGGTTGAAATGCCATACTCAGAGATTAAAGTGCTCCCTCGTAGTCAGTCAATGTTCTACATGTGATTATGATTACTGAGTGGAATCGCCAAGCTCACCACAAGCACGATGGCACCACAGACCCATGTCAGTCAGGTGGAGTGAATGAGCGTTTAAGAGCAATTGCACTAAATGGCAGTGCAAGATTTCAAGACAAATACATTTCTGTCCCCCCTGCCCACCTCAGTTGAGCTCAGTCAACGGGGCCCTCTGTGTGATCAACCCGCTCTACCTTCACCAACACGGGGACAGCTGGCTGACGCATCGGCCAACCTCTCCTCAGCCCTGTAAGCCAACCACCAGTGAAAGGCGAGTGAGACGCCTCAGCACCAGTAGGCCTTGGGGGGGGGCGGGGCTGCACACCAAACGAGCCATCTCAATGGAAGACCAATCCCTTTCTGCCCCTGCGGACATTTCAGGTATTCTAAGCTGTTTCACGCATTTCCTATCCGGTGAAGACCAAATACACACACACACACTCAAATACACACAACCTGCTTTGTGCTGTTCATGGACTTCATGGTCTTCTCTCATTAGGTATCATCAGGGCCCAATCGGCTGAGTCGGCCCCAACGTCCCCCACCGTCCCGGCCCTCACCCCCACCTCAATTGCCGTTGTCCTAAGGCGGCCCAGCCGGGACGCCGCCATCGACCCCCCCAGGATAACGGGCAGCAGGAGCAGCCTACCTACGTCCATCCTCTCCTCCTCCCCCACGCCACACTTTAACCCCACCACCACTGCTCCGGGGGGCACGCGCCGCCACAGCGGGCCCCTGCCCCAGTCCCCCCACAGGGTGTCCTGGGTGGAGGACGGGGGGTGGCTGGCTCCTCCACCCTCCAGCCACTCCTCTTCCTCCTCGATGATGGTGTCACAGCCCCCCTCGATGGAACTGGACACGCTGTCCATCAGCAGCATTGAGGAGGAGCAGGAGTCCCCGGCGGCCCAGAGCCCCGCCTCCCAGCAGATCTCTGCGCACCGATTGGCTGACAAGGTGAAGAACCGCCTCTCGGCCGTGGGCCAGGCCATCGGCGGGTTGGTGAGCTGTCAGAAGAGGCTGATCAATCGGGTGCTGGAGCTGAGCGACAGGAAGGGCGGGGCATTCGCAGAGGCGCTCCGAGGGTTTACGGAGACAACGCTGAAGGGCGGGATGGACCCGGCCAAGCCCCGGGGCTCCGAGTTCCTGCAGGAAGTGAGGTCATCGCTCACGGCGTTGAGGGAGGTGCTCCTGGACTGCCCGGAGATCCAGGCCTTCCTGGACAGTATGGCGGACACCCCGGACTCAGAGATGGGTGAGCAGCGTAGGGAAAGATCCTGTTGAGTTGGGACGTTCAAATCTAAAATCGATGGGTTTCCAACATATTTAAGTACACAATTCTTAAACTTAATTAAGTTACAAATACTTAATCATTAAAAAAAAATCTGATCCTTACAACTTCTTACAGCATCCATACAGTCCCTCGGTATGGATGTATAAATCAAGTTTCTCTATTTATGATTTTGTATTTGTTTCAGTTCTGTTTCGATACGTTGGATATCTTCGCTTCCTCAACCAGTTGTCATTTATTCAGCGACGTCAGTCATCCCAAAACTAACCAACACGTGTTTATAAAAATAAAAAAACACGCTTCAGCTTCTATGCTCACATTCTATATAATGGATTGCGGGGAATATGGTTGTCAATACAAACTCAAGATCAATTTGACGAATCTCCTATATTCTCCTCTCCCTCCTTGTGCTCCATTTATTTCCCGTCCACAGACTCCATGGTGGAGCAGTCCCTCCACAAGGTGGCGCTGAAGCCCGTCTCCGCCCACCTCTACTCTTCCCTGCAGGCGGCCCGGGGCCACGACGGCACCCTGGCCAACCTGCGGGGCCACCAGCGGGTGCTGGGGGACCAAGGGGTGGAGGACCTGGGCGGCTCGGCCGGGGCCGGGGTGCCCGATGCTCCCACCCTGGAGCGGGTGCAGCAGCGGTGGGCAGGCATGCACTGCCACGTACTCCCCCAGCAAGAAGGTCCACGCGCTGCTCAAGGTGTGCAAGAGCATCTACCACTGCATGACTGCCAACGCCGTGCCAGGTAAAGCAGCAGAGAGAGAGAGTGGGGGGGGTACATCCTCATTCAGATGTGCTCCCTTCCTCTAATGAGCCTTCCTCTATTTCTGTTTTTATTGTACGAAATCCAAACAGACTGGAAGTGGACCTCTGAAACTTTCCCACATATTGAAAGATGTCTCATTTCCTCCTCTCCTCTCCTCTCCTCTCCTCTCCTCTCCTCTCCTCTCCTCTCCTCTCCTCTCCTCTCCTCTCCTCTCCTCTCCTCTCCTCTCCTCTCCTCTCCTCTCCTCTCCTCTCTCCTCTCCTCCTCTCCTCTCCCCTCCCCTCCCCCCCCCTCCTCTCCTCTCCTCTCCTCTCCTCTCTTTCTCTCCGGCAGGGTCGGTGTTTGGGGCGGATGACTTTCTGCCCTGCCTGACGTGGGTGCTGCTGCGTAGCGACCTGGTGATGGTGCAGCTGGACACGGACTACATGATGGAGCTGCTGGACCCATCACAGCTGCAGGGGGAGGGTGAGGCTGGCAGAAGAACCAACAAACAAAGCATTTTGTACTGATTTGTTTTGATCAAACTTGAATTTGAGTTACTGGAATTATTTAAGGTCTCTAAGGAAAACAACTTGGCTCTTCAGGACTAATATATTTATGAGCATTTTTTACTTCAACAAAAAACGACTTTAATTTGAAGTGAATTATTTAAGATCGCTAAGGAGAAAACTTGGCTCCTTACTGGCCGAAGTTAACAGCTTCATGGCTCAGTTTAAAAAACAATAGACTAGTAGTAGGATGCTACTAGTAGGATGCTTAAAGCAGTAGCCTGATCTGATGTTAATTGATAATGTACTTTCCTGATGCTTTCTCTCCAACCTTCTCCTCTTCTTTCTTTCTTTCTTTCTTTCTTTCTTTCTTTCTTTCTTTCTTTCTTTCTTTCTTTCTTTCTTTCTTTCTTTCTTTCTTTCTTTCTTTCTTTCTTTCTTTCTTTCCCTCCACCACTCATATTCCTCTACACCCTCCTCTCTTTCTCTTTCTCCTCCTCTTTCTCTCATCTCTTTATCCACTCTCCCTCTCCCTCCCCTCTCCCTCCCCCTCTCCTCCCCCTCTCCACTTCCCTCTCCCTCCCCCTCTCCCTCTCCTCCCCTCTCCCCTCTCCTCTCCCTCTCCCTCTCCCTCCCCCTCTCCCTCTCCCTGCAGGGGGCTACTACCTGACGTCGGTGTACGCCTCGCTCTACTACATCAGCAGCTTCCGGCCTCGCCTGGCCGCCCGCCAGCTCAGCGTGGAGGCACAGATGTCTCTCAGCCAGTGGCACCGCAGACGCACACTGCTCTGCAACCAGTCCCGCCGCAGCAGGAACAGGAAGACCCTACGGAGGCAGCCGAACCGGGATGGGGACATGGCCGGCCCCGACACAGAGGGTCAACGGGAAAATGAGGACACGAAAGACTTTGAGGAAATAAATGACGGTGAGGCGGCGTCGCCCTCTGGTGGCGAGGCAGAGGAGGCGCAGCAGCGGGCCGCCGCCTATGGTGATGCTCGGGAGCCGACGAGAGATCACAAGGCAGAGGAACGATCTGAGCTGCCGGTAGGATGTCTGCTTCCATGGGAACAGGATGCGGCGTCGGGTGAGGGTGAAGACGTAACGCCGGCCGGTTGCGGAGGAGAGGAGCAAGGGATTTTGGGGGAGGAGGAGGAGCAAAAGGGGGAGGGCGAGGACAGCAGGGAGGAGAAAGGAGCGGAGGATGAACTGAGCCACGTCTCCGTCCACAGGAGTGTCAATCAACATGACGTCATGTGGGCCAATCAGACTGAGCTTTAGAGGGGCTGTCCAGACCCTCTAAACACCACTCCTCTGTTCGGCTTTTAAATGGTTGATCGCTTGCTTGACAATATCGCATCACACCGACCCAGCATGTCTGATCAGCTCAGCTGGTCTTTGTCCCTATTTTGTCTTCTGTAAACATCATGGTTTCCTCAACCTGATCGATATAAAAGTGGACATTTTCATACATTTGTAAAAAGATTATTTATAGCTAATTGTTTTGTTTGGATTGTTTTTCATTTGTTTTGAATATTTGTATTTATATGGACATTCACTTTGGAAAACACGTAAATAAAACCAAGGAATATTTTACGTGTATTCTTAAATATGAATTCTAAATCTTTGTTGAATGTTCTCCGTTGCGTGTTTGAAGCCTGAAATACGCCCACCGTCCCCGTGAATGTCATTTCGTTTTCATCTGAAGCCTGAATCGAAACCTTGAATTCCCGTGCATATGAACGTTGAGACGATCAGCGTGCGAGGCCTCCTCCTCCTCCTCCTCCTCCTCCTCCTCCTCCTCCTCCTCCTCCTCCTCCTCCTCCTCCCCTCCTCCTCCTCCGCCTGCCGAGCGCTGCCTGCCACAGTGACGCAGCGCGCCCACGGAGAGGGTGATGAAGACGACGGGCAGCACCAGCCACACCCCGATACTGGAGTCCGGCAGCAGCTTTGGACCGGCCATGACACAGGTCAAAGGTCTGGCCGTGGTACAAGCAGGATTATCCACTCCTAGGTGTGCGGTCAAGGGAATCGGTCCTTTGCACTCCGTCGTGCATTCTTTTCCCATAACTGAAAACATTGGATTATCCCTTACTTTATTAGCCTCAGTTTACATTAACTGATCATGCTAATCATGCTAAGTAGACTATGCCTGACTAAGAATTTATAAATTACATTCAAATGCTGTAAATGGATCAAGTACCAATTCTCCCATGAGTCTAAAGCTCATGCTTCTAACTACCTGAATTGATCAACCCAGCCTTTACAAGTCATTTATACATTTGTAAGGCATAGAAAGTTCTCACTTTAGATTCACTCACACAAAATACCAAACTAGTGCTTCTATCTTCTGAACTAATCATGAATTGCAGCATTAGTGTTGATATGGCATTATCAACACATTGTAAATAGTTTGGAAATCATACATTTCCACGTTATAATGAATTTAATAATAATTGTATAATCCATTATCTCGTTATCTTTTTATGTTTTACAGATTATGAATTGCATACTAATGAGCATTTATGCTCATTAGAAACAATGCTTTATAAATTATGAATTCACTATGAACTCACTATTTACTTCTACTTAAATAAAGGGAGTTTTTCCTCTTTAGAGGGCTATAGGGGCACCCTTTGAGACTGTAACCGGTATTGAGTTCTATACAAATAAATTGTACTTCACTTGGCTTCTTCTCAGTGTGTAATGAATTGGCATCACCTGTAATACTGAAGTAGGATCACCAGAGGGCGCAATCGCTATATTTCAACCAATTGACATTTTCAGAAGTAGGAAAGATAGCGTGTATGTTTTCAACTGTTGAACGTAACTTCAGTTGTGTGGAGGGATTTTAAAACCCACTGAAACATCTTTCGATGTTTCGATTCATCTTTCGATGAATAAATCAGTAATGGTAATTTAAAAATAGACTGGAAAACATTTTATATGAATGTTAAAAACTGTAAATGACAACTTGTATATAAAATGTTTTTCAGAGATAGTGAAAGTGGTCGTATGAGAAAATATAACCTGTTGTCTTAAGGCCATCTGTTTCCGTATGAGATTGTGTGTGTGTGTGTGTGTGTGTGTGTGTGTGTGTGTGTGTGTGTGCGTGTGTGTGTGTGTGTGTGTGTGTGTGCGTGCGTGTGTGTGCGTGTGTGTGTGTGTGTGTGTGTGTGTGTGTTGGTTTGCGTGTGTGGGTGTGCTTGCGAGCACCAAGGCGATTCACCCCTCTCAGCAGGAGGTCAGTAGTGGGAGGTCATGACCCCTACTGACCCTGAGGGAGTGGAGATCATCAATCAACTGGAGGCATGATGGAGTCAGCAGGAGGTGATGGACACACACACACAAACACACTCACACACACACACACAAACACACTCACACACACAGACACACACGAACCATGAAAATGTTAACCTTATTTTTTGGCAAGTATCTAATAATGTATGTAGTCATTCAACTACGAGTAACAGTTTAATTTAATTATTTTAATAGAACTACCATGATAAAATACATTAGGATTTCATTTTTTATTGTGATAAATATTGTAGTTTTACAGAGATTGACATCAGACAGTTTGCATGTTAGTTTACATTGTGGCTGAAATGCAAATATTGAAATATAATGATCTTTCATGTTTTTGCTAATTTTATTTAACCTTTATTTAACCTGAGTAGTATTCTCCACTGAAAAGCAAACATTTTGAAGATACTAGTTGATTTAATTGTTTTATTATCATTTGATATAGTTGGTTGATAGGAACTTTATCCAAACCCAGAGAATTTCACATTCTGTGCCTTAAAAAACACACACACACACACACACACACACACACACACACACACACACACACACACACACACACACACACACACACACACACACACACAATTGATTACATTCCTGCAATTCAATGTTAGCCAAGCGGATAAGTGTGACTCTTTTTCAACAAGCTTTGCCTGTTAAATATAAGTGACATACCTAGCAAAATATGTACTTGCTTACAAGATAACAATATCTACATACCCAAAATGGAGGACAGTGAGTGTGTGTGTATATGTGTGTGTGCCTGCATATCTGTAGTGCTGCTACAATATTACGTTTTTTCTCCTATTCTACTATGAACCCCACTGTCGTAAACAAGCAACCACACACACACACACACACACACACACACACACACACACACACACACACACACACACACACACACACACACACACACACACACACACACATACATCAACACAAAAAAAAAGCCACTCTGTGGGTTATCAGCTACCACTTGCAGGGTGACAGGGCATGCTTTTTCTCTCTCCCCCTCTCCGCCATTCCTCTCTCCCCCACCCCCTCCTACCACTCCCCCCCCCACACCCCCCACCCCCACCCCCACACCCCACACCCCCTCACAGCCTGTCCCGGTGATCAATGAGGAAGTTCTGGGGCCTCAACTATTAATCAGAGCCTATCGGCTATCTGTCTGCAGAGCCAACCAATCACAGGCCCTCCGTCAGCCAGGCCATGACAAATGGGGCCTGGTGGAGGTGTGGGAGGGGTGGAGGAGGGGGGTAAAAAAGGGGAGGGGAAGAGAGATGGGGGAGAGGGCACTTCATCTGATCTCAGTCAGGTCAGGGCTGCAGGACTGCGTTTAAAACTTGATTCTTAACATGGTTGTGGAAAACATTCAAATGCACACGCGCATGCAAAGGCACAAACATGTGATTACACAGACGTGCACAAGTGCAGACATACATCCATGCATGCACACATGTGCACATGCATGAGTTTGTGTGGTACAATTGCAGACACATGCACATGAGAATGTGTTTGAATGTTCAACGACACTCATACAAAGTTTATGCAGATATACGGTCACCGCTGTCACTGGGAGAGCCTGATCCTCCTTACATGTTGGACTACAGCATATTCTGTTAAGAGAAGGACAGATATATGTACACATTTTGTTGCTTATTGCGTTACTGGTTGTATTCAACACAGCTCAATATTAAACCCAACGCTCTCTCATGTGACTAACAGCACTGATGGATTCTGGGTTTTGGGCGCAAGGACCACAGAAGGAGTCAAAGAGAAGAATGCAGGATCACTTTAAAAGTGAACAGAATATTTGCTTGGTAGAAGTCTTATGCTGTAGCGCAGCACTGTTGTTGTTGTTGTTGTTGTTGTTGTTGTTGTTGTTGTTGTTGTTGTTGTTAGGATGGAGGCCTCCCCTCACACCTCGAGAGGTTCCATCAAAACACAGCCATCCGTCCCCCCTGTGCATAATCATCACACACACACACACAACACACACACACACACACACACACACACACACACACACACACACACAAGCACATACTCATCCATTCACATCTTATTGCAATGATTAGATTACATCTAATGCCATTACTGGGCTGCTATTTCTCTCACTAACTATCTACTTCCCCCGTCTCTGTCTCTCTCTCTCTCTCGCGCTCTCTCCCGCACTCTCTCGTGCTCTCTCTCTCTCGCTGTCTCTCTCTCCCTCGGTCTCTCTCTCCCTCTCTCTCATCATGGATTTTTTTTCTAGATCTTATTAGTATGTGATGCAGACCAGGTCTCTTCCTCTGGATTTATGAACACTCTGACTCCTCTCCTTTAATCTCTCTTGCCCCCCCCCCCAACCCCCACCCAAACTCCTCTCCTCTTCCTCCACCTCCTCCACCACCTCCTCCTCCACCTCCTCCTCAGCGTGGCCCTCCTATCCCTGCGCCATTCCTTCATCTGTCCATCTATCATTCCCAGGGCCGGCGGAAGAGTATTAATTCCTCCACACCATCCCTCACGCCTCCTCTGGACGGATGGGAGGGTGGCGATGGGGAGGGTGATGAGGGTGGGAGGCGGGTGGAGCTGGGTGTGGGAGGAGGGGTGGAGAGGAGAGGGAGAGGAGGAGATGGCATGCATTAGTTTTCATAATATTTCTGTAGCACAGTGGGGAAACAAAGGAGTGTTTAATACAGAATAGCGTATGTAGATCCCCCCAGCCATCACTTTATATCTTCAACAGGTGTGTGTTTGTGTGTGTGTGTGTGTGTGTGTGTGTGTGTGTGTGTGTGTGTGTGTGTGTGTGTGTGTGTGTGTGTGTGTGTGTGTGAGTGTAATCCTGCGTATGTGTGCATGCTATGTTGGTGAGTGGGATTTCATGCAAGAGCAACAAGTTTACATAGGAAATATGTAAAGCATTGATAATACTATATTGAATTATATGTTGGTACTACAAATGTACGTCATATATCCATTCACCCATTCCAAACGTACAGATATAGGCACACACACACACACACACACACACACACACACACACACACACACACTCACACTATACAGGATGTCAACAGAATCCAATAAGCTGTAAGGAATCAATTGAAGTGATGAGGACATTTAATGAGGCTCGTGCGAGTGGTTGGTCCAGAGCCCCTTCCTCCCCAGAGCCCAGGAGACTACACACCAACAAAGAAGAAAAAAAGCAGCAGAAGAAGAAGAAAATTAAAAAACAGAGAGAGAAAGAGGAAGAAGAAGAAGGAAATGAAGAGGAAGAGGAAGAGGAAGAAGAAGAATTAGAAGAAGAAGAAGAAGAAGAAGAAGAAGAAGAAGAAGAAGAAGAAGAAGAAGAAGAAGAAGAAGAAGAAGAAGAAGAAGAAGAAGAAGAAGAAGAAGAAGAAGAAGAAGAAGAAGAAGAAGAAGAAGAAGAAGAAGAAGAAGAAGAAGAAGAAGAAGAAGAAGAAGAAGAAGAAGAAGAAGAAGAAGAAGAAGAAGAAGAAGAAGAAGAAGAAGAAGAAGAAGAAGAAGAAGAAGAAGAAGAAGAAGAAGAAGAAGAAGAAGCAGCACCAAAAAGAGAATGTGGGAGCGAGGAAAGGAAACGTTGACCAGCCGGGCCAGTTACCCCCCACCCACTCCATCCCCTCTTACTCCCCCTTCCACCCAACCCCCCCCCCCCCCAACCACACACTCCCCTTTTTCTAACCCAAGGGCCCTCTCCCTCCTCCTCTCAAGCCGATGCAGTGACAGGTAGATTAAGGGATGTGATAGATGCCCCCCACCCCTTCTCCCTCTCCCTATCTCCCTCTCTCCATCTCCCCCCCTTCCTCTCCCTATCTCCCTCTCTCCATCTCCCTCCCCCTCTCCCTATCTCCCTCTCTCCATCTCCCTCCCCCTCTCCCTATCTCCCTCTCTTCATCTCCCTCCCCCCTCTCCCTATCTCCCTCTCTCCATCTTCCTCTCCCTGTACGCTCACCCACCCCCCTCCCCATGGCCACCACCACCCTCTCTCCCTCCCAAGGCCCTCCACTCTCCCCCCTCCCCCCTCCATCCATCATGGCGGCCGGGTGTAATTGTGGCTGTGCCTTTCTGGGGCGGAGGGAGCCTCCATCCATCTCCTTAACCACAAACAGTCAGGAGGACGGATGGTGCTGCGGCTCCCCAGTTAATCTCCATCTATGGGGGCTGGGGGGGTTTGGGTGGAGATGGGAAGAGGGAGGTGGGGGAGGGGGAGAGGAGAGGAGAAAATAACAGAAGGGTGGAGAGCGGGTACTATAGCGTTGGCTTACTATAAACAACTAGAGACAGAGAGAGAGAGAGGACGAGAGACGGGGAGAGAGACGGGAGAGAGAGAGAAGGAAATGGAGGGGGAGAGGGGAAAGAGAGAGAGAGGGGCAGAGGGAGAGAGAGAGGGGGAGAGGAAGAGAGGAAGAGAGAGATTGAGAGAGAGGGGGAGAAGAAGAGAGAGGGAGAGAGGAAGAGAGGAAGAGAGAGATTGAGAGAGAGAGAGGGGGAGAGGGAGAGAGGGGCGAGTGGAAAGATGGAAGGCAGGTGCCTTTGAAGATCTAGGGTGGAGGAGAGAGAGGGAGCTCTTCTGTCCAAACAGGTACAAGTGTTGAGGACATAAAGGAAGAGGAATGGCGGCTAGCTGGCACCTGGACACTGGACCAAATCAAGGAAAGTTTGCAAACAGCTCAGCACCTGATCAATAAGGTTAGATGAGGCAACGGCAGAAACACAGGGGAGGATAGTAGAAGGTGAGTGGGAAGGAGTCAAGGAAGGAAGGGAGGAAGGATATTTATATTCATGTGCAGTGACGGCCCCGAAACTGGAGATGCACATGCTCGTAAAATACCACCCACCCCCCCTCCACCCCCTTACACACACACACACACACACACACAGACATACACAGACACACACACACACACACAGACACACTTTTAACTCTCCCCCTCACTCTTACCCCTAGTCAACCCTGCTTTACTCCTTCCTCCACTCGCTCCACCACGTCCCTACAAGGAGAAGGGGGGCAGACCCTAACCCACCCCTCACCCCAATGTTTTTTGGGGGGGGAGGGGTTTGTTGGTTGGTTTCCAAGGGTCACGGCAGCCATATTCTCTCTCTCTTCTCTCTCTCTCTCTCTCTCTCTCTCTCTCTCTCTCGCTCTCTCTCTCTCTCTCTCACTCTCTGGGTCCAAGCTAATAAAACTTTGCAGTACATTTGATGATAACAAAGGAACGTTTGGTGGACAAAGTATAGAAGCTGCACTGAACATATCTTAAAGGGGCACTGGGGCACTGTATAATACAGTGATCATGAAGGTACTATGCCATAGCCCAGGCATGTGCAACGACAGAGAATACATAGAAAACCAGAGGACCTCACCAAACACACCGTGTCCCTGACTGTGTTGTTGGTTTCTATAGCCCTGGGCACCGCCTGCAACAACACTCACAGTCATAAGGAGCACACTCACACTGACCCACTCTGCACGCAAGTACAGAAGCAAGCACAACACGCAGTCATACACACACACACACAACACACACACACACACACACACACACACACACACACACTAACTCACTCTCGTTCTCTCTCTCACTCACACACACACACAGAGACACACACTCTCTCTCACTCACACACACACACACAAACACGAACACACAGACAGACACACACACAAACACACTCTTTCTCACACACACAAACACACAGGCACACACTCAAGCACGTGCACACATGCACGCAATCACACACGCATGCACACACACACACACACACACACATACACACACAAACACACACACTCAGGCGTGTGTACATACTTTTGTTTTACACACTCATCACATTGCACACACACTCAACGGGCCCCCATGGATGTGCAGGAGCAAATACTTGAATCTTGACAGCAAATGACAAACAACTGCAGTGGCCCTTTCTACTTGCTGTACACCGCTCTCCCTCTCCCTCTCCCTCCCCCTCTCCCTCTCCCTCTCGCTCTCCCTCTCCCTCTCCCTCTCCCTCTCCCTCTCCCTCTCCCTCTCCCTCTCCCTCTCCCTCTCTCTATAGCTCTATCTGTATCTCTCTCCCTCTCCCTCTCCCTCTCCCTCTCCCTCTCCCTCTCCCTCTCCCTCTCCCTCTCCCTCTCCCTCTCCCTCTCCCTCTCCCTCTCCCTCTCCCTCTCCCTCTCTCTATAGCTCTATCTGTATCTCTCTCCCTCTCCCTCTCCCTCTCCCTCTCCTTCTCCCTTTCCCTCTCCCTCTCCCTCTCCCTCTCCCTCTCCCTCTCCTTCTATCTCCCTCTCCCCCTCCCGTCTCTCCCCCTTTCCCCCTCTCGTCTCTCTCTCTCTCTCTCTCTCTCTCGCTCTCTCTTATATATCTTGACTATCTAGTTCCCTGCCCCCACTGCCCCTTCCGAACACACACTATACATTTTAAAAGGACTCCAAGGTAACAGTTTTAATGATTTAAATATTAAAAGTAAAAAGGCCTTAAGTTTGTGTGTAAGGATTCCATCCGTAATGTCAATCTGTTTGGTAAAAGTGATACAGTTTTACCAATTACCGATTCTTTATGTGTTGGAAAATGCAGTGAAGTAAAAGACGGAATATTTGCTTTGGAAAATGGTGGAGTAAAAGTAAAAAGTCCCCCAGAGAGGAACTACGTAAGGAGAATACAAATAGTTTAAAAAGCTTAAAAGGACGTGTACATAAAAGTTATCTACACACATGACCGCACTGGCATAACCTATTTTGGCTCTTTTCACTTGGCGCTTACAATGCCATATTACACACTATTATTGGGTTGTAATAAAGTTAGGTATCTTACAATATATTATAT
The DNA here is from genome assembly GCA_026745465.1 of Lota lota. Lineage (NCBI taxonomy): Eukaryota > Metazoa > Chordata > Actinopteri > Gadiformes > Lotidae > Lota > Lota lota. The sequence goes on from JACYXH010000452.1 coordinate 613,881, forward strand.
TAATAAACACTAAATATGAATACAACATAGGCAACTTTCACCATATTTGGTTGCAGATTAGTAGCTTTGTCCTGGGATTCACATAACAAAATGTATGAAAATACAATACACATGAACTCCACTCACAGTCTGCAAACAACATACATTCAAACGCTCACACACAGCATGTGCACATCACGTTTATGTCTGCACGTTTGTGTATGCACGTTTATGTATGCACGTTTATGTCTGCACATGAAGGGATAAGAGCTGAAATTTGCAAAATTACTTAACCGACATTGAAACCTAGTTATGATAATAAATGTTTCGGCATAACTGTGGTGTCAAGTCAATCCAAAACAATGTACATTGAATTTAATTTGGACATCTGGATTATTTATAAAATATTTCTTTATTTCTTTATTTAGGTTTGAAGTCGAGGTCAATTATTTTGCCAGGCTATATTTGATACCTTACGTCTTAAGAAGAGTATTGACAAGTCATAGTAATAATATACTAATTGTTTTCAATCAGTGTACTATTCAATCTTATGATGTACGCTTTTGCTGTTATTAAGGCAGTTATTAATATATTAAGGATGTAGGACAACGCCTGTAGATTATAACCCGGCCATTAAGCCTGTTAAGAAGTTCAGTTCAGTCATAAGGTCGCTTTTTTCAGCCAATTGACACGTTCATGGATGCATTAAGCTCAGTGTCGAAGGGCTTTAGCGCTATGATCATCCCTATAGGAAATCTGCACCCCGCAGAGTTGAAAAGACCGCAGGTTTGATGTAGCAAGGGCTGCGCGGTTAAACCCCACACCGCCCGTGGAGCAGCCTGCCACGGCCTGCCGTTCCCCGCCAAGCCGCCGATGATTGAAGTGCAGCCGCCTGTTGGCTTCGCACAGCGGGGAAGGGGGAAAAGGGGCCGTTGTGAATAATTATTATGTTACTTAGGTGTCATTTACAACACAAGACGAATAGTTAGGTATTCCGCGGGATCGTGAAAGGTAGGGATCTCTCTCTTATGTTGAAATGAGAAGAAAAGAAGCCGTGAGAAGGGTTTTGTTGTCTCTCAGCCATAATAAGAGCGAGCAATAACAAAGGGCAGAAGGGTGACGTTTGGGCCGGGTGTCAGAAGGCTGGGCAACGCTAGGGCCACATGTCAACACAAACAATAAAACACTTTTAAAACTATTATCAGCCAATAAATGTATTGTCATCACCCACGCTCCCGGTGTGTTTATGGCCAACCTTGACAGAGGCTGTAATACAGAGGAAACAAAAACATTTAAGTAAACCATTGCACTGTTCAGCAATGTCCCTAAATAGAACTAGGCCTATGTTTTAATCTCGTGTGCTCAATAAATAACTAAATAAATCGTATTAAAACTTCGGATAGGAAAAAGACCGCATGTCGTCTAATTAGGTTGATGGTTGATCGTTTTGTCAAATCCAAATGAGCGCTGTAAGGCTTAATGTGTATTGCTCTAAATTATTGTAAATCACACTTCTTTCTAAAACATTATTTAAATAGCGGCTATTTCAAATAAATTCTAGAAAATACTCACACGAACATAGAACAGGCCAATCGTTTCAGTTTGAACAGTGAGGCCTATGTTAACAGTTTTTGCGCTTTCTATTGGCGCTGGTTTAAAGCAGTCTTCTGACCAGACCAATACTTTGATGTGTGTGTGTGTGTGTGTGTGTGTGTGTGTGTGTGTGTGTGTGTGTGTATTGGGAAAATACTCGAATATGTATCCGTGTGTATGCGTGCGTGCGTGAGTGCGCGTGTGCGTGTTTATTTGTGTGTGTGTGTGTGTGTGTGTGTGTGTGTGTGTGTGTGTGTGTGTGTGTGTGTGTGTGTATTTGTGTGTGTTACATGTTGCACCATTGTCCGAGCTATCCATCTGATAATCACATCATCGTGCCCCAGCAGCTTCGGTGGGAAGAACGAAGCACTGGGACGGGCAGAGCGGAGTGGGAGAGCAGAGGGGAGCAGAGGGGAGCAGGGGGAACCGAAGTGAGCGAGGGCAAAGAGAGTGGGACGGTGATGGCCGAACGCTAGCGGGGCCCACAGCAGCGGCGAAGAGAACAGCAAGCTGCGTGGGAGCGAAGAGCGTGCCATTGAGATAAAACGATCGAGGGGGTCTCCTTTGGCGTTTGTAATGCGCGAGTGTGTGTGATAAAGGAGGAGGGGGGAGGAGTCGAAGGAGGGAGGGAGGGAGGGAGGGAGGGAGGGAGGGAGGGAGGGAGGGAGGGAGGGAGGGAGGGAGGGAGGGGAGAGGGGGGGGGCAAGAGACCCCGTCGCGTTTTGACCCCCGAAACAACTCAGTAGACCGCCACCATCATCACTCCCCACCTTGCATCTCCTCATCTCCTCCTCTCTCTCTCTCTCTCTCTCCCTTTCTCTCTCTCTCTCTCTCTCTCTCTCTCTCTCTGCGCTCTCTTCCTCTTTGAGCTTAAAGCGCCGTCGTCCATTCGCAGCACTTTGCATGACCGCGCGGTCCGTCGCTGTATCCTCCGAGGACAAGAAAAGGGGCAAGAAGAGTAGAAGAAGAAAAAAAAGAAAAAAAAGAGAAGAAGAAAAAGAAGAAGAAGAAGAAGAAGAAGAGAAAAAGAAGAAGCAGCAGCAGCGATCTCGTCTGTGCACCAACCAGCAGCATCCCACCAGCCAGCTGCAAGCCAAACAGAGGCGGATGCAATCCGCGCGGTCGGAATTGTACAGCCGAAACTGGACTACTAACCCAAAGGGACCTGCCTGCACATCGGCTGCAAATAAGGAACACACGCTGCAACATACGTTTCGGTAGGATATTTATATCTGAATTGATATTGGTAAATGCATTGAAGCTAAGTGTCGCCTTCTCCCCGTGCAATGTTCTGTCCACGGCGAGAGCCATGTGATCTGAGAGAATGCTTTTGATTGGACAAGTCGCGAATATTTATTAGTGATTTCTACAGCAAATAGCCTACTCTATATACCTATTCATTTATCGACAGTGTTTCAATAAACTCATTTATATACTATAGAGTAGGCTACAGATTCCGTTCGGTATAGTACAAATAACCTAAAGAATAATTGCGAATGAGCAGATGTTTAGTTTATTAACCCTTTCATTTGTGTTTGTGTGTGTGTGTGTGTGTGTGTGTGTGTGTGTGTGTGTGTGTGTGTGTGTGTGTGTGTGTGTGTGTGTGTGTGTGTGTATGTGTGCGTGTGCGTGCGTGTGCGTGTGCCCTGCATGATCTGCGTGACATTTCAAACTTCATCGTTTGCGTTTTTCTCACGAAGTAGCACACCCTGGTATTTAATTATCCCTGCACGTGTCTATCCCCTTGCACGTTTATTTACAGGAGTCCAGGGACCAAGGGGGGGAATCCCGCCGGGGTATTATAGCCGATAAGTGCGCCGTCTCCACCGGGGAAGGTTCGGCCAGCGAGCCGCATGGAGAAACGGGTAAGTTGACGGAATAACAAAAATAAAAAGCAGTGATCACATTGATTATACGACAGAAGGGAGGCATAAGGGGAGAATACATTTGCAGCACCACCTATATTAGCTTTTTAGACTATAGCATTACGTCATATCAGCTTCCTTGCCCAGGCGTTGTTGACATCGCGCTTCAGATGTCCTGACCCG
>JACYXH010000452.1:620000-622500 GCA_026745465.1 Lota lota
CCACCACACACCACCAACCCATTCACCCCGGCCCTGCAGTGCTGTAGAGCCACAGAGGATCATTGTACACGTACAGTAGAGGAAGTGACATCGCCGGGATCACTGGCCCTTTGGCCGCGCAGCGCTAACGCTAAAACACCACCAAGCTGTATAACAGCAGCTTGTTATGAGTCCGCTAAACACAAGCCAATAACACCACCCACCTCCCCCTCATGATCATCTCTCTCTCTCTCTCTCTCTCTCTCTCTCTCTCTCTCTCTCTCTCTCTCTCCTCTCTCTCTCTCTCTCTCTCTCTCTCTCTCTCTCTCTCTCTCTCTCTCTCTCTCTCTCTCTCTCTCTCTCTCTCTCTCTCTCTCTCTCTCTCTCCCCCCCCCTCGTCCTCTCCCTCACTCTCTCCCTCAGTATGAGGACCTGGGCCATTACCCTGGGTCGGAGGCCATGTCTTTGGGGGGCTACGGGGACGCAGTGAGGTCACTGCCCCCCCAGCACTACGGCCAAACCATCCCGGACTCCCTTAAGCATCACAGAGACCTGATCTATGGGTGAGTGTCCCCTGTGTGTGCGTGTGTGTGTGCGTGCGTGTGTGCGTGTGTGCGTGCGTGTGTGTGCGTGTGTGTGTGTGTGCGTGCGTGTGTGTGCGTGCGTGTGTGCGTGCGTGTGTGCGTGCGTGTGTGTGCGTGCGTGTGTGCGTGCGTGTGTGTGCGTGTGTGTGCGTGTGTGTGCGTGTGTGCGTGTGTGCGTGCGTGCTGGAGAACGGTCTGGCCTTTGCATGTCATGTGTATTCGATAAAGCCTTTTGAAAAAGTATGTGTGTGCTACATGGATGGACGCGGTGACAGAATACTGTACATGTGTGATTAGGACTCCCGTGAATGCCATGCTTCAAAATGGATCCCAACACAATCTATGAATGTGTTGTGTGTGCGTAACCATATGTCAACTGTTAATGTGTTTATGCACAGTATGTTAATTGTGCAATGCTTCTGTGTGTGTGTGTGTGTGTGTGTGTGTGTGTGTGTGTGTGTGTGTGTGTGTGTGTGTGTGTGTGTAGTCACCCGCTGTTCCCACTGCTGGCTCTAGTGTTTGAGAAGTGTGAGCTAGCCACCTGCTCTCCTCGAGACTCTGTGTCCTTTTCGGGGACCTCCCACCTCCCAGGCATGACCAATCACAGCGACGTATGCTCCTCTGACTCCTTCAATGAAGACATCGCCGCATTTGCCAAACAGGTGAGTGATGACTCAAGTGACCAATCAAAGGAGAGATATGTATCTGTGCTTTCTAAGGAAAATAGATAATAGTGATTCTTTTTTAAAAATCACATTTAGTTTGCCATTTGTTTATTTACGTGTTGCTGTGTTTCAGATTCGTTCTGAGAAGCCCATATTTTCTTCCAACCCAGAGCTGGACAACTTGGTAAGACCTTAATCATGCAAACATAACACAGTGACCAGAGAAGGCAGCATTGCGTAGTGATCATGGATTTCTTTGTTCTTTTCGGCAGATGATTCAGTCTATTCAGGTCCTGCGCTTTCACTTGCTGGAGCTGGAAAAGGTTTGTCACAAATTCAACTTGCTGACTTGTTTGTAGCCATAGGTGAAACGGCCCACTGTTTTGAGTCAACCATCTGGTTTGCTAGTGATCACAACTGGGAAGTGCAATTAATGTGATTGGAACTGGTTTTGCAAAGCAATAGATCAAAAGTATTTAGGGTCATAAACCTTTCTAAACCTGGCAATATTCACCAGTTTCTTGGCACATGCTCCTTATACTGTGGATTATAAAAGGACTACAATTGATGGCTTTTTTTGTAACTTTAAATAATTATGCCCTTTTCAACCTGTTCTCTTGGCAAGCCAAAATATGCCCAAGCATTCAAAATAAAGGCTGCCTGTCGAGCCCTACACCAACCACCTTGCGGGTGCTAAAGGTGTGTCACTGTGTGAACCCCCCCCCCCCCCCCCAGGTGCACGACCTGTGTGATAACTTCTGCCACCGCTACATCACCTGCCTGAAGGGCAAGATGCCCACGGACCTGGTGCTGGACGACCGGGAGGGCGGGTCCAAGTCGGACATGGAGGATTTCAATGGCTCCTGCACCAGTCTGTCAGAGCAGGTGAGGAGAGCACAGCAACTAGAGAAGCCCTCCATCATTAATAATTGATGGGCATTTTTGAAACCTTTTCTTGATATTGTTTATTTTAATTTTATTTTTGGCTCATCTCTTCCTCTCTCTCTCTCTCTCTCTCTCTCTCTCTCTCTCTTTCTCTTTCTCTTTCTCTCTCTCTCTCTCCTTCCCCTCTGTCTCTCTCTCTCTCTCTCTCTCTCTCTCTCTCTCTCTCTCTCTCTCTCTCTCTCTCTCTCTCTTTCTCTTTCTCTTTCTCTCTCTCTCTCTCCTTCCCCTCTGTCTCTCTCTCTCTCCTTCCCCTCTGTCTCTCTCTCTCTCTCTCCTTCCCCTCTGTCTCTCTCTCTCTCTCTCTCCTTCCCCTCTGTCTCTCTCTCT
>JACYXH010000452.1:635000-665000 GCA_026745465.1 Lota lota
CACACACACACACACACACACCCACAAACCCACACACCTTCCTGACAATTAAAGAGAAGGGTTCTAAACGTTAGTCCAAACCATACCAAGCTTAGTTTCAAGAAAAGGGAAGTATCACTTGCCTAACAGTCTAGTGCTTGATGAATGCAGAAGTAAAGATTTCTTTAAAATATGTGAAGCATAAATTCTTCTAATGGAAACCATCAAGCAAAGTACAAATCTCTGAAAAGTATATTTGAGTACTTTAAGCACTGATCCACGAGTACCACATGAATAGTGCTTCCAACATAGAAAGTGATCAAATGTGTTAACTTGCCAAGAGCGTATAGGCAACCGTCAGTTCCTGTTTGGTTACTGCATCTCAAAAATATACAAACACCTCTTGATCTATCTAGATCAAGAGTGTGGGCTTTCTGTATGTGCCACATTATCAGTAGTGCAAGCTTCCGTTTGAAATTTCTTCACTTAAAAACAACATGTCGTTTGTCGAGGAGGCAAACATAGCCTACGCGGTAGTCTTTGGGTGCGTCCTGGCATTGGGTTTGCCACTCAACGCTGTGTCCCTATGGATACTAATACGCCGTCACCGGCTCAAGTCTCCCAGCGCCGTCTTCATGATCAACCTGGCATTGTCAGATCTGCTGCTGGTGCTGTCCCTGCCAATGAGAGTCTACTTTCATGCAACCCAAACCTGGCCGCTTGGGGTACAGGCTTGCGTCTGGATCACCATGCTGTTCAACAACAACATCCGTGCCAGCGTTCTCTTCATCACCTTCATCGGTGTTGACCGACTACTGGCTGTGGTCTTCCCTCTGAGGTCCAGGCACCTGCGTACAACCACCAACACCTGGAGAGCATGCAGCTTGATTTGGATCTCTCTATTGGTTGTAAACATCCCAGAGAGTGTTGGGCTTTCAAGAATCATGCAGCACTGCAATGTAACTATCTGCTTTCACTTTGAAGGCTTTCCCTGTTTTACGTCTATGGTTCATCCATCAGTGAAGTACATGCAGTCTTGCTTCGTGTTCACTTTGCTGGCAGTCAACTGTATCTCCACTTCAATGGTTTCCTGGAAATTGCGCAGTCACCTCAGCGACTCTGTTAAGATCAACAAGATTAACGTTCTGCTCATCTTTGCCCTGAACCTGTTGATGTTTGTCGTCTTCTTCTTGCCTGTTTCATTGGTGCTGGCCGTTGAAGACTGGAGTGTTGCTATTAAGCCAACAGTGTGTCTTGCGAGTGTGAACTGCTGCTTTGATCCTCTGGTGTATTACTTTTCTTTGGATTCCTTCAGGAAGAAAAGGGACGATGAGTCCTATCCAAGAACACAGCCGGTCATGATAAGGGAAATAGAGCTACATTGAGCCAGCTGACAAAATATATAATGTATGTCACCTTTTATATCTATTTATTGACATGTTAGTCAATTACATGTCAAATTGTGTACATACCTGAAACTATTAAAGCAAAATGGAGTTTTGATGCCATTGTGTAGTATATTTGATTATTTATTTCAAGTAGAGAAAAGGAGAACAACTATTCTGTGCTTCATAGTTTTAGGCCTTTAAATTGAATGTAATAAGTTGAGCACTTTCCTTTAATAATCACATATTCATTGTGTTTTTGAGCGTGACAATCTCCAGATCTAAACTGAGCCAGATGGACGAGCTTTTGAGCTAAGCTATGGTAGACACCGAGGACCACTTCCCCATCACAGGGACTATGAATGGGTTGTTATTTTTACACTCGTGTGGACTTCATTTGTGCAATCAGTCCTCCAATGACCCAGTGCGGAAATAAAGTGGTGTGATGCAAGAAAATTGTAAGCCTGATGATATGGCATAAAAAGGTAGACTAGATGGAAACCAGGGGTCTGAAATATTAATTGTAAATATTAAAATGTATTAGTCTATATTTGTGTGCGTTTAAATAACAAATAACATATGCGAACAAATTCCAGTTTTATTTTATTTACTTTAATCACAGACAAAGGTGAAGAAAATATACAGATGAAAGGTTTAGTGGTTAACATAATATGCTCCATTTCGATGTTGTAATGACTTTAGTCTCTGACTCTGGACCAAGGCTTCAAACCTTGTTCTACAAAACATTATAGCAGTGCCACTTGTTTACATTTTTCCCCCTTCTCTCTTATTCATAAACTCATGCGATATTAAATAAAGACAGCAATTTGGACGCACAACTTTATCGATTCAAAGGGCAGACAAAGCTTGAGGTGAGCTTATTGGGATGTAATGCAACACTAAAGAAAACAGTGCACAAGCTGAACGACAAGAATTGTTCATGACCAATGGTGTCTAGGTTCATCTTACTAAACCACACAGTTTCACCACATCCCTTACACTGACAAGCTAAAGTGAAACGGAAAGCATGCGAAGGGTTAACCGGAGATAAGGCGGTGTAGGAGCAGAAAGACTAACGCCAGCTGTGCTCGTCTCTACCTGCTGGTAACCAACAGTGATGTGAATATGTGCTTCAGTTATCCCAGGGGGCCCAGAAACTCTCATGCCTTGCACAGCTACGTTCCCCATCGTTGAACTCCGAGAGACAATAGTCTCCAGGGCAAGGAGACAGGGTCACCGTGACGACACATAGAAACAGTAGTCTCCCATGACGACGGTCGCCACCCTACAGCTTCCCCAAAGAGAAGTCTGAAGCATAAATGGACACACTGTTTCCTCTTATTTGCAACGTTGAAAATTGCTACATCTCTAGTGATGGAACTGAGTGCGGTATTGCAGCAGGTGTAAAGTGGTGAGGACACAACGACAACCTACGTATACCTACACATTTATCAAAACATGTGTCATTATACAAGGAACGCCTTAATAAAAACAACACCCAGTTAATAAAACGAAAGGGTGGCTACAGTGTGTGTGTGTGTGTGTGTGTGTGTGTGTGTGTGTGTGTGTGTGTGTGTGTGTGTGTGTGTGTGTGTGTGTGTGTGTGTGTGTGTGTGTGTGTGTGTGTGTGTGTGTGTGTGTGTGTGTGTGTGTGTGTGTGTGTGTGTGTGTGTGTGTGCTTATGCTTCATCACAAATGACGGTCTCCACAACAAACGTATTCTCAAAGTGACGAATGTGGTGGCAGTCCTTGGCCTCACGTTTGTCAATGCCTGGAGGAGACAAAAGACACAGAGAGAGAAAGAGAGAGAGAGACAAAGAGAGAGAGAGAGAGGTGAGATGCAGTTTAGGACTCAGGGGTCTCAAACTCAAACGGTTTTTGGGGCCTCCAACAGCAAGGATGTCGTCTCCCACAGGGGCCAGAGGAGAGTTATTTTTCTCAGATTTAATGTTATACGACACAGGAGGGGAACACAGGAGGGAAAGACAGGAGGGAAAGACAGGAGGGGAACACAGGAGGGAAAGACAGGAGGGGAACACAGGAGGGAAATACAGGAGGGGAACACAGGAGGGACAGACAGGAGGGAAAGACTGTATTATCTCGATTCTGACCGATAATTAAACTTCTCAAGGCGGCATCATTGAAGATATGTCATCTGTAGATGTATTTCATAACAACAGACACATTGAGAAACAGACCATACAGGTCTGGTTGATCAAACATGGACCTATACACTAATGGGGTCGTGGGTTGAGATGGATATCTCCAGCCATCAGCAGTTTGCCAACTGGTAACCAACTGTTGTTTCTGTTGGTCAATCCTGTTTATGCTGTGGCTGTGCCATGGTTTGGAAGGATCTAGTAGGTGTCATATTGTGTTGGGCGATGTAGGCCTACAGTATTGTTGAGCTTGGTTTCCAGATTGGTATGTCCAGCAGCAGCACATGGATAATTTGGATGGTAGAAGCATAACAACATAAAAGTTGACCAGTTGGCAAGAATGTTAGTGTGCACATCTGGAGCAGCTGGCTGGCTGCCGGTTGGCGTAGTAATTTTGGATGATAGGCAACAGTACGATTATTGGAGACTGGGACAATTTCTTCTTCTTTTTTTTTACAATTTTTTTTATAAAGTTGTTAAACAGGGTGAATTCTCTGTAAAATACAAGAAGTATGCTACTTCCTGAGTGGTATTTTTAGATTAGCTGCACACCCTAGCTCAAGAGAGTGTGATGTGGGTTTTGACAATGTCTTTTATTTCTACTGCCTTTATGTCCCGATTGCTCAGATCTCATTTGTGGACGTTTTGAATGGTCTGGGGTTTCCTTATCCTTTAAACCATTTCATGAAGATTGTAATTTAACCGTTAATGGGTACCTATTGCAGAATTATTTCAGTCATTAAAACATCTTCAACATCCGCATTATCTTGGTAATACCGTCGCTAGTGGTCCGGGATCATCGTATAGACCAGGAAGTGGCCGAGGAGAACCATTAGCTACGTCACAACTGGCTCATATTGAATCACCCAAATGATCTCAGTAGTGACTATACAGCGAGATTATAGAAAATCGTGACAGGTCTCCGACTTCCAGTTTCACCGTCTGTAATATTCCCCGTTACATTTATGTGTGGGGCAAGGAAAAGTCTGCTTTTAACAATATGACCCCTTTAATGGGAATTTGGATGAGCCAGCACCAGTCTAGAATTCATATAGTTCCTTCATACAACTCGTCTGGGTGAGTCGATGATGCTTTCAGAAGGGGATTTTGAAACGTTTATTTGTACAGGGGTCAAACCTCTACAGAAGATGTTTCTTGGTCCGGGATGTTTTACACGTTTATGAGCGCTGGCCGAGTTTGTGTTCGCTGTTAACCAATCATGCGGCTTACAGATCCCCGCCTCCGGCAACACGATTGGTCGAAACAAATGTGAAGCGGAAGAAAGTGACACGCCCCCCCCCCCCCCCCCCCCCCCCCCATTCACCCATGATGCTCAGCTCGTCCTCCATCACCCTTCAGACCAGATCTACTTCAGACCAGTAGTCTAAAGGTGTGATTTGGGGGACACCCCCTGCACCCCCGAGACAAGAGGAACAAACTCACGTCTGCGCATGGCGCGTCGCTTCAGGCGGTACGTGTCCCTGCCGTTGCACAGGCGGTAGATATAGGGGCCCAGCTGGTGCATGTTGTGCACCTTACCGGTCACCACCATCTCCTCGTGGATGATGTAGGTCTGGGGCAAGTAGGTTCCCTTCTGTGGAGAACGTTGAGTCAAGACACATTCATGCTCATGCAGCGGGCGCCAGACCACCGCAGGGAACGATTAATGACAAACCGATGTTGGATTCAAAGAGAGACTCAACACAGCAAACAACCCTTTCTAGTCCGATGGATTACATCTTCTTAAAAACCAATCTCAGGATATTTTTAGGTTGCTTCGGATCGGTCTTTCAAGTGAACCAAGGCAGGAAGGTTGTTGGGATGGATTTGTGTGTGTGTGTGTGTGTGTGTGTGTGTGTGTGTGTGTGTGTGTGTGTGTGTGTGTGTGTGTGTGTGTGTGTGTGTGTGTGTGTGTGTGTGTGTGTGTGTGTGTGTGTGTGTGTGTGTGTGTGTGTGTGTGAGGCACCACCTTCACGTTAATGAGTAGCTCCCAGAGGTTGCGTGGGGGCATCACAATGGTGGTGTTCAGCTCGATGACGTAGCACTTCTCCAGGGCAATGTCGTGATAGGCCGTCAGCCCCTGTTGAAGGAAAACAGAACGTACAGTATGTATAGATGCATTTTATACATACATATATTATATATATATCATATATTATATATACGCAGCAGCAACCGTCTCAAACCTCCGCATTCAGTCCGATACAATATAAAACAAATCCTAAATGCAAGCATATCAAATAGACTAAGATCTTCCCAAGAAGGACATACATACACACATACGTCAACAGGTCCCAGACTGAAAAAGGAAAAATGCATGTAAAAGTATAAGCAGTTCGTCAACCCCCCCCCCCGTCCTCCTTTCAGTGTGGGTCAGCTTGAGTCCCCCATGCCGTCCTCCTCGGGCCTCACCCTGTGGAAGTCGTGGATGATGTCGGCGGGGTCACTGCTGCCGAAGTGGGGCACGGGCACGGTGATCTGCTCATAGTTGTCGTCCAGGTAGATGCCCACGTTCTCCTCCAGCTCCTGGCGTCCGAGCAGCGGGGCGTAGGCCGAGTCCTCGTACAGGACTCTGCAGTGGAACAGATTCTCCTCTGGCATCTAAACACACACACACACACACACACACACACACACACACACACACACACACACACACACGTCTTTATTTTCGTTATTAGCATTTTATATAAGTATTTCCATTTCTTTGAGTAACTCTTTTTCATTAAAGAAAGGGTGCTGGTACACAATATATTGCCACAACCATTGTAATTCGATTTTATTTTTTAATTGTAACTCAGGTTTGTATGATACTTTTCTTGAAGGGAGGAGGGGCTGTAATGGGGAAAGGGATTGATTGGATAAGTTGAAAAGCCACCACCATAAATACAACTAATGATAATGAACCTCCACAATCTCTGAAAGCAGAGTCAGAAACAAGAGAGACTGGGAGGCCGTGCGGGGGGTGGGGGGGGGGTCTTACATGAGGTATGAAGTAGTAGCGGTAGACATAGATGGAGGCTAGCACCAGACCGGACATGAAGACCACCAGGCCAAAGGTCAGGCAGCACAGTCCGTTGAGGGGGGACTTCCTGGGCCTCAGTGGCAGGACCAGCTCGTCGTCATCCTGGAGAACACACGCACGCGCACGCACACACGCACACACACACGCACACACGCACACACACACACACACACACACGCACACGCACACATAAAATTGGTGGCGAGAGCAATTGGAAGACACACCTTCATATCAGGTTGCATTTATTCAAAATCTCTCCCGAGGCTCCACACCCATTTGGATTTTTTTCGCTCACCAGTCATAACGCTAATCAACAATAACTAAATAAAAAGACACAAATTAACACCTGCCAATATTAGACAAATGCATTAACACAGCAATTCCGTGCACCTAAATAAAAAGTCTGAGGTAACTGCTGAGCGTGGCCAGGAAGAAGGATGACTGAGCAGTCGGTAATGAGAAGCCTGAGATGGTGAGTAATCCTTCCCCTCCAGTCTCACACTCCATCTGCTGCTGCCACACGCTGCCTTGTGTCTGCCTTGGCAAGGTGTTAGGCAAGCATCACACGCACACACACTATTCAGTCAGCACTTCCATTTACCATAAATAATTGCCACACACACACACTCAGACACACACGTGTCTGAGCTTATTACTAAGATTTTACTGTGCCGTAACAGCGGCAGGCTATTTCGAAATAGTAATTTGCTGAGTCATTTTTTAAGTGGAAGTATGAATTTTTTAAAAAGTATGCGTCTCGTTCTAAAAAACAAGGTTACGCATGGAAATGTAATGTGGGGTAACATGTTCCTGAAGGCGAAAAAAGCTGTGCTATTGTCTGTAGGTCTTCGCTCTTCCAGTTGTTTATGAGGAACTTGCATCCTTCTTAATTTGCATTATATAAACTGTTCCCAAAACAGTGACAGACGAGGGTGGGAGAAAAAAGTAGAGGACACCCAATGACAACACGAACAGACAAGTGTGTGAACCATCACTTCTGTGAGACAGTTCTCTAGTGTTCTCCACCACCCTGCTGTGGGAACTAGAGACTGCCTTTGCACATTGGAAAGGAGTGTGAAGTCTGTCGTCCCGACATCTTTGACACCACATTCGTGTCACAGCATGCCTTGAGAGTAGAAAAACGCCACACGTTAGCCACCGTCATAGGGTTTCGACTTGTTAGTCATATGCGAGATGGCCATCTTTTTCCAGACATTAGAGGACATCGGTGGCACTTGAAACCAGAAGCCCACCATTGTCAACAACAGCACCTAGAGCGAAGTCACTGTGAGGGTTAGCTGAAGACTCCACAGACCTCAATAAATGATCATCAACACTGCAGGAAACAGTAACGAATCTGCCATTTTGTCAGCTTGGGTATCTCTGCAGTTCAACGCAGTGTCCCATCGCCTGGCTTTAACGTTCCAGTACATCATTGAAATATAAAACGCCAATATGCCCATATGCCCTATATCTTAAATAGCCCACGTTGCTTTTTAAGAGCAGCCGTTGCAAGACCTTGAAGACGCTTTGTGGAAACGCAGTAACTTCCACATGAAGTAAATTGGTGCAGCGCAGCGAACAGAGCATCGTTTAGTTTGCAGCCAAATGAGGAGGGCGCCACATCTGCAGCGGTTTACCGCTGAGCAGGTGCAGGCTGTCCTACCGTAGACAACCGGGCAGAATCGATTCTTCACTCGGATAAATATCGTAACAGGGGACGTCCAATGACAACGAAATACGTAATCGAACAAAGAAACATAATTTGTATGCTACTTACCATCGGGTGAGGAATGAGAATTTCGGTCTTATCGCCATCACTGTCCTTCTCGCCCTTCTGCCCCGCGACCGACTGGAAAGTGATTTTCACCATGTTCGCTTTAGAAACGCTGCGTAACGAGATTAGATCTGCTGCTACCCTTGTCGAAGGGCCTCCCTTTGATCCTCCCTTGTAGCAACCTCTGGGCTCCTACTGTCGCTGCGATGTGTCTGTTGTGTCTTTAACTGCCGGAAGTTTGCGATTTTTGTTGTTTTTTTCGCCCTTAAAGGGCCAGTACGTTAACGCCTTTCATAGAACAATGAATACAACGGAAAAGTATAAGACTACTTATAAAACGTTCAAACAAACCATATTTCTAAGAACCGAACCATCGACCCTGAATGGTCATTGGGCAGACCAGGCATAACATATTGTTCACAAACAAATATTCAATATTTTATTCCAAATGTTTTTATTTCAATTGTTTGGATTGTAGGGCCCATGCCTTTTGACAGTTGTGAAAGCACCCCACACTCTATGCTGCAATTGGAGTAAAATTCAGCGCACAGCCATACTTAAGCGTTTCATTCAACATGTCATTGTTGTTCAATATTTGGGGCAAAAAACAATTCCAGTACAACATTTTTAGTACAGCATCATGCACAGCCAATGGAGGGTCATGCAAGATCAACCAATGTGCATGGAGGCATGGGCAACTATCTGACTGCTGCGGTTTGTTCTTCACAATAAGATGGTAGAGAATTTGCCTGAATAGAAGTGGAGATGTGCAAGTATGCTCCAGTCATTAGCTTCAAATACAAAACTCTGATTAGACTTTGCCAACATCACTCACTGCAAACCCAACGCCCTGCTCGATACCATGCTCGCTATGCGTCTACAATACAACATGCCCAGAGTCCAGTGCTACCCACAATGCTTTACACTCGCATTTGTACTGGAATTATAAACCCGCCAAAAAAAGCCTGAAAGTGAAAATAAACCAAGGGGGTTAAGTTGGACTGATGTTAAAGTACTGGCGAATGGAAAGCCTCCGTCCCTCCCCTTCCTGACTAATGCTGTCTCAAAAGCGCACTGAACACCAACAGGCTTAACGCGTCGGTTAGAGCTCTCCCTCCTCTCGACTGCCTAGTCTTTACTTCCGCCTCCTCTGTTGCCGTGGTCTGTGATGGATGCTCCAATGAGAAAGTTGAGAAATCAACGAGGATTAACAGTTAGAGCTAAAACAACGAGATTCCTCTGCTGTACACATGATTGGTGTCCTTTAGTTCGGCTAAACGTGGACCTTGAGGTTATGTACAAAGACAAACGCTAGCAACCCAACCAGCAGTAAAATCAAAACAAAAAATGTATGTCATTCAACTTTCTTTGTTGCCTCCTTTAAGTTTTAAAAAGTAATTTGATTACAAAGAACCAAAAACATGATGGTTAAGGTAATATATATATAATATATATTCATATGTCAAGGTTAAACAAAAAGAAAAATCTACAAAGCAAAACAAAAAGGCCTATGTACAAGTTGACCCTCGATCCAAATCAACGTGTGCTGTACGTGCTGTACCATGACCACGCACACAGTGGGTCAACGAGATGTCTTCTGAGAGCTCGTCCTCGTCCCAAATCAAAATCCAAATAATAATACAAAGAAAAGAAAAGACCTGCCGCTTTAATGAACGAAGGCGTGGATGTGAAATCAGAGCCGGTATCGCGTACAGAGCACGTGCACTTTTTCTCTCTCCCCCCCCCCCCCCCCCCCTCGGCCTGTGGCACTGGACGCAGGGCAGGTGCCAGGCCGGGAGGGGGTGCACGGAGGACGTCTCCCGAGCGGCAGGTACCCAGCCATGGACCGGTCACATTCCCAGAAGGCATGCATCAGCCACCCTAATGTTCAGCGTGCTAGTACCTTCCCACCTCCTCCTACCCCCCCCCCCCCCCCCCCCCCCCCCCCCCCCCCCCCCAATCACAAGCTTCAAAGTGATTCTCTCTCTCGTGTGTGTGTGTGTGTGTGTGTGTGTGTGTGTGTGTGTGTGTGTGTGTGTGTGTGTGTGTGTGTGTGTGTGTGTGTGTGTGTGTGTGTGTGTGTGTGTGTGTGTGTGTGTGTGTGTGTGTGTGTAGGACATTAGTAAACAGGGTATACCTTACATGTCTCAATGTGCAAGGAAGCAGCAGCAACTATTATTTCTCTCTTTTTTGAAGGTAGGAAGAAAATTTGAAAATAAAAATAGCAAAAGACAGAAGGAAACAAAAATTGTCAACGTCCCTTGAGAGGCAGAAGAGCTTTCCCGATGTGATGTTATGGGTGCGCTTGTTTTTCTTTTGCTTCCTTAAATGTATTTCCCGAGAAACAACCGGAGCAGCGGTGGCTGATGGGTCCGTTAAGCATCCCTGGAGGCTCCTCCCTCCTGCAATTCTCATGACAACGACCCCTCCCCCCGCCCCTCCCATCTCCCTTCACCTCTCTAACCCCACCCACCCCGTCTGCCCTCAGGCCTCCTGGGGGACAGGCCGCTTCAGGTCCCGGATCTGCTTGACCAGGTAGGTCTTTTCGTCGTTGAACTGTTCGTCCTCGGTCCGGTCGTTCTGGAACTTGCTGAGGAACTCGATGAGCTTGGTCTGGTTCTTCAGCAGGATGTCCAGGATGGGCTGTGTCTTGTTGGGGTTGGCCACAAACACCTGTGTGGGTGGGCGAGGGAGATACGGAGGCAGTAAGAGAAGCCGTCCTTGTTATCAGGGGGTTTCGATTAGGAACAGAGGTTTGATCGCAGTGCTAGGCTTACCTTGAAAACGTGGAAAGCCTCGAACTGGATGTTGCGGCTCTTGTCTCGCAGCAGGTTCATCATGAGCTTGAGGTTCTCCGGCTTGCTGATGTATTTGGTCATGATGGTGAAGTTGTGGCGGTCGAGAAGCAGCTCCCCGAGTAGCTGTATCAACAAACAGCAGAGAAAGACACTTGACTTAATCTGTTAGCGGCTCGTGGGGGGGCTTGCCATCCTTTTGCCTCGCAACGTTGCCTATTTATTAGGCAGCATTCATGTTTATCCCAAAATATATGTTTTAAAAACATTTAAATTAACAAATCGAAATATATAATTTGATCACTGATGCAAGAGAAAAATGACATGCCTGTTGCCAAGTTGTACACCATCCAGAAGAGGGCGCCACCTTACAACGACCAGGATGGTGTTTTCTGTTTTGTTTTAGAAACCCAATACTGTGAGACTCCCCCGCCCTCCATAAATAGCTCCTTAAAGAGAGCAGCACCGAGTACACGGAGGCCCACTACCTAAGACCCTTACCTTGAGCGACTGCCTTTTAGTCACATAGTTTTCAGAGTGGAGCAAC
The DNA here is from genome assembly GCA_026745465.1 of Lota lota. NCBI lineage: Eukaryota > Metazoa > Chordata > Actinopteri > Gadiformes > Lotidae > Lota > Lota lota. The sequence continues at coordinate 646,668 of JACYXH010000452.1, forward strand.
TTCTCGTATTCGCTGAAAAACTGGAGCAGAAAAGGAGAGACATAATCAGAGGAGGCGAAGAGGAAGACTGCGGGGGTGCCGAGTTAAAGAGTCTTCTGAAAATGTGTCAAACGTCCTGAGCACTGCTGAGCGTCTTGTTTAGAAAACATGCTGACAAGATAATGAGCTCTTCCCACACAGACAGTGTTCAGAAACCAAAAGTGATGCACTCCACAAGTGCCTGTTTGATGAGACTTGGATTACTGGGACACCACATGATGAAACTGGCACAGTGGCATTTTGACAAAAAACCTATTCACAAACAAATCTCAATCTGAGCTCAGTAAACATCTGAATTTCAAATGGTTGGTGGCTGGTCATCGGCAGGTAGTGCCAGATAGCGTTGTGAGTAGACGGCCGTCAACAGGGGAGCAAGTTTGTTTAAATGTATTATGATTAAACATGTCAAGAAACAAAAGTATTTGGTTAAATGCTCCAACTTCGAGTAAGGGCCAGTAAAAATGATCTTGGGGCCAGTATGTTTCAGAGTGGCAAAACATTCTTTCCCCTTGAAAAAAGACTGTTACTATTGTATGACGTGCACGTTCAGTAAATGGCCTGACAGTAATAAGGTCATTAGGTTTCCATGCAATGGGTGCTGTGGACTCACCTTGTCGTAATGTTGTTCCAGAAACTCTGCGCTTAGTAGCTTGTGTCTCGTGAGTAGGTCCTGGAAAGACAAGCATGCAATGACCGACTGCTGTATGCCACCGCCTTTCAAAAACAACCATATTCTGCTTAAATGAAAATACATTAGGCATCGCTCACCTAGTAAAAAGGTTAATCAACACCAATGTCTTCTCTTATCAATACCAGTGTTTGGTACCTGTGATCTTACAGTAAGAGTCCTGCATTTTGCACATGGCCAAATTAGTTACTAGTCAATCAGATTTTCTGGTTTATCTTGTTCTCACAATGCAACGCATGCGGCCTTGTCTTCTGGTTTCACAGTTCCCCATGATGCTTAATATCAGCAAATGCAAGCATTGGCTCTTCAGCCACATTAGTTCTTGGTGTACTAATGTGCGTACCGCGGCTGCTAGACCGAAATGAAATGACTTTCATTTAATTTCAATAAGTCAGACATTGATAATGGAACTAGTGTGGGCAGGAGTGTGAATGTGATAGTTGGTTAGGTATCAATTGGATTTGACAATCATCCTGATTTTCTATTTGGTTTCACTTCATAATTCAGTCTTATGTTTGTTTAGTGCGAGCCAATTTCATAGAAAGGGCGGGGTTGCGTCTACCTACACCCATCACAAAGCGGATAACAATTCAGCAAGTGAACTTGCAGCCTGTTGATGATCTATGAGCCGATATTTCTGGACCATTTGTTTAAAACAGCTTCAGTAGCGGGAACCTGATAAGCGAGGTGTGACCGGTACCAAACTCACTTTGAAGGTGGCGAACGCGTCTGAGGCGATGTCGAACGTGGACATCTCCACGTATCTGAAGAAGTCGTAGAACTGCTCCGACCACAGCGTGATCTTGGCCAGCGGCTCGTGGCGCACACACTCCCTCAGCATGATGCCGCAGTTGAGCGCAATTTCCGAGGACTCGTACCTGAGCGTGACGCACGGGCGTCAGAGTGTTACCGCTAAACATCAAACAGTGCCACAAACAAACCAACATCTGAACGATGCGTACAATCTCCTCCTAGAAGTGAGTTAGCTGTGGCTTTGAGTTGAGGCAAAGCGTTAGCATGAATGAACACACAGTAATGTGCTCTAACTCAATGTGGTTGCAGTCTGTAAATCCTACTTTCATGAGTGTCTTTGGGAAAGGTGTTGTTGTATATTGAACGTGTGTGTGCGTGTCCTCTGACCCCTTGAGCAGCATGAAGAGGATGTTCTGCTGGGTGCACAGGTACTCCACTGTGGGCGTCCGAGTGCCGATCTGGCGCCTCAGGATGTTGTTGAAGATCTGCGCCACGTCCTTCTTACCCTGTGGGCCAAACACAGTTAGGAAAAACGCGTTGTGCTGCCATCGGGCTCGAGTGTGATAGCGGGGCGATGAAAGCAATGTATGGGAAAGGTTGCAGTTTCCAACGCAAAATCACCAAACAAATAATAATAATGATGATGGAAATCGCAACTTCCGTGCCGCACGGAGAAGTGAGAGCTGCTTGCAAATGCAGTGTGTGAAGAGCGGGAGGAGGAAAGAGGTCTTCTACTGATTATGTTCTTGCTGACGAGGACAACACAGTGGCACCATCAAAGAGCGGGACAACGCACGCACACGCACACACACACACACACACACACACACACACACACACACACACACACACACACACACACACACACACACACACACACACACACACACACACACACACACACACACACACCAATGTGCGACTCTTCCATGCATGTTCGATCCCTCCAAGCAGTTGGAGGAGAGGGCCCGAGGAGGAAAGGAGAAGAGCTCCTCTCTCACAACACAGTGACTCATGTCGTCACGGGGCGAGCCACAGACGCCCGCAGTGGCCGCCAGCACGCTTGCCTGTACGTCGTGAGGAGAGTGAACGTGCGCGAACGCAAGCACCGCGGGGCGAGGCAGGGGAGTCCAAAGAGCATGAGGGAGCAGTGCGCCCCGCCCCGCTTCGCCAAACTATGTGTGCATTTGCCTCGACTTGCTGGGTTCACTTCACCTGTTTTCAACGGGGCAAAGCCTCAGACCGCTGTGTTTCTTTGGTAGACATGGTCAATGAGTTTGCAACCTTGTTTCTCAGCAATACCTGTACCGGCTGAATCGTTGCATCTGTATCCTTTAAAACATTACACTTGTATATATAATGTCTGCATGTCAAACGCGTACTAGCAACAATCAGGCAATACAATCTGGGGCTCGTTTTACTGGAACGTCCTATTCTCCCTCTACTTTTGTTGAAATCAAAGTTAAATTTGATTATTCATGCAATTTAAGCTTTCCCTCAAAAAGAGGACGGAGGTCGGTGGTGGGGGGGGGGGCACGAGAGCCACTTACGAGAGGCGGGGTGGGGCGTGTGTGTGTGTGTGTGTGTGGGGGGGGGGGGGGGGGTTCTTTAAAAATCCGAATTTGTGTTTGTCCTCTCTCACCTCAAAGTCAATGAGTTGTAGGTCAGCGATGAGGGTGCTGAGCAGGCCGCTGTTGTAGAGCTCCTGGGCCAGCTGGGCCACCGCCTCAGTCTGGGGCTCCTTCTCATTGGTGCCGTACAGGATCTCCTTCATGGCCACCAGGCTCTTAGACACCTCCTCCGTGGCCTGGGATACGCGGATGATGGGGAGACAAAATAGGTTGACAAACAAAGATGCCGCGGACGCACAGATTGTTCTAAATGGCGCCATAAAAACTCTTAAGTGGTCCTTGAGGGAACTCCTTCAAATTAAAAGTGAATTCATTTCCAGCGTCTGGTCAATAAAACAACATTGATTTACATTTGTGAGAACAAGTACGCACGCAAACAGGCACACACAATAAATATTTTTGAACACACACACACACACACACACACAGTCAATAGATATCCACCCCGCTGTTCATCTACCTTCTCGGCTTTCTTGTCAGAGATGTCGTGCTTCTCCAGGACCGCCATGCTGTCCTTCAGGTTCTTCACGATGTCCGCAGGCGACTTGTGGGACTTGCCGAAGGGGAAAGGCATGGTGGAGGGTAACCACGGGCGACCAGGCGCAGCGCACTGTCCACCTGAGGTGGGACGACGGAGAACCAAAAAAAGCTATCAAATAGTATCAAAACCCCAATTCAAATCGGCTGGAGATTTAGGGGGAACTAAATAAGAGTAACTGACTAAAAAATTATTCCAGTGATATATATGCATATATATGAACACAGAGTAATCGTAATTGCCAACTATCCAGTGGCCTATCACCAACGCTATTCCATGAAGACTGTTAATAGACAACTCCTTTTGTTTGTACGAGTTTCTGCCATGACGGGGGCATGAACACACAGTCAGGTGATGACCGAATAAAAGGCACTGACTCATGTTAAGGAGCAACGTCATATTTCAGAGAAAAACAATGACATGTCCAGGCACAGGCACACAGGATATCCATTAATAAGCCTAGGCATGATTAAAACCATTTGATTTTAATACAACACACAAAAACTAGTGTCATTAGACAAAAGCTTGGTAGCCAGGTGGTGGTTCATGTGCTTAAGAGGGTTTAAATTAATTCCTGTGTTTGTGAGATTATCAGGCTAACCACAATAAGCTATTCAAATGAGTATCAGCGCGTTGAGCAACAGTTCAGAGATGACTGCTTGTTGTTAGTTAATGATCAACTACCCTGTGACCGTGGTCACATAGGCCACGGTCTAATGGGTGTGTTGCTTTGGACAGGCCTCCTCCCGATATTGTGACCCGTCATAGCTTAGTAAACATATTCCCTCCATGAATAAACTCGTGGCTCACGCTGCTCTATTAAAAACACACCCTTTGTGTGACTGCTCCGAACCAAACACAAAGGTTCAGCCACGACTCGGCATCAAAAACAACTACAAAATCTGTCCTTGCGGCTTTGGCATGGCATTGGACACTAACATAAGCCTACTATACTAGATGTCCACATCAGCTGCTCACACTACCCTGTGCATTTGCTTCCTTCACATGGGGCCCTTATCGGACACCTTGCATGCATAGTATACATACATACATAGGCCTGTAGAGACCAGAGTAGGCCCTTCTCACATCTGTTTAGTAGCAGATACAGAGGCCCTCTGGCTCAGGGTGCGGCCATCTTATCAATGCTATTCTCACTAATCTGAGTCATCAAGAACAAAGTGAGATTATGAGTTTGTCACCAGGGGTTAAAAGGTGACTGGGCTTGATATTGGTGGAAACAAAGGGACAAATAAATAAAGTGGAAATGTTCGGGGGCAAAAAGGTCTCAAAGAAATGTGGGTTTACGCAAACAATTAGGTGTCACACCGTCTGCCACTGTCAATGTGATCGTGTTTAGATCACTGCAAAAGCTTTATTAGAAACTGTATGGAAAGCAAGCTATACATTGAGGCCGGTGCACCTTTAAACTTCACCAGGTGGCCAAATCCGACTTTCACACGGTTAACGTATCCAGCAGGCGGAGAGCCACGCCGCCTCTCTTGCTTATGACCCGCTTGGGTATCAATGACGTACGTAGGAGGGCACGACGCATGTCAGGTTCAAACCCAGCCAGCCAACGCAATCCACTAAATCTAGCAATGATTTGAATCAGAATATGCATGAAACATGTGCCAATTATCTGACGACGGAAGCAAAAACGTTGAGGGAAATGTCTTGTAACACGCACCATTGTCGAAGTATCCTTTATTGGTTGTTCACGTGCATCGACTACCGAGGCGGTCGTTGGCGACCCATGTCACGAATAAGGCTGGGTTGTGAAGAGACTATAATAAAACGCCTGGACTTCAATACTAAATTTAACCATTGCACAAGTTATTACAAAAGAAACACAACAAAAAAACCATGTTGCAACCCAACAGCGTCATGAGCTGGCCAACACGAAGTGGACAGAGAGCACCGCCCCATGCGAGCACCACGCTTAGTATGGGATCGTTTTAACTTTCCGCATCGTAAAACGGCCCCGTGACATCGAGCAACGCCAAGAAAACAATGTTTAATGAGTATCAAAGTCAAACAGATCATTTACTGCTACTGGCATCTGGACAGCCATTCTTGTGCCTGATCCGTGGCCTATTATATTTCAATCAGTGTCCACCAAACACTGCTGCTGCTGGCTTGCCTATGCGTGTGCAAGCGTGTGGTCGACACACACACAGCAGGCCTCGGCGGGCCTTACGCGGGGCTCACTGTGGCTAATGTTAGCTATTAAGTTCAGATGAAACACGAGCGAATAATTTGGAGTACGCGTTGACTAAAACCAAACGCTAAGCTAAGCTAGCTCTGTTAAAGCAGCTCTTATGGTGGCTCCTCGTGGATATGAGCCATTAACACACCATTGGTCAGCAGCGGCTCCTAACAGGGTTGGATTGGGAGAAGTATGCTGCGTTTAGGAGCTAAAGTGAAATATGCTTTCGAATATAATAAAGGCTATTTAGTATGCTAGCCGAAAGTAGCTAGCTAGCCAACTTGGCTAGCAGTAGTAAAGCAAGTGTAACGTTATAGCGTTGTGTTGGTTGAGGTACAATGGCAGTAATTCCTGATCCAGTGAATAAAATAACATACCTTCTTAGCGACACTTTCACTTGCGTTGTCTGTTCCGTAACGGGGTGCAAAATGTTGATCAAGTACTCCGAAGGATACAAAACAATCTCCTTTGTTTTCCTTATTTGTCTCCTCCCCTTGTTTGTAATTGTGTGGCCACTGTTTCCTAGTTCTTTCTCTGAATCCGACTGGTATGCTAGCAAGGTGGTTGTCATTCCAGTGAGAAATGACGCCTCCTCTGGTCGTAAAGCGATATGGTAACAATATTGGATCCGTTCAAACCATGCAACCCACGTCCACACGAGGGCGTTCTTACCCCATGATGATACAATGTTAGACTGGCAAACACAAGACGTGTGTGTGTGTGTGTGTGTGTGTGTGTGTGTGTGTGTGTGTGTGTGTGTGTGTGTGTGTGTGTGTGTGTGTGTGTGTGTGTGTGTGTGTGTGTGTGTGTGTGTGCGCGTGCGTGCGTGCGTGCGTGCGCGTGTTTTCTTGAAAATTGATCAAGCATGTTGTAGTGAGAATTCAATTCAAGCCAAGTTTCTTGGTAGAAATATCACAAATATAGAAGAAGATATGTGAATATAAGTAAATATAAAGAAAAGATTATAGGTCGAAGTGAGATTAAGTTTATTTTTCCAACAGAGGGTCGAAGATGATCTGATGCAATTTGTACAACCATTTAATGTGAATTAAATAAATAAAGAGAGAGAGAGGGGGGGAGAGAGAGGGAGAGAGAGAGAGAGAGATGATGAAGAGGGATGGGGTTGTGGGAACAAACGTGGGCTACGGGCAATGAAGTAATCTGATCTGACATTTAAGGCCTTTTTAGATAGCTTTTTCGATTAATTTACAATAACACTGTGCTCTCAAGATTTGGCAGCCCACTTTGTAAACCTCCTTTTAATTGTTTAATTGATTAATTAATACATTTAGTCTCATTTGTCAAATAGCAAGTTTTTCAGTCCGTTATTGTAAATATTCGGTTTAGTTAAATATGAAATAGGCTAAATGTTTTCTCCAAGAGATCCCGGAGAGATGCATGTTGGTCGCGTGCCAGATGTCCGCATGTCCTCGACCCATCCCCCACACGTTGTCTTCAGACCCAGAAAACGTATGTCTCCATGACTATTCCCATTCACATCCCAAGCAGAGGGTGTTACTCTCAACCAACAAACACTGGGCACAAAGGCACCTGTTGCTTTAGTGATGTTGTAAAATGGTTTGCTTTGGGCGTTAAAGGTTATATCGAACAGAAGAATACTGTTTGGTCGGTTATCTAACTGGTTTTATTTTATTATTGTATATATATATATACAGTATATAAAATGTATTTTGTTGACTGCACTAACAATCTCGTTCCCGACTGGACAGTCCACTTATTCTAGAGGTTATTAGGCCTACTCTCTTCACGGTGATTAGGATTGCTTGAATAGCGGCCATTGTTTGGCTGTGTTTCCCACGATCTGGCGTTCGCCTGGCAGTCGCGTGGCTCAACACAGAGGCCCAGCAAAGCGCGACCCACCGCGTGGGGACATCTGGTCATGCTGACATCTGCTCACTTGGCAGCGCACTGTCGTCGACAACAGATGTTTGTCCGATCAAAGATGATCAAAGGCTTCTTATTTACCCTGTCTAGTGCCTATTCCAAAAAAATAATCCCGATCTTCGAAAAATGGCCTTTGCTCCTCTCGGAAAAGTTAGGAAAGAGAATCACAATCACAGTGGCCTACATTGAGATCCTATTGATGCATTGCTGCAACTAAGTATGGACTGAAAAAAACCATCATCATGTTTATCGATTCTAATCTTTGGGGGAGTTTACGTCCATAGGCCTATTTCATATTTCATATTTGGAACAAAAAGCTACGCGTAAAGTTGGATGGCGTCACAAAGAAAACAATTTGTTTTATTTTAGAAAGCGATGTGTTGTTGAACCAAAACCCCCTAAAAGCATGTGTAACAGGTTTGGATCAACAGGTGAACAGTGCCCACACTACGGTCAGGTAGGCCTATTAGGTTTTTTTGTACAGTTTCAGAAGCTTTCCTCCTTGCACGTAGTCTTATGTTTCCTCTACCTATTGAAAGCGAATGGGCGACGGCTCCCCGGAGTAAAGTGCGGTAATTGCACACCCTTGTTCATCCATGGGAATGACAACTCCGAGAGAATCCGAGCGCCTTGGGTCACGTGACTCTGCCAGAAAGAAAGAAAAAAAGAAAAAAAAGAGGAAACGAAAGTTTTGTTGCGGTGGAGGATGGGTGCGTGGTTTCAGGCAGGGCATCTGTCGTTGTGTTTTTTTTTTGGTGGTTTTTTTTCTTCCAGTTGGGTTTCGCGACTATTGAATAGAGCCAGTGACCTGTCAGTCTTGACTGATGGGAGAAGGCCGCTGGGAGCGACCCTGTGTGTGGGAAAATACCGAAGCCAAAGAGTTGGACCATTCACATGCTAATTGTGCCCTATAAATAAGAGGGCAATGCAGCGCGGAGGGCCTTAGAGACGCTCTGAAACTCGGTCAGGCAACAGTGCGCTTACTGGCGAAAAACATGACCGCTTCCTCTATGGCTCACAACGTGGGGAGACACTCGAGTGCCAAGGAGGAGAGAAAGGTACTTTCGTTGAGGCTTTATCGCGTTAAAGGTTGTTGGATAAGTCCACAGCGTAATGCCATACTGTCGCCTTGTAGGCCTCTTTTCCGCAAAGGAATCCTAGTGATTGCTGCAGTGCTAACAGTGTTTTTTTCTTCTTCGTGTAGTTAAGGAAGCCACTCATTGAAAGAAAAAGGAGAGAGAGGATAAACAATTGTTTGGATCAACTAAAAGAAACGGTGATTGGAGCGTTTAGACTAGATGTAAGTATTTTAGTGCTACCTGTTTTAATTTGTAAATGCCAACCATTGGATACCACCGAATAGGTTACTAATTATAGCTTTTTATTCTCTAACAGCAATCGAAACTTGAGAAAGCGGATATCCTAGAGATGACTGTGAAACACCTGCAGAACATCCAGAGTCATAAACGTAATGGTAAGAAACTTGACTCAGCTCGAGGACAGACTATTGACACCAGCAACAAGTGTCTTCCTATACATGTACAACTTTCACTGATTACCTTTGGACAGTAGAGGGCAATAGACAGCGTCCTAAGAGCCTTATTAATCATGCATTATCCAACTAACAATTGTATCATTATTAAACACATATTCTTTTACAATTAAATATAGATATACATTTTGAGCCTGCACAAGACAGCAGTTTTCCCACCAGTTTGGTTTTATTAAAGAAGAACTGGTAAAAAAGAATGCACTGCACTCAGCTCTTGCTGTTGCCAGCAGGGGGTGCTGTGGAACCTTGTAATAAATATATCTCCCGCCTTTCTCCTCAGCAGATCCTACGTTAGGCCTCGAGGCACAGCAGAAATACAGCACTGGCTACATTCAGTGCATGCACGAGGTCCACAACATGCTGCTGACTTGTGAGTGGATGGACAAAACCCTGGGCTCCCGCCTGCTCAACCACCTGCTAAAGTCACTGCCCAGGTCCACCGATGAGCGCCCCCTACAGTGTGCTCCCAGACAAGACACGCCCGCTCTATCGGGCCAGGGAGAGGGGCTCCCCGGCACACCCCTTAGGGGGGCTGGGGGCCAAATAACTGGTCCCCAGGAGAGGGCGCTGCTTTTGCCAAGTAGCCCAGACCACCACAGTCCCCACCTGGGACTGCTGGAGATGTGGAGGCCCTGGTGAACATGTGGACTTGACTTAACTATGATGTCGATTCTCCCATTGTATTTTGTTAGACCTTCCTCTGTTATGTATCTTATAGATATGCTACTCTGAAGACAACCATGTGTGGGGCGCTTTTTGTTCCGATACTTATGATTCTAGGTGTGCTAGATAAAGACCCTTTTCCAGTACTTCCCGTCAGAAGTCGATATCCTGTAGCCTGCATTATAGAAGGCTCCTATTAATCTTTCTTGTATTTATTGTGTTAACAACTTTATTTATTCGATATTATAAGATGACCATGTCTCTTTAGAGCTTGTCCAGCACTGTCTTTTGATTTCCTTCCTCCTCTATATCATTTGCATGTTTAACACAAATATTAATAAAAATATATCATGTATGCAGTTATGTTTGTGAAGATTAATTTGTTCTGAACATTTAAAGAAGAAAATGACATATGCATAGACGTACCTTTTCAAATTTCTTTAAATTCAGAAACACAGTTAGATAGGCCTGCTGTTACACAGCAGGCTTATAATATGCTGTACCATCGAGGGACAATCGTCTCTTTAAGAATATCTGGGATACTTAAAGATATAAAATAATGAGACATTATCACAGGGGCCCATTGCGAAAATATATGCTGTTTATTGTTGTAAAATCCACCATATTTGGATATGATCCTGAAAAAGATCAAAGGCAATATGAGGTAACATGAAGAATAAACTGGCTTTGGTTATATGAATAAATCCACAGCATAATTTCTGCATGATATTTACATATAAAGACAAATGACTTAATTAAAGTTTCAATAAAAAAAAGTGTAAGTGTAAAGGAGTTTATAGGTCACACGTCTATACAACAACTGTGCTCGTGGCCCCACTCTCGCCATTGTGGGCCTTTATTACTGGCCCAATCTGATGGAGTCAGCCAGTAGGCTACTGAAGAGAGGGAAACAGACGCCTGGTCCCTCAGCGAGTTGACGAACAAAAGCGAGCCGGGGCAGCTGCTCTCTCCACAGTCCAGACCATTAAAAATCTGGAGCAGAGGATGGCGGTGGCTAGGTGCCAACAACCCCCCCCCCCCCCCCCCCCCCCACTCACACACACACACATACATCAAAGTTATTATACTCTCCCTCATGCGCGATGGCCAGTGCGGAAAGAGCGTGCGTAAAAATTGCACCATAAAGTGCATCTTCTCGTGTTGGCAACCAACACGAGAACCAACACAACATGACATAGGAGTCACGGAGCAGCTAGTCATAAGCACAAAAATAATGTCTTATTGTACGGTATATTGATTTGCATTACAATGCGATGGACACAACACGTTTAGAGCAAAGCACGCGTACTCAAAATGAACAGACATTGCGCACAAAAGCACAATTTAAATACATCTAAATCAGAATCATTATTTATCAATGACAAAAAACTAAGTGAGAGAATTTTTCCTCGGAATATGCTATGGGAGGCCTACAGGAACGCAGTTTCACCGAAATCAGAAGTCACAAAAAACGGGGAGAACAAACGAGGCGCAGGCAACACCTGTCGCTTTCTTTGGAGAAGGGCTCTTAATTCCCCGGCTGATTCAGTTTGGGCCAAGGGGCCGCCGCCAGCAGCTGCCAACTGAAGGCATCGCGTTACATCCGCCAAGCAGTCGGGTAAATCACCAGAACGTCGGACAAAATATACGTCGAAATACTAAAGAAAGAAAAAAGAAAAAAGAAAAAAGAAAAAAGAAAAAAGAAATCTATATATCTGCATATCTATATATCTATCTATAAATCTATTATGTGTGTGTGTGTGTGTGTGTGTGTGTGTGTGTGTGTGTGTGTGTGTGTGTGTGTGTGTGTGTGTGTGTATTTGTGTGTGCGTTCCTCTGCAACATGTAACAGCTTAAGCTATTTATATTTAGAAAGATATTTTCACATTATACCCCACTATGTTTCTAATGAAAAGTGAAAGTGGGCTATAACGTGAAAATCTATAGCCATAGACATAGTCGTACAAATAGAAAAATAGCATTGCCGTTATTAAGACTGTTATTTTGCATAAGCAGCTGGTGATGCATAAGTCGGTTGAGATGGTTTATAACCTACAATACATACAATCGCTGCAAGTAATGTAGTACATGCTATACATGTACATGATGGGAGCCTTTCCAAGCGTGTTACAAAAGAGGAAAAATCGGAGCGTTCGGTCCCCTCAACCAAAGGGTAATTCATTAAAGCCACTCCAAGGTCCTCGCGGCGCTGCTGGGCCTGGCCAGACAAAGGGCTGCGCGCTTATTGGCTGCAGCGGTGTGCGCTCCGTTGTTCACGAGCAGGAGCAGCCAGACCCTCATTCACATGCTAATAAGCCCCTATAAATACTAACAACAGTTACTCGGGGCCAGCAGCCCGTCTCACTAGGATTGCACAATAAACACAGGTCGCCTCGCCTGTCGTTTATTGATTCCCTCAGACCGGTTTCCATTTGCCAGCTGCCCGTCACTGGAGTCTGGGGAGAAAACTAGCGCTGGAATATCTTACCAATTGCGATCTTTTCGCACAGTTCGGGCTCTAACCAATATGGCCCCTTCGGCTCGACCCAGCATAAACGAACTTGATATGGAGGAGGAGGAGGAGGAGGAGGATTACTACGGGATACAGAGAGGAGACCGAAAGGTAAAAACGAATTAGCCATCATAGGCAACGCATCGTGGTACTTTCTGCACCACCTTCACTGGACATCGCGGTCCCACGGTTATTTTAACATCTCACATGTTCTTGCAGACCAGAAAGCCCTTAGTGGAAAAGAAGAGGCGTGCTCGCATCAATGAGAGTTTGCTAGAGCTTCGGAATCTGCTGGCGGACACGGACGTGAGTAGCCTATGGTTTATTACGCGCTCACCTGTGACTGTTGAACAAGCTTGAATGCGACACCTTCGCGTATATATCAGACTGCATTCTATTCTAAATACCCTGTACCAACCTTTTTAAGTTTCAGTCCAAGATGGAGAATGCAGAGGTTCTGGAGATGACAGTGAAAAAGGTGGAGGACATTCTGCAGAATCGAACGCAAGGTCAGCCCCCCTCCCTCCTTCTCCATCACTGGCGCCTTCCAATGACCACCAATAAGACTTCTGAACATCAACTTTGCAATGCTGAAAAAAGGAAATACCACGTAGTAAGCTTTCCTTTTTCTTTTTTTTCTTTTTTTAACACAGAGACCGATTCGCTGAACAGAGAAGCCAGCGAGCGGTTCGCCGCCGGATACATCCAGTGCATGCACGAGGTCCACATGTTTGTGTCCAACTGTCCCGGCATCGACGCGACGGTGGCGGCGGAGCTCCTCAACCATCTGCTGGAGTGTATGCCCCTGAACGAGGACCACTTCCAGGACGTGCTCATGGATTTAATTACAGACACAACCACCGCGACCACCACTACTAGTGGTCACGGTGGCAGCACTTGGCAGAACGCGGGCGAGGCGCTCTGCGCGAGCCTCGCCTCGCCCGGAGGAAGGAGTATATCCAGCATGGCCCTCTCCCCGGCTCCTTCCAGCGCGTCCGGTGAGGACCTGTGTTCGGACCTGGACGACACGGACAGCGAGCACAACCAGAGCTCCGCGGGGCAGGGACTGGACCCCTGCGAGTCCACTAACATGCCCACCACCATGCCCCCCACCGTCCTCTATTCTCAATCCATGTGGAGGCCATGGTAGAGAGAGGACGACGTGGTGGAGGTCCTCATGGCACGGGCCCTCAGTGTGACGTTTGTAGGCCTAGACCCTGTTCGTATCGTTCGGACTTTCTTATACCTTTACACCTGACAACAAGGTTGAGAATTTCTTTCACCCTTCAGACCGGAAATTCACTTACCGCTATAGACGGAGACCAGGAAATAAAAAGAAAAACCTGAAGGATGGCCCATCTTTGTATATAATGGAGTGTATAATAAAGGACGCGTGTGAGGACAAAGCTCTTTTAGAAACCGACACGTTCGGCCTTTTTCTGCGATTAATATAATTATTTCTGTTGTATTATTCCAAATGTAGTCCTGTGTCACACATAAGGCATGTAGTTTGATTTTTGGCTTAGCCTCCGTCAGAACAATTTGATGATGTAATGATGTTTAGAAAGCTTTTGGTATAATTCAATGTCTGAATCTCATAAATAAAATAATAAATAAGTATGAAACAACAGTTGTCCAATATGCTGGGAAGCTTTTCACATGCACATGATGGTTCTCCTACAGGCTATAGCCTACATGTATGTCCTATATTTTCACGCTGAGCCCACGTTTGAATGCCACGGAACCTGGCGCATGAAAGAGCTCTGCTCCTGCAGCGGCACGGTGGCGCTGTTGACGTCCCACCCCTGACTCTGAAACCAGTCGGTGTCACCACGCACACCTCCGATGCAAATAGCATCCGCATCAAAGGGATTTCAGATCCTGTCTGGACCATAGTGGTTTCCGCACAGCCTACCCCGGCAGGACAGTAAAACGAGGCGAGACGCAAAAATAACAACGCGTTGCCTTGAGTCCGTAAACTCATTTGCGAATGCATATGACTTCAACAATCCGAAATATTATCTTTCACAAAGCTGTCACAGACCACACTTAAGCGATATGAAGAGCGCTGTTAAAAATCAGCATTTGATGGCATTGTTGACAACAACCAGACTAGACATTGAACGTGGATGTGGGAATTATTTACATTGCAAGTATTCTATCGAATAGGACGAAGTTCGTCTCGGGTCAAATCAAGTGCACTGATTAGTCTTTAACCCTTCTGCAGAAATAACTAATACGCAGGATTAGAGAGAGGAGCTTCGCTGCGGGGGGGGGGCTGTGGTCGTTCACACCCAGGTCTCAAATTGGGCAAGGTGTGAATGTCGGCGGAGACGGTAAAATGCGAGCGGACGAGGAACAGTGATCAAAGAGGAGAGCATGGGGGGGGGGGCACCGTTTGACAGATGTGCGTCAAAGCCGGAGAGGAGAGCTCAAAAGACATCCGAAAGTTGCAGCACCACCAGGTTCATGCATGCACAAAGTATAGACCGCTTATTTGGATGCATCGACCACCTTAACGGCTGACATGATGGCTACATGATTTGTTAAAAGGGCATAAACAAATAATGAGCGGAGTCGGAGATGTGCTTGCATCCAAGTCAATCAGCTTTAACGCTGCGTGAATTCTGGGGTCAGAGGTGAGCAAGATGCGACAGTTGGGGCCAGAGTTTTAACGTTGAAAGAACAGAGAAAGAGAGAGCGAACATATGGCGTTAAAACTAATCCCATGGGTATACATCAACATATTCAACAAAATCTGTTCCTCGGCAGATTTTGAAATGAATAATTCAATGTAACGGAGACGTGAGAAAATCATATTTAACCAAAAAGTAGCCAAACGATTGATAGCAAAGCCACAGCTTTAATTATTTTGTCATTTTTATTACATCATCTTTATGTTTCAATCAACACATTTTGTAACCTACAAAAACCGCACAGAAAACGTGCCAGTTTTATATACCATGGTCCCATACTGCGTGTGAAATTATTTTCAAATGGCTACTACCCTGATAAGGCCTAAAGAGTGAGGCTTTAATTAAACACATTCCTACTTTAAATATTCTTAGCATGTGATGTCCTACCAATTTTGTCACAACAAGGTAAAAAAAATTTATTAAACATTTGTCACACACGGGAACTCAAAAATAATCTCCAAAATAATTGTGGGACACAATATTGATAAAAAAAGTATTACTCATACATAGGGGGGGGGGCTTGTATGAGGTGGGTACAACACCTAGAGTCAAACAGGGGACCCTTCTCACAGACCGTGTACTTGGTGACCACCAAGAGGAATCCACAGGGTACCCCCCACCACCCCATCCATTGCCCTGTGCCCCCATAGGCAAGAGTACTTTTCATAGAGCTTACAGTAACGTGACAACACTGAGCATCGCTTCCCTCTTACTGTGCACACAACTACATGTCCTATGTGCTCTACAGCCCACATTCTGTTGCATATGCATTGGTGCATCACACGGGACCAACAGTGTGTAAGGTTACTATGGCAATGTGCTCTTCGTATCCTCGACCGCTGTTATGCAGTATTCCTCAAATATTCGATTTCAGTGCTTATTGATCCCACTCATGGTGCTAGTGAAAGGGAGGGCGGAAATGACCTCTTAATCAATAGTGTTCACAGTACCCTGGTTTGATAATACAACTTCATACTGACAAATAACCACATTTTCAATGATTTCAACTTTTTAAGTGACTTTCTTTTCTTCCAAAAAGATAGAGCTAGGAACCACTGACTGTAATTTAAAAAAAATGAATACATAAATAACAATGACAAGGTGACAAGCAGATCAGACCACACGGCAAATAAACATAATGTCCCTCTGTCCACTTCTGCCACCTAGCGGGCACCAGCATACATCACCCTAAATTCTTTATTCATCTCCTCCTGTTTACACAGGCCGGCAATCATCATCAGCACGCTCTATATCAGCCCCGGATCTCCAAGCAGCCGGCGCTAGTTCGTTGTTAACACTTCTCTAGTTAGTACCTCGTCTCTGACTCTTTCTCAAGATTAGATTGCTTGCCTGACCTCTGCTTTTTCGCTAACCCGTCTTCTCCCTCTGATTAGCCTGCCTGACTGGCTAATTGCCGAACCCTCCGCTTGTCTGATTCCCCGCCTGCATTAAACCCCTTGCTTAACACACCGCCGTTTCCGTGTCTCTGTGTCGAGCATTTGGGTCTTCTCGCTCTGTTCCCCATAACACATACTAAATAGGAGCAACTGAGCTTATTCTAATGCCCAAGGGACCAACAAGGAGGCTTTACAGTTGCTGTGATTGTGTGACCTTTGTAATAGGATAAAAATAATAATAATACTGGACCAATGTGTATTACAGCACTTGGATACCATGTTGCCCATGTGACTTATCCATTGTGTGCAACCCTGTTCACTGGTTATGGATTCAGTACAACGCAGAATAACTTTACATGTTTCTACATCCTGAGCCACAAAACTGAACACAAACGCATGCTTTATGACACTAGCGTAGTCATTCACCATTTCACTGGCCAACTCTGCTGCAGGGCTGTTGCCATATAATGCACAGGCAGATTTCCCTATGGTCAGTGGAATGACTGAGTTTAACAGTAGCTTTTGTGTGGGCGTCCCCATATATATATGTGCATGTGGTTTTCCCAAGATAAATCATTGGATGTAAATCTGAGCGCACTAGGAATAACCATCTTCCTGGGCTTCAGTCTGTAGTTACAATTCTGTGCTTAGTTTTTTGCATTACTTTGACTTGTGAAATGTAGAAATATAATAATACCCAGCAACAATACATAAATAAAGGGTAGGGATACATGGATGAGCCTGTCCATGCTACATGGCCCCAATGGAAAAGCAAAAACAAGAGAACTTGGTAACCTGCACCAAAAGCCTCATCGCTCTGCCTGGCCACGAAGACCATCCCCAAAACAAACACTGATAGAAAGTCTGAAAAATGTGGTTTTTCTCCCCGGCTTTTGCTTTGTCAAGTAGCAATGTGGTTTGAAATTACATATAATAATCCAGAAATTGTTTCCATTTCAGCTGTATCAAATACCAATAATGCAATAACGGCCTGGGTTCAAAAGAACAATGGGCAA
This sequence comes from Lota lota, assembly GCA_026745465.1. Taxonomy (NCBI): domain Eukaryota; kingdom Metazoa; phylum Chordata; class Actinopteri; order Gadiformes; family Lotidae; genus Lota; species Lota lota. The sequence continues at coordinate 664,264 of JACYXH010000452.1, forward strand.
AATGTACGAAAAATAGTTGAAAAAGTTGGCCTCCAAATGTATTAGAGAGAACGTGTGAGTGCTTGTGTTTCATGAGCAGAGGGCAGCGTGTGGGACAATGCATTCACAACCCAAAGGCTACTGCCCCCTGGGAGGAAGGGATTGGTACTGCGGTCTGAAGTCCACCTCTTCTTATGCAACACACACACACACACACACACACACACACACACACACACACACACACACACACACACACACACACACACACACACACACACACACACACACACACACACACACACACACACACACACACACACACACACACACACACACACACACACACACACACACGTACAGAGCTTCACCGCCACCCCAATTGGCTGTAAAGAGGAGAGTTCCGTGCACGTGAAATTGTTCCATGCGCAGTTGCATTGCCATGCGAGTATCCCCAGGCACGTCAGTGTATACCTCCCTGTATTTATAATGACGGCCCAGGAGCATGTGTGTGCGTGTAATGTAAGCGTCTGATGCCCAGACAATGGTCCACGTCGGTCCCTCTTTTCGTGTGTGTGTGTGTGTGTGTGTGTGTGTGTGTGTGTGTGTGTGGGGGGGGGGGGGGTCTATGACCCTGAGTCGGGCTGAGGTCCGGCCTCTTCGGGCTGCTGTTTCTGGTCCTGTCGTGCCCCCTCCTCTCCCATGTCCCCAATGTCCATGTCTGGGTGGTCTTCCTCGGCAGAAGGGTACGCGGCTGC
>JACYXH010000452.1:667500-675000 GCA_026745465.1 Lota lota
GCAGCAGGAGGTCCAGCAGGTCGCAGGAGGACAGGTTCCCGTCGCTCTGAGCCCCTTCCTCAGGTGACTCCTCCTGCGCACGCAAGGTGAGAACGCCCATCAGAGATGAACCCCCGTACACAATGCACGTTCACCACACCTTTACCCTGCGAGGCAGCTGGACTACAGTCCGTCTCGCCAGGCTGTAAGTTCACCACACCTTTACCCTGCGAGGCACACCTTTACCCTGCGAGGCAGCTGGACTACAGTCCGTCTCGCCAGGCTGTAAGTTCACCACACCTTTACCCTGCGAGGCAGCTGGACTACAGTCCGTCTCGCCAGGCTGTAAGTTCACCACACCTTTACCCTGCGAGGCAGCTGGACTACAGTCCGTCTCGCCAGGCTGTAAGTTCACCACACCTTTACCCTGCGAGGCAGCTGGACTACAGTCCGTCTCGCCAGGCTGTAAGGTCTGCGCTTGTGGCCGCACCACAGTGGTTGGGACCAATCAGCGTCCTGTGAGGAACCACGTGATCTATGTGATGGACAGCGACAGGCAGACGGTTCATGCAATCACTTGCCAAGAGATCTTTCCAAGATAAACCTCCAAAGATAAACTTCCCAGATGGTTCTGTATAATAAACCATGTGGCGCGTCGGGTTATCCAATTATTCCTTTTCTCTTCTGTTCTGCACCAAAATGGTTGGCGTCTACTTCAAACACTTGCACTTTCCAGTGCAAGTGGAGAACTGGGATAATGGTTTATTTGATCTGGGTGGTGTAAGCAAGTCTAGAAGCACTTCTGGGGGGCTATTCTACAACACTGAACATGAATTCATCTCTCACCTGGCGGAGGTCATCGGCGGCGGCCACGCCCACCTCCCCGGACGCCCCGGACCCGGACGCCCCGGACCCGGACGCCCCGGACCCGGACGCCCCGGACCCGGACGCCCCGGACGCCCCGGACCCGGACGCCCCGGGGGCCCCCAGCGGCCCTGCGTCCTGTGGCTCCACCGAGCGCTGCGTCTCCTCCATGCTCAGCAGGTTGAGCTGCAGCGGAGAGCTGCAGCGCGACTCAAAAAGCGGGGGCGGCGAGGGGGCGGGCGTGGAGGAGCGCGACGCGGGCCCTCCCACCGGCCCGCCCCGGGGCTCCGGGGCCTTTATGGTATCCACGGGCATGGCATAGGCGAAGGGCTGGGCCGGGTAGGGGGCCTGTGTCACAAACTGGGTCTGCACGGCGTAGGCTGCCTGCGGGGCCTGGAAGGCGGGCTGGGGGGCGGGGCTGAAGGGCCGCGGCTCCAGGGGGGCGCTGGGCGCCGGTGGCAGCAGGGGGTAGGCAGGCTGGTAGGCCGTCTGAGCGGTGTACGCCAGCTGTGGCTGCGTCTGCTCGGGGAAGAAGGCCGGTCTCGGGGCCGCGGCCAGCGGGCCCAGGGGGCCCAGGGGGCCCAGCGGAGGAAACAGGTAGTTGGGCAGCACCAGCGCTACCACGGGCGCCACGACGGGAGCCGCAAACGGCGCGGCGGTGGGAGGAGCCTGGCTGCTCTGGACCTCCCCGAAGCCCCTGGAGAGGGCGGGGTCCGGGGCGGCGGGGAACACGGAGAGCGGGTAGCCCGGCACCACGGCCGGGTACGAGACGCTGAACGCCGACTGGGAGGCTTCCGACGGCGACCAGGACGTCTGGTTGAGGCCCTGCAGAGGGGGGCGGGGCTTGCGGTCGGAGACGGCGCTGTCCGACGAGTCGGGGCGCTTCGTGCGGGGCTTTTTCGACTTCCTGTTCCGGCCGCCCTTCTTGGCGCCCTGCTTGTCTGGCCCCCGGGGCCCCGAGGAGTCTGCATTGGAGGAGGAGGACGATACTGGTGAGCAGTCAGCACGGGTTGCTACTCACTGTCCCGTTCATCGCCTCATCCCTGGGATGTGTTGCGCTACAGATGCTACAGATGCTACAGATGCTACAGATGCTACAGATGCTACAGATGCTACAGATGTGGGACAATGAGGTTCAGGACTGAATCGAGAAATGCTTTTTCCCTTCTACTGCGCCAAATGTTTTGTCAAAGGCTGCTACGACGACGACGACGTCAGAAGCGAGGTTTTACACCATAATGAGACGTGGCTGCCACGTCTGTCTGGAAAGGGTTTGCTCGAGGGCGCTACCTTCGGCGTTGGCGGGGCGGCGGCGGCGGCGGTGCGGGGGGGCGGAGCGGTCCTTCTGGAGGGTGCGGGCGTCCCGGCAGCGGGTCAGGAAGGCCTGCTCCTCCTTCTGGGTGTGGGCCGCCAGCACCTGCTTGGTGAGGCCCAGCCGCTTGTAGGCCTCCTTCTCCTGGCTGGGGGGGGACACCACGCCGGTGGGCGGGGGAGGGGGCGCAGGGCTCTCCACCACGTCCTCGATTAGCTCTGAGGGGGGGGGGGGGGGGCGGGCGCACGCAGAGTTTAGACAGACAAATAGCATAAGGCAATCACCTTTTCCACATGTATTAAAAGGTAATGTCAAATGTCTACATGTAGGCTATTCATGTCATGTGTGTACTATCCAACTAATACCCCCCCCCACTCCCCAAAAAGGTTGAGGCCTTTCGCAACTTAATACGTTCAATCGTGATTGAGTTCGATCGAGATGCCAAAATGCAGCATCCAACCCAGTCAGTTGTTCTTCGCTTCTACACTGAGCCGACGATAACACGCTGTACCCAAAGAACATGGCTGTGAGCTCCTCCTACTTCTCATTCTAAAACCTCAACAAGTCAGACTTCTGTTGCATGGATCCCATTGCTCGCTCCAGCGTCAGGCCCAGCAGGGGGTGTGGGGCATGGGGGGGGCCCTCACCAGATTCGGGCTGGAGCTTCTTGTCTCCCACGTGGACGATGGTGCTGCTGTAGCTGCACTGAGAGGGGATGGAAACCACGCTCTCCGCCTTGCGGGGCAGGGTGAGGGGCGCCAGGGGCTTCTTGGGGCCCTTCATGCTGGGGAGCCCCGGGCGGGCGTTGAGCATCACAGGGCCTGGATGGAGGGGGAGAGATGAGTTGTACTAACCTTACAAATAAAACAACAAACATCACAAGACGGCATTTCTTATGTTGGACATGTCCAACATTTGATCATGAAGAACAGGATTTTGTGAGGATGTGATTTTATTGATAACATTATTGAAATCACTATCAATCACCATTTACACAGTTCAAGCAACTTTCTTTCTAAAGAGAGGTGTGCGCCTGCACATGGTTTTCAGCGGGGGGGGGGGGCTTTCTCTGCGTGTGCGTACCTGGGGGGGAGACCAGGGGCGCCTGCACATGGTTCTCTGAGCCCTTCATTTCCTCATCGGAGGAGGTGTTGTTGGAGGAGAACTGGTACTTCCTCTTCACCGTAACGGGAACGTTGCAGCTCTCCAGGTACCTGTGAGATGATGGAGTCCAGAAGAAAAGGATTTAAGATTAGACACACACACACACACACACACACACACACACACACACACAAGCGGCCTATATTCATAAAACACTATAAAAGACTGGACTGCAACAGTGGTTTGGACGCCTTACCTAATGACACTGTCGAGGCAGCTGATCTGCTGGTAGGAGTAAACGGTCTGGTCTTTACAGGGGAGGTCCTCCATGCTGGCTGCAGTACTGTCCTTGGCCAGCAGAGGGGGCGCCAGGTCCTTCAGACGGACCAGGGGACTCCTCAGGGCAGCCGGGGATAATGCTGGTGAGAGATTAAACAAATTTTAAATTGAGCAGTGAACAGCAACCGTAGTCGAACATTTAGTGAAACTTTATTCCACCTTTAATGATATGCAACTCTGTGCGGTTCCAAACACCTAGAATGAATGCGTCACACCAAAAATGTAACGTGTGACATCTCAACTATCTAACTTAAATACCGTATACATCATTGATGGCTGACAACGGCGTGTCGGAGAAAGCACCAAACACGAATGTGTCCAGCTAGCCTCCAACTCACCATCAGCCTTCAGCCTCTGCTCGGGCTTGGCGTGCCAAGGCGTGGGAGACTGCAGGTCCACCTGGGGGTTCTTCAGCATGTGCACCCCCTTGCAGATCTCCTGGAAGGTGCGCGGCTTGGCCCGCTCCGTCTCTTCCTCGGTAGCGGCGGCCGGGCCCCCGGCGGTGGCCCCCATGCTGTCGCTGGACGAGCCCACGCTCAGCAGCTGCTCGTGGGAGCCGTGGCTGCCGTGGCTGCCGTAGCCGCTGGAGCCCATGTTGTGCACCGGCTGGGCGGAGGAAGGGGGTGTTAGAGGTCGTGAACTGCATGGTGGGTAAAAAACTAAACAAATAAAGAGCTGTGCACTGCTGCCTCGCAGTGTGTGTGTGTGTGTGTGTGTGTGTGTGTGTGTGTGTGTGTGTGTGTGTGTGTGTGTGTGTGTGTGTGTGTGTGTGTGTGTGTGTGTGTGTGTGAGACTGTACCTGCAGCAGCAGTCGATGGACCTGCTCGCTGATTTCCTGGATGTCAGAGTCCATGATCTTTCCTCCGTGGAACGCTGGCACGGCGAACACGTCCTCATTCACGGGACCCCTGGAAAACACACACACACACATCAATATTTACATTTTCCCATACCCTCAACACTCATGTTCCAGTCACAACAACAACAACAACAACAACAACAACAACAACAACAGCATGCAGACAGATGGGGAGAACTGACCGCCAACATCAACAAAGTCTCACTCAAGACACATTATTTGTGTGTGTGTGTGTGTGTGTGTGTGTGTGTGTGTGTGTGTGTGTGTGTGTGTGTGTGTGTGTGTGTGTGTGTGTGTGTGTGTGTGTGTGTGTGTGTGTGTGTGTGTCCGCAGACTACTCACATGCGGACTTTGTGGCGGCCTATCACGAAGGACACCTTTCGGCTCCAGGGGTTGACGAAGCTGGACCAGCTGGTGTCGATTGTGACGTACTCGCCATTCTTGGCGCAGAAGCGCGTGGATGAGTGGTCGAAGGGCTGGCCGGCGAACTGCAGGACTGGAGAAGGAGGTGAAGAAGAAGAAGCAGGAGAAGAAGGTGAAGGAGGTGAAGAAGAAGAAGGAGAAGAAGGTGAAGGAAGGAGAAGGAGGAGGACCACGTATATAAAACGCGCCCTTCATATGAGGTTGAATACAGCACAACACGGAAAACACTCTCATTCACACTCGCGGAGGGGTTTTCTCTACAATGAAATGCATTTACGCAGGATTATTCCCAGAACCAGCAGTCCAACCATGTTAAAGGAGAACCACTGGGGGGAGACAGCACAGACCCTGGGGCCAGGAAACCAGAAACCAACCATGTTAAAGGAGAACCTCTGGGGGGAGACAGCACAGAGCCTGGGGCCAGAAACCAGAAACCAACCATGTTAAAGGAGAACCTCTGGGGGGAGACAGCACAGAGCCTGGGGCCAGAAACCAGAAACCAACCATGTTAAAGGAGAACCTCTGGGGGGAGACAGCACAGAGCCTGGGGCCAGAAACCAGAAACCAACCATGTTAAAGGAGAACCTCTGGGGGGAGACAGCACAGACCCTGGGGCCAGAAACCAGAAACCAACCATGTTAAAGGAGAACCTCTGGGGGGAGACAGCACAGAGCCTGGGGCCAGAAACCAACCATGTTAAAGGAGAACCTCTGGGGGGAGACAGCACAGAGCCTGGGGCCAGAAACCAGAAACCAACCATGTTAAAGGAGAACCTCTGGGGGGAGACAGCACAGAGCCTGGGGCCAGAAACCAGAACCAACCATGTTAAAGGAGAACCTCTGGGGGGAGACAGCACAGAGCCTGGGGCCGGAAACCAGAAACCAACCATGTTAAAGGAGAACCTCTGGGGGGAGACAGCACAGAGCCTGGGGCCAGAAACCAGAAACCAGCCATGTTAAAGGAGAACCTCTGGGGGGAGACAGCACAGAGCCTGGGGCCGGAAACCAGAAACCAACCATCCTTGTTTCCTGTTCCGTTAAAGAGACAGTCTAAGCGATAGTCTAAGAGAAGAAAACGAATGTGCGCGAGTGGATGAAGCATTCAATAGGTGTACTGTTACACAGCGTCGATGCAGTAGTACTCACTCTTTCGATGTACGGCCAACATGAGAGGTCTGTCGCTGGGGTGCAAGTTGAGCAGCACGGGGGTCCCGATCAGGTCCTGGGGCAGGTAGCCCAGCAGTGGGACGGCCCTGGTGTTTGGGGGGTGGGGGGGGGGATAAGACATTGTTAAAGTTTGTCCAACTTTGACACGATTTTCAGCAGGGTGTGGGGGGGGGGGGGGGGGGGGGGGGGTGAAGGTGCTCTGGCTCACCTCTCGTCCACGTCCTGGAACACACAGTTGGGCGTGTGTGTGGTGGTGAAGATGCGCTTGTCAGGAGGGATTCGTGGCGCTGTGGCAATGGAGGCAGTGCAGTGTGTTTAACACATGATCATGATGCTCTCACATGGTGGGTCGATGTATTGGCGGCTGGTGGGTGGGAGGTTCACCTTCGTAGCCGGAGTGCACCCTCTCGGCCAGCAGGAAGCAGCAGAACTGGTCCTCGGCCAGCTGGGCGTCTTGCACCTTCATCAGGTAGGGCGTCATGCGGAACGGGTAGTACTGCAAGCTCCCCCTCACGCTCCTTGCCCCCACTGGTAAAAACACACACACCACACACACACACACACACACACCACATACCAAATGAGTGAATGATGTTGGTTATAACTTCCATTCTGCACCAATACATCTACTGTATCTATTGTAATGGAGAGTGTGGACAATAAGGAACAAATATATATAGAGAGAGAGAGAGAGAGAGAGAGAGAGAGAGAGAGAGAGAGAGAGAGAGAGAGAGAGAGAGAGAGAGAGAGAGAGAGAGAGAGAGAGAGAGAGAGAGAGCGAGAGAGAGAGAGAAGTTGAGATGGGGTTGGAAATATAAATATAAATCTTCTGAAATAAAATGAATATTTCACATTTAGTCACAGATGTATTTATTTTGGTCTTTTTTGGAACCAAAAACACAGCTTGTTGTTCCCCCAAAAACGCGCCACCTGTTTTTGTAGCCATGTATCTGACCACTAGATGGTGATAGAGGTCTACTTTCGCCCTGGCTGACTAAGGGCCTATAGGAGCCGGAAACCCTGGCTCAGCGGCTCCAACCACTCACCTAATGCGGCAGAAGAAGGACTTCTCCTGCATGCACTCTGTGTGAGACGACTCTGCATTATGAGGAAGAGGCAGACGAGGAGTAGAAAAAGAGGGAGAGAGAGTCAGAATTAATATATATGATCATGGGTTAAAATGGTTATTTTTCACCCTGGTGGAGGATCTGGGGTGAGGATAATCAAGGGTTGCTCAACACTGAACAGAGCCAGAACCAGTACAATGAGGCCAGCTGAAGGTCGTTGGCGACAGTATATTGGGGGTAGGGCGTAGATTTGATACTTAGTGATTTAAATGTGTGATTGCAAGAGTACCACAGAGCCTACAGTATCCACTTCCATTCAGCTTTTCCTTTTAAATATTTTTTAATATTTCTCTCAAACTCAATTCTTCTAAAAATAGAACCCCTCTC
>JACYXH010000452.1:680000-750000 GCA_026745465.1 Lota lota
CTCTCCCTCTGGACCGGCACACATGGACTGCCAGGTATATATCAATATCTCCTCTAGTCAGTAATGGGCTCATCTCTAATGACCAGAAGAACTCCACTATATAGGGCGGCAACTAATGCAATTGATTATTTCTGTGGTTGATTAATCATTTAGTTTATAAATTATCATGAACAATTACTGTCAAGTTATCAGTGGGGCTTATTTTTCTCCTTTTCTTTGCACTTTTCACTAATTGATTATCAAATGGTTAAAAACGATTAATTAACTATTGCTGTTGATCAACTAAATGAATAACCTAACTCTAACGGCACAATAGCCATCTCTGTCACCACTACACTCCTGAAGGGGCAGAGTTTTACCCCACTGAGTTTCTGGGAGTTTTCCCTGTACATTCAAGTTCAGAATCAGCCGACGCTATCAAACCGAATTTGGGTGTGGGCCAGCAATGCCCTAGTCTCTACCAGTGATAAGATAAATAAAAACTTGACTTGGAGCCAGCAACATCCTGACATGGTCCGTCCTGTCAGAGAATGCAGACCGGACTCATTTTAGCTGGAGGCAGCAATGACCAGGCCAGGAGCAACACCAGCACTTTGAAGTTGCAGTCAATTTGCTGTCAATGAAAATTGTGTGTGTGTGCGTATGTGTATGTGTGTAAATGGGAAGTGGTCAAAAGGGGCTATGAGAGAGTCTACGTCACTTGACAGCTGCCTGAGTCTAAATGGATGAAATGACGGACAAAGCTGCCATTATATTGGCTTCCACTTATCTACAAAAAACGTAATACCCTACGCAGTTACAAGTTTATCCAGTGGCTGGAAGTGTTTCATCTTGTCCATGTGTCCAAAAGTATCGCAAGCAATCGAATATGGATCACATAGTCAAATATCTGGAGAGAGATCATGCCAACGGAGGCTTTTCTGTTGTTATTAGGTTAATTTCATACATTGTCAAGTGCCCCACATCGCAGATGTTACTGGTCAATGTTGGCCCATCAACGTTTTTATTCCCCCTCCTTCTGTATGAAAGCAAAGTCCCGGTGTGTCGTCTTATCTGGTAAAAGGAATGCATTACTCTATTGAAGTGCCTCATGTCGTCACTTCTTTCCAGCACATTTAGAGCCTCGAAACACAGAGCAGTTCCCCTGCTAAGACTGCCCACATAATGGACTGCGACTGTGACTCACAGCATCCCAAATGTCCGTGCCATTACGCCTAATGAAACGCACATCCGTGGCCTGGATGGTCCTTTCCCTGTGGCGCTGGGGAGACCCTGACCTAAGCAGGACCCCGAGGAAGGGCCATCACTCACCTCTTGTTGCTTTCCGACGACTCCATCAGGGCAGAGTCTTTGCCGTTTCCGCTGGAGCTGCCCACCGACTCGTTGCCTTGGGAGTCGTTGCCGTGGGACTCGGTCCCGCTTCCGCTGGAGCCGCCGCCCCCCATCTCCACGTCCTCATGCAGGGCGGGCCGCGGCCGCTCCCGGCGTTCGTGTGGCGACCCAGGCGATGCCGGCCGCTCGTGGCTGCTTTCGCTTCCCTCGGACGCCAGTCCCAGCTCCGGCTCGGGACACTCCCGTCCGCCACGGCCCTTGGTGTAGCCGCCGGTCATGCGGTGCAGCTGGCCAATGGGAACGCAGGGGGAGCCTTCCTCCTCCTCCTCCTCCTCTTCCTCCTCCGGCTGGAAGCTGACTCTCTCTCGGATCCTTTCGCGCCCGTCCATGCTGGAGTACTGGTAGCGCTGTGGGCTGTGTTCTCAGACAGGGGGGGGGGGGGGGGATGGGGTGCACCAGTAAAGCAAGAAAAGGCCTGAGGTTAGGTTATTTTCAGCATGGCCTCAGCACTGCAACACAAGAAGGGTAGCCGTCTCAGGAACTAAAGGGGAGACAAAAACAAAACAACGTAGAGGAGTATTAGAAACTTTACACGACAGGGCCAAAACATGGATGAGATGGCCCTATTGTTTGGATAAGCTATTATTAGGATCATATCTCAGTTGATAATCCTAATCAATAACATAAAGTCAGACCACTGGACCAAAACAAACTGCCTTTGATCCGATGGGACCTCTATAAATTGCAGCTTTAGATGGAATCAGAATGATGATTGAAAATAAAGAAAAGGGCAAACCATATCATAGAGGCAAACTTGTTTTTGTACCTTTCACGCACGCACACGCACACACACACACACACACACACACGCACGCACGCACGCACGCACGTGTGAGCAGGCTGACAACTTTCTAAGCACATACATGCACACACACATACACACAGACGCAGGCACCTGAGCTAATGACCCACTGATGCGGTTATGGAGAAGCCAAACAGCCAACCCAGAGAGAGTGAATTTGGACCACAGTCTATACTCGTGTGAAATGGGAACCGAAATACATGTAAGACACACTAAAACGTTGAGACACAATTCTTGTCCATTTTCAGAAAGGTTTCCAAGTATTACCATGATTAGTTCACAGAACAAAAACAATGAATGGTATATCTCTCTATATATAGATCTATATATGATTTATATATAACCCAGATAATACCACATATATAATAGGTATGATAAGCCAATATTAAGGTTTCTATGCAATGGGCTATGTTTATTCCAAGACTGACTAGACTTGCAATTCTATAAAGAATGATTGGAAGTTCATGATTAATTAAAAACACACAAAATAAAAACGACACCTTTAAGCGGAGCAGAATTATCTTGCCCCATATAACTCCCAGTGACCTGCTGATCATGATCCATTCACGTTGACATGCAACCCCCTGCACACTGACAGTTATGTCGTTTCAACCGCATAACAACATAGGGTTATAATGGCTATGGTGGGAACAAGTGGCATATCCAGACATATCCCTTTACTTTTGTAAATAAACACCAGCTTCTGAAATTGTTTTTAGAAAATAAAAATACCATAAATAGAGCAAACTTGATTATTGGACATGGTTATGTAATTTATTTACTTCAATAGTAGCCGATTGAAGTAAAGAAAATGTCAATAGAAATGTAAATGAAAAAAACACAAACCTGGGCGGTTGAAGTGGGATCATATTCTCCTTGGCGTTGAGCGTTTAAGGGAATATTGTCATCAACTTCCAGTGCTCGGTATTCGGCAAGTAGCGCTTCCCGCTTTGCTTCAGCTCTAGCCTGCCAGCGAATCTCTGTGCTCGACCTGACTTTAGACTCTACAACGTCTGTTTTTCATTGGCTGAAGCTAAGGGTTTCCATGGGGAAAGTGACGCAATGACGACAACGGGAGGTGATTGGCTCAAACCACTGCCTATCACTTTACGTAAAACGGTTATACTGTGCACGTGGACACCCATGTTGCATGTTTTTCGCCTGCTTGTTGAATGAAGGAAAAGCGCTAGCAGCGACTAACGCACTATTATAACAACCCAATATACAGCTTGAAAGACTTGGTGGTTACGTATGCAATATGAATAACACGATATATTACTAGATCTACCTATTATGTGATATTGACATTGTGAGCGACACGATTACCAAATCTTTTACCAAGACAAGGCGCCATGGTTGAACCACGGTGCTGCAGCCAGAGCCGACCGATGGAGACAGGCTTCTGGGACAATAGCTCGTAATGGTGGCGGTACGTGTCTTTAAATAAGTAGGTCTGTCGTTCATGTCTTGCTGAGGTGTCGTTGATAAACGCACAAAGTTAATCCTCAAGACATTATCATCCCAGCCCCATTTTGCAATGACTGCACATCAGCATACCATATTGAGATGCTTTTAATAAGATGCCACAGTGTACATAATACTAGTACTAACACATAACAATGTATTCGTCTGTCACTCTCAAAATAGAGTTCAGGGTAGACTACGTTTACTGAATTATAGTGTTATTACAACGACACCCATTTCAACCGCGCATTCCTATGAGTGCGATCAATGGACTATTTTTTGTGTGTGTGAAGTATGGGAGGATACATTAAAGGAATGGAAACACGCTTGATCATGCCTCTGCTTGATGAAAATGGCCACTAGGAAAGTAATAACAACACTACATCCAGACACTTCACAAAATAGGCCTATAGCCTTGCTTTTTAGGCAAGGCCTACTTGTTACAATGTACTTTTTGTGCAATCGTGTTGTTACATAACCAACTCAATGTTCACCATGGTCAATAATAATAAGGGTGTGGCGAGGTAAGTGTTTCGACAGTGGTTTATCGCTGACGTGTAATATGGCGCCACCTGTTGGACGATATTAAGATCAACCGTCGCCCGATCGAGTTAACCAGGTTGTGCCTAATTTAGAACCCCGAATTATATTTCGCATATAATTTCAATATTTGTTTAGATTATCTAGGCTGTACCTAATGTTATACGAGTTAATTTAACCATGAGGGCAACCTGCAGATATAAGTTATGACCTTAATTATTTCAGTAAAAGCACTGCCTACACGTATAATTCAGTATTATGTGTTCTGAACAAAATGTATTTGATTCGCCAGGGAGGAAATATTAAATAATGCAGTTGTGAGAATTAGTGTGCTTCATGCAAATGGTAGAGATGGAAATTATAACATTAAGAAAAAATATTGAGCAAGGCTGTCTTTCATAAATAGATCGTTTTAACATAGGCCTTCATTTTAAATGAAAAAATGACCTAAAAAGCCAACCCCCTCCACATGCAGTTCTGCTAGGCTTACTCACCAAATTGAAGGAAGTAAACCGTCCGCTATTACATAACGGGAGAATTGGACCACGACAAATTATTCTCTGTGGATGATGTCACATCCTTGTTACCTTCCAGCAGTAGTGAATTGACTGTTAAAAAATTTGGTCCAAAGATTATTCTGCTTCTGCAAAAAAGAAAGAAGAAAGAGATGGGCCACCACAGACAAAGAGATAGACAAACAACAACCACAACCACACAAAATATGTTCCATTGTGGTCCGGATAGTAATAGCAAAGATACCATTTCAAAGTAGAGAATGGTGACATATATGTGGTGGAAGAGCCACAACACAGATGGTTATCCTTTTCTATACTTGAAGCGAGTGCAGCATTCTGCAGTTGTTGCTATAGCTACTAGCTCCCGGGCATATAGTCGTGTACTGAATGTTGACACTCGTTCTAATAACTACTGAAAAGCACAACGGTGTTAGATCAACAGCCTCACTAAAAGCAAGCTATGGACATAATAAGGAGAGGTATCACCTTCTGTGACCTTGCCCTGCCAACCGTCTTGCCTCTGGCGAATAATAAAAAGAAACAGAAAACTTCAATGGATCTGGATATACTCATCGTCTGGAATCAAACTTCATTCACAACAAGACTCGAAAAACCACAAAGATGGAATCAATCAGGTTGTTTTGAACCAGTTCAGTGACATAAAACGAACACCAGAAGTAGACTGGGACCACAGGAGAGAATGCGTGCGAGTTTTGGTGAAAAATAACTTTAATAAAACTTATATGAAAACAAAATACCAGCGAAACAATAAAAGCCTGTACATTTGACAATATCCAGTGTCTGGGAGACATGTTAAGGCTAGCAGTGGGAAATACAGCAGCATCACACATAAACCCACCGGGACATCCAGTTTGGGCTCGGGCCTGAAGCCCAAGGGTTCATATGCTAATAGATACGGTTCATATATTTGTTTATGGATATTGCACAAATAACCAATGCGGGTGCTTGCAGGGAGCACCCTATGTCGAAAAACCAGATAGGAGCTTTGTATCGCAGTGTCCCTCACCCTGCTTTATCAAAACCAATACATTGCAAATGACACCGGCACTTATTTGCAAGAACATTCAACTTTGGAACAGATAATTACAAAATATGTATTAACAATAAAATAACCAAAGGTTTTTCACTTTAGTTTGGTCCTAATAAAGGCATGTTACATGATATTGTCAAGATTATTAGCACAAGGTGGATTGTGCTTTGAAAAGCTGACAAGTTGAGGCAAGGCCCTGTATAAGACATGAACTCCTTAAAGTGACTCTATTTAGCAGAATCTTTTTTTATCTACTTTTGTTAAAACCAAGAAATCTGATTGAATTAGATAAAAAAAAAAATGAAAGCAACATTTACTCTTTCCGGTCGAACTCAAAAATAAAGATTTTACTTCGATAAAAAATATTGAGTTCAGTAATTCATATTCTCTCCTAGATCTTGTTCTTCGCAAGGTTCCAGTGTTTGGAATGTTCCACGCTACCCTTTCGCTTAAAATGGTGGACGAGGCTCAAGGTATTAGATTCCTCTGGTTCTTTTAAAAACTTTAAAAACGTGTTCCTCTCACACACACACTTCTGTGGAGCAGTAAAGTAGTCTGGCACATAAAAACAAAACAAAAAAAAACAAGATATAATCTTAAAACGGCAAAAAATACAATATACAATCTTCCCGCACTTGAGGCACACGGTTCATGGTAAGCAGGAGGCGTTAAAGGAACAAGAATGTTGTGATCCTTTGAGGCCGTGCGCATATTTTGGCTTAGTTTTAAGACTTTTTCCTTTTTCCACGTCTTTTTTCAGTTTTTTGTCCTTCCACACCCGTCAGTTATCTTTAAGAGTTCAGTAGTTGGGCGCGGCGCGTGATGCCTCCGTTGGCTCCATGCGTGGCACCAGCCATTGATGTTCTTCGGACACAAGTCGGCCAACCCGCACTCGTCCTCTGAAGTACCCCTCTACCTAATAAGTCAGTGGGCCGGAGCACTCCACCCCATGTACAGTACATCTATAGGGGCTGGGTGGGCTGCCGGCTGTGATTTGTTGTGGGGGATACAGGAGAGAGACGATACGGTTGGAGTGTAAGTTCCTTCTATGGGTTGTCTGTGTGTGTGTGTGTGTGTGTGTGTGTGTGTGTGAGTGTGTGTGTGCTCCGTCCCCGACTGCACTTGTGCAAAACCTGCAAGCGCTATAGTCGCGGTTATTCCACAAATATGTCAAAAGGCCTGTAAGAAGTTCTCTTTGTTCTTTCCGTCATTCAAGTCGCTCTTCCAGAACGACGTAAGGAAGGGAGCGGGGTGGGGGGTATCTTCTAGATTCCCTTCTTTAAATATATCGATAAGTTGTCTCTATGCATCTCCGTGGCACCCCCGGGTGACCCCCCCCCCCACCTCCCGCCAGGGGAGGCAGCTGCCCTAGGAGCGGTTGTCCTTGGCCACGTTGTGAGCCATCCAGTTGACCTTGGTGGTCCAGCTCTCTCGAAGCGCCTCGTCAAACTTTTGGCGGAATTGCTTGAGCGCATCCTCGTCCGTCTTGCCCAACGCCAGGGAGTCCTGGGGGGGGGGGGGGGGGGGAGAGGAGAGAGACAAAGGGTTGAGGAGAAGATGCAGGCGAGCACCGAGATGGATGAGGAGATGAGAACGAGGGAGGGAATGAGACCGCAACAGGAGAGTTGATCTCTTGAGCTTAGCAACCAAAACATGCCCGACACCGGTGTCACCCGTGGTTGCTAAGCAGCGGCAGCAGAGCCCCGCCGGGTACAGATGAGAGCGCTGCTCATTATGTCATTGTGTTATGTCAGAAGTGACCGCTTTAACGTCCAAAACACAAATCACGTTGCAGTTGTTGCATCAGTAAGGGAAACCTTACGTGATTTTAAGGTTGGGCTTTAATACGCAAATGCTCATCCAGGCATGCGCCCACATGCATGTGACCACGGCATGCCTATCGTGATCGGCATTCGATCAGCCTGCGTGGGAGAGTGAGTGAGTAAGTGCGCATGCCTGTGTGCGTGCATGAGTGAGTGTGTGTCTGTGTGTTACCTTCAGGTACTGTATGTCTTTGACGGAGGTGAGCTCTGGCAGCCCAGCGGTGAGCATGAGGGCAAACAGTGTAATGAAGAGGTTCCCGTTCTTCCTCAGGATGAGATAGGCGTCCTCGCAGTACTGACGGAAGCTGGAGGAAAAGACATAGAGAATATGTGTGTTTCTCAAAAGTCCCTTTGTCTCAACAACCAACCAATCGGTAGTGGTGTAAACAAATAAAAAAGAGGGCAGTCTTGACCTACAAAAATGCAGCGTCATCACAGTATCTTAGTATAGTATCATAGTATAATTTCCCTTATCCCTGTCGGAATAGGAACAATTACTAGAGTCAGCCATCTCACACCCCCTCTTTTTCCATGCACACACATGGACCAGTGGCACAGACCACCAACCAGAGGCTGGAACCCACCTGCCAAACTTCTCCGTGTTGCCCGTCTTCCCCTGCTGGATGACGTGGATGAAGTCGTGCGTGAGGATGAAGGGCACGCGCTCCCGCTTGATGCCAAACTTGGACTTGAAGTTGCCCAGGATGTGGCCAAAGTCGATGTGGAAGAGCTGGGGGAGAGACGATGTGCCGATGATGTAAAATCAACGCTGATGACGAGCGACTTGGCTTTTCCAAGCTGCTCTTGACTGCCTCTCTTTTTCTGTTTGACTTAAAGCTAGGGTAGGCAATGTGGAGAAACCAGCCAGAGTAAGATCGATTTTGCTAGCTCCCTAGCTTAAGCAATAGGTCTGCCTAGCCTTGCGGAGGAATATGATCATGTGCAACGAGTGCACAGGCAGAGGGTGGGCAGGTAGGTGGTGTATGTATGTGTATGTTGGTAGGTGGACAGAGAGGTAGGCCATCCAATCATTGCGTCCGGGCCGAATGAAATCATTTTCTCTCCGATTTGTTCTTTTTCGTTGTCCGAGCATTTGCTTTATCACTTGCTTTCAGGATGTCAACAAATATGACATAAATGCCATCCTACCGTATACTGATTGTACAGTGTTAGTTTATGAAAAACGCTCAATAAAAGTGACATAGTTATATTATTATTGTTATGAAATAAACGAGAACCAAGGCCACATGCCAGGTTACTAGGCTTATATGAAATGCATTACTATCTTATATATATATAGTGTCCTAAGTGTGAATAATGGTGTTAGTTTCTCGTCATCAGACTGACCTGTCCGGTGCTGCGGACCATGATGTTGTCACTGTGGCGGTCTCCGATGCCCAGCACGTAGGTCGCTACGCAGTAGCCCGCACACGACAGGGTGAACTCTTCTATGGCTCGTTCCAGTGCATCCCTGTCATTGTTAGAGTAACACAAACACATCCGATGACCATCAGTCCGTGAAGCCCAAAAACGATTTGCATCTGCACTTGGAACTGTCTTCATACAGATCCGGTTCCGTGCTCAATCCCAGTGCACCGGCTCAGCTACATCAATGCTAGGTGACCCAGCTTGGCTCTCTGAAGGTGATCCAACACTGCCTGAACAGCACTGAGACCGTACACATTGAAGCAGGGAAAACGTTCCAGAGCTGGAAGTCTAGATTGTTGATTTCTAGTCATTCGATTTCTTAACCCGGTGGGTCTCATTGAGACTCTCTTTGACACGAGGGAGCTGGCCGAGACAGCGGCGGCATTCACAGGGCGTGGAGGTCCGTGTCGTCCTTACCCAGAGTTCTTCTCCTTCAGCCAGTTGAGCAGCGCGTCCTTGTTGAAGGCAGCGGCCGCCGCCACATTGCTGCTGGTCAGCTGGATGTTGGCGATGGTGTCCGCCGACGACACCACCTCGATCAGACCCGCCCGGTCGCCCGTGGCCAAGCACCCGTAAGGCACGATCCTGCACCGCACGGAGGCACACGTGTCATGAAGAGCTTACGCCATCCACCACGCACACACGCGCGCACGCACACGCACGCGCACGCACGCGCACGCACGCACACACACATACACACACCGTGTAATGCTTGCCCCTGTTACTTACCAAAAGGAAATATTGGTTACAAGGGAGAACTTAAATTGAAACGTTTTTTGAAACGTGTATTTATTAATTAATCGGATGGAAAGTCAGAACTATTAGGGATCAATTTACCCATGTAATAACTCATTGAAATTTTTTTGTCCACAGGAAGGCAGCGTTTGCATATATGCAACAGGACTTCAAGTATCTGGAAGTGTTGAAAACCAACTCTGCTCCTTTTGTAGGTTTGATTGATGTTGCCTAACGCAGTCTAACGCATCCTACAGCACCACCCAACCCAGGAAGTGCAGACACATAGGACTCCCCCTGCTGAGAGAGAGCAGACACACACAGGCTCACCTGAGATCCAGGTTGTTCTCCTTCCACAGCAGGTCCATTAACCTCAAAATCTGTAGAGCCAACATGTCCTGTCTCAAGTCTGTGGCAAGAGAGACAGGGAGAGAAAGAGAAAGAGACAGAGCGAGAGAAGAGAGATCAATAAAAGGAAACCAAACACCGAGATGATGGTGCACTTGAGTCATTACGAGTAGAGAAACCTTTGAACAACTGTTGAACATGTAAGTGGAAAAACGATATTAGTCGGGATAGTCCTACCGTCTCCGTTCTTGAAGATGATGCCCAGGCTGTCTCCACGTAGCAGCTTGTTATGGTACACGATCCACAGAGGCTTCATCTTGGAGTCCATGTACCGACACCGCTCCACGCTGTGGACGGAGAGCAAGAGTAGGGAGAGGAAAAGCATTGGGAGAGAGAGAGAGAAAATAAAAGTGAAAAAGGAAATCCAGAACCACAAACCACAGACTTTTCCCTGGTGTCTTGGCTGTCTCGGACTCTCAACTGACAAAAGGTTTTATTGTTCAACTGGCAATTCCTTCAATTTAGCACAACAATAACCTTGTCCATGCTGTGGCTTAGCACACACTACATCCTATACACCGTAGAGCAGGGCTTCTTCAACTGGGTCACCCCAGGAACCAAAAGACCATTTCAGTGCGTCCGTGGGACCACAACCGCACAGAAACATCTTTTAGCGAAAGGATCACAAATTCTGGTGTGCTGAGGCATTGTCAGGCCCCAGCCCACCCTCCGAATGGATCGTGACTCATTTTGGGTCCCGACCCAGAGATACGCTGCACAAGAGACTCAACACTTTGGCTGTGACTGAATCAAGGAGGGAACAACATTACTACTAGAGGTCCGATGCCAGCTGAGACCAGCGGGCTCCTTGTGACTTACTTGATGCCGGAGAGCTGGATGCTCGGGTTGAGCGGTGAGTTCAGGTCCGACAAGGTCTCTGAATAGCCGCTCTGTCTCAGGCACGTCATCATGGCCTCCTTGGTCAACATGGCCTCCTTGGTCTTACTGCGGGCGTTCTTGAGGGTGCCTAGCTTAATGAGTTCGTTGACCGACTTCAGCTTACTCAGCGCTTCCACCTACCAGAGGGTTGAAAATAATATATAGATGTATTCAAAAAAGGAAAAACGAACAAAGTGGTAATGTAAATAAAAGGAAAGGGGCCAACTGAGAAACATTTTGGATTCTAAATGTATGCCAATATTAACAGGGATACTCCGAGCTTGAAGCCTTGTTGATTATTGGACTAAAACTCCCACATACTGATGTATTGTATGAGTCAGATAAGCAATGCTCTGTCATGCATATCAAGGTCAATTTATAATTTAAAAGCCAAATGTTACTGAGTGCCATATAAGTAGTGAAATGAATGCAGCATAAACCTTATCATAAACCTTATCTTTACCTAAAAGATCTAGAGTGATTTTCAAAACAAGCACAACAGAATTACTCTACAGGCCACAACAACAACACACCACCAACGTTCACAATTTGTGTGTGTGTGTGTGTGTGTGTGTGTTTGTGGTGGAGGTGTGCACACACGCGCGCGCATGCACACACCTGTGGTGAAGCGATAAGACAGTGCTGGTGAGGAAGAGGAAGGAAGTGCCCAGAGAAGAGAATGTCCTCCAGCGTGATACTTTTGTGGGTGAAGGTCAAAGGGCAAATGTGTGTTTGTGTGTACCATAAATCAAGGCCTGACAATAGACGTGTGCTATTTGGGTCCATGAGTGGCTGCTGCAGCAGGGCTGGGCCAGCCTACACTTCACATGCAGAGCTCAAGATGGGTAGAATAGACACGGAATACCCATTCATGCCCAGGTCACCTCCTGCAGCATGCCTACACACACACCATGCTTTAAAGATGTCATATCTGTGAAGAAATGTGTGTGTGGGTCCAACTATATTTATTGGAAGTCGTTTGATGCAGTTGCGTTAGGATTTAGTGAATGCAGAAGATTAAATCATCAACAAAGAGGTAAAAGCTCGAATGTGGGTGTGTGTATGTATATGTGTGTCCTACCTGCTTCTTAAGGACCTCAATATGAGGGATGCTGCCTCGACAGTAGGCTTCTAGGATGAGGGCAAACTGGATGGAAACAGCAGGCATGTGGATCTCTGACCTGTAGGGGGCGGCAGAGGCAACACAGTAAGAACAGCCAAACCCAAACTGTCCCAGTCCTCACATGACCCTCCTTCTGTAAACAACAACATGTTTCCCTTTGTTTTACACACGCACTGGCAAGGTGTGTGCGTGCAAGCTCATTGACACACCCACCGCAGGTGCCAGAAGAGGAAGTGACCGATCTTGCGGTTTGCCTGGGCCCGCTCCAGCAGGAAGCGTGTGAGAGCACAGTCGTAGTATGGCTCGTAACGCAGCACCTGCACCAGCTGCAGCAAGTACTGGGACAGCTCCTCATCACTGGAGACAGACGAGGACAAACACACATAGACAGTGAGTGAGTGAGTGTAGGAAGTACTGGGACAGCTCCTCATCGCTGGAGACAGACGAGGACAAACACAGACAGTGAGTGAGTGAGTGTAGGAAGTACTGGGACAGCTCCTCATCACTGGAGACAGACGAGGACAAACACAGACAGTGAGTGAGTGAGTGTAGGAAGTACTGGGACAGCTCCTCATCACTGGAGACAGACGAGGACAAACACAGACAGTGAGTGAGTGAGTGTAGGAAGTACTGGGACAGCTCCTCATCGCTGGAGACAGACGAGGACAAACACAGACAGTGAGTGAGTGTAGGAAGGACTGGGACAGCTCCTCATCACTGGAGACAGACGAGGACAAACACAGACAGTGAGTGAGTGAGTGTAGGAAGGACTGGGACAGCTCCTCATCACTGGAGACAGACGAGGACAAACACAGACAGTGAGTGAGTGAGTGTAGGAAGGACTGGGACAGCTCCTCATCACTGGAGACAGACGAGGACAAACACACATAGACAGTGAGTGAGTGAGTGAGTGAGTGAGTGAGTGTGTGTGTGTGTACCTCATGTCCCGCAGGCAGCTCACAGCGTACTCGCGGACGTACTGGTCGGGGTAGTTGAAGTCCAGCAGCTCCAGGGCGTCCCTGGGACTCAGCCTGGGCCAGATCTGGAGCAGAGCCTGGAGCTGATGTAGCCACACACACACATCATCATCATCATCATCATCATCATCACAGCCACCAGCACAACCATTCTTACACAAATATGCTACAATGGCCCTCATACTCACAATCACGGCACATCACGCTTCATACTCAAAGCTCCTCTTCTGAACATTTCTAAACCTATCTTTGTAGACCTTTGTTTTTAGGTCATTTGTGAAGCTGTTATTATATGTCATATGTTGATCCTCATTCAAGGCTTCCTCATTCATGACTACAAACATCGGACAAATATGCAAAGTGCAAATTGCGTCAAGCCTGTTGTTACGAAAGAAGAACGGTTGACTGCTGACGCGGCTGTATCCTCTGTACTCGCTCTGTAAGTACTTCCGTATACTCTGCCCTCTCCTGACTCACCTGGGCCATGTCCTCGTGTTTGCTCCATTTGACCGACAGCAGCAGCTTGGGGAGGGACTGGGGGAAGTTCTCGCGGCAGTCGTGGCGCAGCGTCCAGATCAGGTCCTTCTCGTTCTCACACAGCTGAGAGAGCGGGTCGCGCTCCATGATCTCCTTCAGCTCAATGTGGAACTTCTTCCCCCCACGACTCTGGGAGCCAGGAGGAGGCCGGGCGGGGAGGGAGGGAGGGAGGGAGGGGGGGAGGGAGGGAGGGAGGGAGGGAGGGCAGGGAGAGGGAGTGGACAGAGAGGAGAGGAGATTGAGAGAGATCTCTAAGACCAAACAACAATTTGCGGGCGTTCTGGCAGCACTTCAGAAACCACGTTGGGTTGAGGCCCAATAGCAAGTTTGTTGAGGAGCTCTCGGCAGCCCAGAGAGCACTATCAAATAAACTATTTTCCACGATTCCCCTGTTTATGAGTTAGTAAACAAACAATGCTTGACTTTCGGCTACTGTATACATGGCCACATATTTGGAATCAAGGTGGAATCTAATCTAATAAACAAATCAGAATCATATCGTTGGCATAGTATGTTTCCATATGAAAGTTTGACCTGGTTCTTCGCTCTCAGTACACAATAGGGCTTGTACATCATGACATCACATAGCAATGACTCCCGTTCTGAAGTATAGTAGCATAGGAATGTTATTGGTAGTAATCTTGCTAGGTCGTTGTTTAGTAATTAATGGTGACATAATTTGTCCTTATGGGAAGATATTGTTTTGTTTGAAACTGCCACAGCATTTCTCATCCGAGACATGGCAAAGAATGTTTTGGATTACCCTAGGTTAAGGTATTTTTATGTTTGTTTAGGATACAACTCAATCGAGTCATCACAAAATGGTGCTGTATCGGCAGCAAAGAATCCCATGATGCATTCTGATGTACAAGCCCTATACAACAACAGAAATGAAGATCTCGTTTGTGATGGCATCTATGTTTGTGTCCCGGCAGATTATAGTTATGGTAAACCGGGGATGTCAAATAGATGTCAGATAGTTTCTTCTCCATATTCGCTAGAAACTAGCACTGGTGAAAATACAATCAAGCTCTGCCATTGGTTGCTGCTTCGGCGCCGAAGCCACTACTTTGCAAGGTTTAAATGATTTAAACTTCGGACATCACACTGCTGACTGTTGCTACGGTAACCGCCACTCCTCATCGTCAGCGCTCACTGAAAATGAACCACTAGATGGCAGCATGATATAGCTAAAAACTTTCAAATTCCCTGTAAACCTCAATGACAGACTTTGAATCTAGGAAGGATTTGTAATAGCATTGTTGCAAGAGAATTGGCCGCAAACATTAGAGCTATAAAGGTGTCAGTCTAAATACATACAGATATTGTTTACTTACATCGTTGGCATTAGCTTGAAAGTCTTTCCACTTCCAGCATTTTTTGGCGTTAACCGTAGATTCAAATTTCAAAGCCAATATCATTTGTCTATGTAGATGCAGTGTCTTTAACTGTCTGTGTGGATACAATTACACATATACTATGGGACTGCTTTCAGGCTTGCTGTTCAAAAATGTAACTATCCCAAAATTAAACCCTATGGATAATCACTGATGATGGGGGTGGATTCAGTCCTGTTTGCTAAATGGTGCCCGCTTTGGGTTTCCTAGGAAACTAACTAACACTGCCTGACACACTGCGACTCAAAACAAAAAAAGGTGCGAGTATTTAAAGGAAATTAAGTGTCAGACAAGGTAAGGACAACGGGGAGGAACAAGCATGTTCCGGGAAAAATGATACTTGCAGCATATTTGCGGTATAAAAGTGTGCGTGCGTGTGTGGGTGTGTGTCTTCATGCTCATGTCATGTCCCAAACTCACCATGGGCACGCAGTCGTTGGCTTTTGCGATCTCCGCCGCCTTCTCCAATATCTGCGAGGACAGGAAACCAGCATGAACATTAGACAGACAGACAGACAGACAGACAGACAGACAGACAGACAGACAGACAGACAGACAGACAGACAGACAGACAGACAGACAGACAGACAGACAGACAGACAGACAGACAGACAGACAGACAGACAGACAGACAGACAGACAGACAGACAGACAGACAGACAGACAGACAGACAGACAGACAGACAGACAGACAGACAGACAGACAGACAGACAGACAGACAGACAGACAGACAGACAGACAGACAGACAGACAGACAGACAGACAGACAGACAGACAGACAGACAGACAGACAGACAGACAGACAGACAGACAGACAGACAGACAGACAGACAGACAGACAGACAGACAGACAGACAGACAGACAGACAGACAGACAGACAGACAGACAGACAGACAGACAGACAGACAGACAGACAGACAGACAGACAGACAGACAGACAGACAGACAGACAGACAGACAGACAGACAGACAGACAGACAGACAGACAGACAGACAGACAGACAGACAGACAGACAGACAGACAGACAGACAGACAGACAGACAGACAGACAGACAGACAGACAGACAGACAGACAGACAGACAGACAGACAGACAGACAGACAGACAGACAGACAGACAGACAGACAGACAGACAGACAGACAGACAGACAGACAGACAGACAGACAGACAGACAGACAGACAGACAGACAGACAGACAGACAGACAGACAGACAGACAGACAGACAGACAGACAGACAGACAGACAGACAGACAGACAGACAGACAGACAGACAGACAGACAGACAGACAGACAGACAGACAGACAGACAGACAGACAGACAGACAGACAGACAGACAGACAGACAGACAGACAGACAGACAGACAGACAGACAGACAGACAGACAGACAGACAGACAGACAGACAGACAGACAGACAGACAGACAGACAGACAGACAGACAGACAGACAGACAGACAGACAGACAGACAGACACACACACACACACACACACACACACACACACACACACACACACACACACACACACACACACACACACACACACACACACACACACACACACACACACACAGACACACTGTGTCAACGTCCTCGCATTAACAGCTTTCTGTCATCGTGCGTTTAATGAAGGGCACCGATGACGGGCTTCCACCGAGAGACGCGCCGGCGCGGCCGACGGTCCGAGTGGCGGCGTTCCGAGTGGCGGCGTTCCGAGTGGCGGCGTTCCGAGTGGCGGCGTTCCGAGTGGCGGCGTTCGCAGGAAGTTCAATCTGAAGTGCGACGTGTGTGTTTGCAGGCGGCGATGAATGACGGCGTCTGTCGTCCTCTGTATGCTCACGCCACGTTTATTTGGCGAACGACATCCCATCGACCGGATGGGATGTCGTGTGTGTGTGTGTGTGAGAGTGTGTTATTGTGCGTGCGCTCCCACCTTGTCGAAGGGCGGGAAGACGATGGGGTGCGAGGAGTACTCCTGGAAGTGCACGTGCAGCTCCGTGGCGTTCTCCGTGTACGGGTTGGTCTGGATGGTCCCGATGGGGTTCAGCATCTCTTCAAGTTCGTCTGGACACACACACACACACACACACACACACACACACACACACGCACACACGCACACACACACACACACACACGCACACACACGGTTGGAACAAGGGGGTGCAGAGAGCTGTATAATACAGTGAATGAAAGTACGAAAGGTTGAAGGTGTATCAGTGTACACTGCTGGTGCGCGCGCTATCCTACGCAGGGCCTACCAGGGAAGGAGGACCAGCTGTGCAGGACGACATTGCCGGTTTTCAGCTGGCCTTTGTAGTCAAACACCATGGTGTTCACCCAGGCTATGGGGTAGTGCTGGGACAGAGAGGAGAGGGGAGGGGAGGGGAGGACACAAGATGAGAGGAGGAGGGCCAGGAATCACTCTAGGAACTACTTCCCAGAGTGACACTTGAAGTACACAACATGAAGTAGGCACTGAAAGGTGTTCACTTTACTCTACTGACTCCGCTTGAGCCCCGATAAATCGGTTCGCCTCGCCGCGAGGCGGGGCGGGGCGGGGCGAGGCGAGGCGGGGCGGGGCGGGGCGGGGGGAGGCGGGGCGGGGCGAGGCGAGGCGGGGGGAGGCGGGGCGGGGGGAGGCGGGGCGGGGCGGGGGGGGGGGCGGGGCCTGCTGCCTTCGATGAAGGGGAAAACAAAAAGCCGCCGTGCTCCTCACCACTTTTCCCGCCTTGCGGATGGTCTGGTACTTGTTGGAGTGCGCGTTCTTGGTGGACTTCTGCTTCTTCACCTTGTCCATGATGGCGTACACGGCGAAGCAGAGGCGGGTCATGCGCGGCAGGTCGCTGGCGACGATGTCGAACTCCAGCGTGCCGTCGGACCAGGCGTACTCCGAGCGCCCGCTGCTCTCGCTGCTCACCGCCGGCTTGCACAGCAGCTCCGTGCCGTGGAAGAGGCCCGCCCGAACCTGCACCTGAAAGGGGGGGGAAACACGGGGGGGGGGGGGGGTCGTCACGAGGGGCTCGGAGGGGAACATGGATCCAGGTGGAAGTGAAAAGAGTGGATCTGGATCATGCGTTTCCTTTCCATTGACTTTCATTGCACTTTTCTTTTCTTTCCTCGTGGATTTTGTTAAAGCTTTGCGAGGGTTTGCTATTTTCTTTAAGAGCACAAGTAAAGTGCAGATGGGCCAAGAATCACAAACCTAATGATGTATGAATATTGATTCATGCGTTTGAGATCGTTCAAATAAATGTTTCACATCTATTAGGATAGCCATCAAACTGTATATACATAAAGGATAAGGCACTCAGTAACATTTGGGGCGGCGCCATCACTAACATCCGACTCTGAAATTAAAAAGCAATTAAATGTTTCCACTGAAATGCTCATAATGAGAGTTTGCATGGTAAGTGAGTGTCTATACACTTAAATAGAAAGAGCCTTTGCCAGAGCTTGGACTTTAATTGTTCATTGTCACTTGGATGACTCATGTGTGAATCCTGTGTGAACGCGGTGAGACAGGTGAACACAAACACTGTGTTGTGTTGCTTGTGAACAATGCCGGGCCGGAGCCTACCTTGGCCGTCTCCTCTGCGTTCACCTTGCTTCCTTTCAGGAGGATTATTTTAAACTGGCTGGACACGTCCCACACACAGGTCTGTACTTGCTGCAGAGAGGGAGGCACAGAGCAAGAGTAACGAGAGCGAGAGAGAGAGAGTCAGTGAGTTGTAATGTGAAAGCAGGCGATGCCGTAATTTACAGTAAAAACAGCACAACACACTCAGCGAGCGCAGCTCATCACATCTCATTTACCGTGCACACACACACACACACACACACACACAGTGTGAGGGTCAGCCGGGGCATTCTGATGTCCAGCAGAGATTTGCGAGGGTCAGCAGTCAGCAGTACAAACAGGATCACATGACTGCCCCATGGAGCCCAGCTTCATGACTAACTACTTCCTGCTGCTGGCAGTGTATGCATGCCTGTTTTCGTGTGTGTGTGTGTGTGTGTGTGTGTGTGTGTGTGTGTGTGTGTCATATGACGAACCGTGTGCTGTTCCACTGCCAGAACACTCTGTCCTCCGCTCCTAAGGCGCCTGCCTCTGACCAATTAGAAATGCTGCTTATCTACAGTGCCGCCGCTGCAGCTGAGTTCGCAATAAAAGGCCCCTCTGCAAAAATAGAATCCACTTCCATTCAAAGGCAGCCACTCATCTACCACAGGAAATCAGTTGTACCATTAGCGGTTTGCCCCATATTAAGCCAATCCCAAATTGACTGCATGCATTGTCTACTCAAACATACTATTTGCTTTGGCCCTGCTATTATGGCATGCATTAAGCCAGCGAAGAAATCAAAAGGATGTTATACATTTCTAAAACATATTTGGCAACAAGAGTATCGTAACGCTGCAAAGTCGGTGATCAACGTTACTATGTGTTACTATGTGGTACTAACAACGTTACTATGTGTTACTATGTGGTACTAACAACGTTACTATGTGTTACTATGTGGTACTAACAACGTTACTATGTGTTACTATGTGTTACTAACAACGTTACTATGTGTTACTAACAACGTTACTATGTATTACTATGTGTTACTATGTGCTACTAACAACGTTACTATGTTACATATGTTACTGTGTAGGACGCGATCAGCACGGCGACAGGCAATTAAGGCTGCAGGAGAATTAAGCTACCAGGCGGAAATGACATTCTCGATGACCTTCAAAAAAAGAAGAGAAAAAAGGCAGACACACAACAAAGCGCCATGCATCTGATGAAGGAAGTGATGTGCAAAGTGTGAGGGTTTGGTTTGTAGGTTACAACGTTTGTTGTTCTGTATACGCATATCCAACACCGCCTTCTGCAAACTGGCTGACTGAAAACCCGAAGTGATTTCTACTGCAATGATTTACACACACACACACACACACACACACACACACACACACACACACACACACACACACACACACACACACACACACACACACACACACACACACACACACACACACACACACACACACACAGGTTGTTGTTGCTGCTTCTGTCCTGTTCACACAACAACAATGTTTTCATTGTGTGTGGCAAGCCCTGTGTACGCAACAATTACAACGTAGTTCCTTCATTGAACACTGACCGAAATGTCCGCATACAAACATGTCAAGGTTCACAGTAAGTTGCGTGGAAGTCATTTGAAAAGGTAACAATCTCTTTCCCTGGGGAACTTCAGTGTAAACATTAGCCGTCGGCGCTCTTCTGCCGTGGTCGTGCATACGACACAATGTTCCACGAGGACCTGGCCTAGTGAAGCGCCAATCGTTCCCACGGTTCCCAGGCACAAAAGGCCAAAGCATGACCCATCCCCACCTTTACAAACATGCCGTCACCGGCCCACACACCTCTGCCGTGATGCCACACACACACACACACACACACACACACACACACACACACAGTACCGTAGGAGCTCTTCTCTTGGGCGGAAGGGGTACCGGAGGGTTGGAGGACTTGCGCGAGACCACGGCTCCGATGGCCGAGATCTCCTTCTCAAACATGGTCTTGACGGTGCTGGTGAGCACCAGGGTGAGATGGGGGGGCTCCCTGGCCTGGATGCACTCCTTTATGTACTGCAGGACGAGAGTGCAGAGGAGGGTCTTAGATGAATGGAGGCTTGAGGCGCGCAGAGCGAGGTGAGCGCGACGCACGCCATTGATGGCCTCTGGGGAAGGCGATGCTTGCGGGGGGGACGGGGGACGGGGGACGGGGGACGGGGGACGGGGGACGGGGGACGATGACCTTGCGATACGTTGCTGCGGCGGGGACTCACTTCAAAGTTGGAAGTTGTCTCAAAGCGGAAATGATTTCGACTTTGACCCGGCGCGCTGCATGACAAGTTGGCCAGCCGAAGCTTTGCGGTACGGGCCAGAACGACAGAAGGCTTTGAGCCGTGTGCGTGTGTGTGTGTTTGACGTTGGCCTCGCACACGACGCCTGAGCTAAGTGTCTTAGCACGTCTCCAGTCGACGCACCTTGAGGCCAACGTCCAAACACATATAGAATCAAACAAACGCAAGTGAAACGGAACTGAATTTGAATTGAAATACAGTAATACATTACTATAAAATACGTATTATTGGACACTAAATATGTATAAAAACAACGCAGGGATGGTTATCGGTATCAGAGTACTCGCGCTGCACTATCTCACCGTGGCGCAACATTAGCTCTGTAGGTTTAAGATAGAGAAGGGGAGCGTGTATGTTTACACAGTCTACACACAATTGACCGGACTTCATATAATGAGCTACGCACGCCACGGACGGGATCGGAGCAAATCAAGCAATAAAATGCTGCGTTACAACAGGAACAGATGGTTTTCAAACGTTCAACTGAGGTCCTGTTAAAAGCACGGTTCACAGAAAACCACATGAAGAGTTAAGCTTCTGACGGACACTGCAACGGTCTGGTGTGCGTGCAGGCTGATACTTCCCTGAAAGTGAAAAACAGTTCAAAAAACAACAAAAGATAAAACCACTGAACCGGAAGTAGGGTTATTGAGCTGTCAGCTGAGTTTTCATGGTCAGTTCATTTCTGTTTCAACGTAAACGAAGGGCAGAACAAGGGCAAACCTAACATTGTGTCCAATATATTTTGGTCCGAGTACAAGCCTTTGATGTCCGGGATGTGAGGTCCACAGGGCCATTTTTTTTTTTAATCTCATTCTTTGGCCCCGTTTCCATGAGAGAAATATCTAGATTCTAAAAGCGTTTTTTTTTTTTCACACATCTGTTTACACGAAACACACTCACAACCATCTCTCTCCGTGTACATGTAGGGTTAGTTTACAAGAGATTGCTTCTTGATATGCGCCCTTACCAACAGGCTTCAGATTTGTACCACATCCATGCATGTTTGCACAATCTCCGACATCGGGCGGAGACGTGGTGGTGTACCGGTTAACTGTGCTTTGGTAGATGTTATGATTAATAATAGAAGCGCTAGGAATCAGAAGGAAAGAAGACACGGCAGTGTTTCAGAGACATTAGCATATGTAACCTGATATTGGCTGGCGACCAGTGACGCATCAGCCAAGGACGTTGCTACACAACTCTTCCGCAAGAGTTTTCATTCAGTATTTGAGATTCATAATCCTCATGTCAACAAGGCTTACGTAGTATTATTTTACATAGGCCTTTCATGTGACACAAGGACAAATAACTATTTTGCCGACATGGAACCCTACTAACCTACTCAATGACCCTACAGATAAACTCTGAAGAAACTAAAATAAGGAACCATAACTGTATTCCTAAGCATCCCTATTAGAAGACATCAAACCGAAAAGAAGACACAAAATATTATTATGTGTCTTATTTCACAAAATAACGATAAAACGATAACAGAACAGGTAATCCCGGTCACCTGCACCTGACCTTGACGTCTCTCCGACATCAAGGTCAGGTGCAGTTTAACCCCCCCCTCCCTTCCCACACGCACCTTGTACTGGATGAGGGGGTGGTCCCCGCACAGGAACTCCAGCCGCTGGCTGACCCTCAGCACGTAGGGCCCCTGGCGGGAATCCTCCTCGGGCCCGTGGGTGGTCAGCCACTTCCTAAGGGCCTGCTCCATCACCTCGGTGGGGGTGGAGGCCGGGGACACCCTCAGGCTGGCAGCATCCTAGGGAGGGACCGGGGGAGGGAGGGACCGGGGGAGGGAGGGACCGGGGGAGGGAGGGACCGGGGGAGGGAGGGACCGGGGGAGGGAGGGACCGGGGGAGGGAGGGACCGGGGGAGGGAGGGACCGGGGAGGGAGGGACCGGGGGAGGGAGGGACCGGGGGAGGGAGGGACCGGGGGAGGGAGGGACCGGGGGAGGGAGGGACCGGGGGAGGGAGGGACCGGGGAGGGAGGGACCGGGGAGGGAGGGACCGGGGGAGGAACCGGGGGAGGGAGGGACCGGGGAGGGAGGGACCGGGGGAGGGAGGGACCGGGGGAGGGAGGGACCGGGGGAGGGAGGGACCGGGGGAGGGATAGAGACAGAGTTTTGATTTGTATTTTAATACTTTTACTAAAGTCGGAACGTGTAAGATTGAACCCATCCTAGTTAGTAGGCAGGAGACTGTCAGAATTTGAAACACTAAATAACTCTTACTGGCTGTGCAACTGTGTGACCGGCCAGACAGCCAAAAGTGGCTGTCTGAGGGGTTTACGGAGTGTCGATAGTAAGATTCTAGTAAACAAAGAAAGAGGTACGGGCTGGCCAGAATTATTTATTTTATATATCAGTTTTAGGATGGGATGTTATTGATAACATTATTCAAATCACTATCGATCAGCATTGACTACAGATATGACCAAGTTATTTTAGGGTATGAGCTAGTGGAGCTGTTACACATTGTGACTTTAATCCCCAAGGGGAACTCATTCTCTGCATTTACCACGTCCTACGCCAGGAGAGGCAGTGGGCTGCCTGTCTCTCAGGGCGGCACTCAGGGACCAACTCCAGGTGTAGCGCCCCTGCCTTGCTCATGGGCAGGGCAGGAGAGTTAACTTGCATGTGTTTGTTGTGTGGGAGGAAACCCAAGTGAACACGTGGAGAACAAACAAACTGCACACAGAAAGGTTCCGGCCCCCGGTGGGGTTTGAACCCAGGACCCTCTTGCTGTGAGGCAGCACTGGTTGATGAACTCACTCCTGACACTTCACTTATTTTTCTTCTACTGTACTTTTGTACTCACAATTATATTTATATTTCACTTCGTTTTAACCTTTTGTAGTACTTTGTTTAGTTTTTAAACTGCTTGTAAATGTAAATGTTTATTTACCATGCCAATAAAGCTCTTTTGAATTCAATTGAATTCAGAGAGCACAAGAGAGAGAGGGGAAAAGAGTGAGTAGAGAGAGTAGAAAAGGTTACAAAAAGAGAGCATTAAAGTGCCATTCAGCATTATGCTCTTACAAAAACAACATCTGCCGCTTGCAGAGATAAGGGCACCACTGTTCCTCAAAATAACCCACTGTGTGAGCTCATATCCGGGGCGAGATGTAGGAAAGCATTGGAGCCACATTGAGACTTGGCTACACGTGCGCACACACATATTGTATGCTTGTTAAAGAGTGTCAGTCACAAAACACAAAAAGCATGTGTGTACAAGCATGTGGTGAATCACACAACACGTGTCGTAACCATTTATATATATGTTTTAACATAACAGTAAAAATAGAAATGTTATTGGTCACAGTAAAACTCTTCAAAGGGGACTCCCCCTCAAATGCAAAAAATATATATTCAGCCATAAAATGCCAGCGGATAAGTAACCTTTAAAGCTCTGCTATGAAAATACCACGCATTCAGCATTTGAGTTTTATCGCTTTCATCTGGTAACCAACTGGACTTTCCAGCACTTACTTAAGCTTCAAATCATCTGACAGAATGCATTAACCTGCCACGAGTCAGTGATCAAACACACAACGCCACTGCTCTTGGCAGTCAGCATTTGACTCAGCCGTGTGTGGCGACCTGTTTGGATCCAATAAGACCGAACAGCATCTTAACGAGCCCACGTGAAATCAATCCAGGTAAAACAGTCCTGGCTCATCATTCATCCAACCCGACCCAGGCGTCGTGTACGACCGCCTGGGTAGCACTGCATCACTCTCCCATCACTCCCTCAGGGCACAGAGGGAGTGATGGGAGAGTGATGCAGTGCTACCCAGGCGTCGTGTACGACCGCCTGGGTAGCACTGCATCACTCTCCCATCACTCCCTCAGGGCACAGAGGGAGGTATCTGCTAGGCGGTTCCGAACCCCCCCCCCCCCCGGGAGATCGGGGAGAACGACAAGCTAAAATTAGACCGAAGTGGGATGTGGTTAATTGCCATGTGGGTACTAGATTAGCACCTCATAAAGGGCAGGGAGCGGGGTAAAGGTTATGTCGAGCTATAACGAGGATCTAGGAAAGGCCGTTGAGGAGCGAGACAACAGGCCCAGGAGCTTAACCGCAAAACGGTACGTACACAACGGCTAAAAGTTCCCCCATGCACATTTCCCGTCACTAATGTGGCTTGCTGCCAATGTCCACCTGGGGACACTGGAATGGATTGGCCAATGTGTGCATATGACTATATGCATTTCAGTCAAACATGTGTTTTTTTTTTTTTTGCAATCTGTGTGTACAAGTGCATGTGTGTGCCTGCTGCTGTATGTTTATTGAAGCTGATACAAGACTGTTAGCCAAGACAAAAACAATCTGTTTCAATATAAAATGGTGTTCTTTATGTAACACAGAAGAGAGAGAAAAGAGATGAGAGACAGAGCAAGAGATGGATTCATTATAATCACTGGGCTCTACTGCTCTGAGTTGTCAAGCCTTTGTGCATGTGTGTTTGCACGTGTGTGTGTGTGTGTGTGTGTGTGTAAGTGCACGTGCGAGGATAGCATAGTTTCCCCAATTGTGGTGACCCATTTAGTGCTGTCACATGGCTTTCTAGCTGGGTCTAGTCACATGACCAGCTCCTATCTCAGCACTGCTTACCCTGGCCAGCGAGAGGCGAGGTTAGACTACTTGTGTTTAACATTACAACAGAGAAAGATCAAAGTTCTCTCTCTCTCACACACACACACACACACACACACACACACACACACACACACACACACACACACACACACACAGGTTGTTGTTGCTGCTTCTGTCCTGTTCACACAACAACAATGTTTTCATTGTGTGTGGCAAGCCCTGTGTACGCAACAATTACAACGTAGTTCCTTCATTGAACACTGACCGAAATGTCCGCATACAAACATGTCAAGGTTCACAGTAAGTTGCGTGGAAGTCATTTGAAAAGGTAACAATCTCTTTCCCTGGGGAACTTCAGTGTAAACATTAGCCGTCGGCGCTCTTCTGCCGTGGTCGTGCATACGACACAATGTTCCACGAGGACCTGGCCTAGTGAAGCGCCAATCGTTCCCACGGTTCCCAGGCACAAAAGGCCAAAGCATGACCCATCCCCACCTTTACAAACATGCCGTCACCGGCCCCAAGCCAACCCTAGCAGCTGCTGCAGGTCACAAGAAGTTGTAAAGAGAGAGACAGAGAGAGACAGAGAGAGACAGAGAGAGACAGAGAGAGACAGAGAGAGACAGAGAGAGAGAGAGAGACAGAGAGAGACAGAGAGAGACAGAGAGAGACAGAGAGAGACAGAGAGAGACAGAGAGCAGAAAAGAGCAGAAGAGAGCAAGGTTTTGAAACTAAACCACCAAAAGAAGTCCACTTCCTTCCTCCCCTTTTTCTCCACCACTGAGAATGGTAGCATTCACATACCTGTGATTGACAGGAAAAATGGATTCCCAGATGTTCAGAAATGAGCCGGGAGTGGTCTAAAATCTCAAATGGCTCATCCAGAGGCAGGCGCAGTAAACTCAAACTTCCTACAGTGCATTTCCCTCACTAAACGCTGACGGCGGTGACATTTCTAACCAATGGCACTCAAATAATAGCTCTTGAATCGTAGCCACAGCGCCTTTAAGCTCACCTGAGACTGGTCGAAGTGGATGGTGATCTTCAGGTATTCATCCTGGCTGTAGGTGGAGGAGGGGGAGGCGGCGATGGTCTCCATCTGGGGCGAGAAGCAGCCCTGCAGCCACTCGCTCCACGTCATGGTGTGGTAGCACTGCATGCGCGCCTCGCTGACGCGCAGCATCTTGCCACGGAAGTCCCTCACCTCCTGGTCCTGCAGGGCGTCCAGCTCGTGGAGACCTGGGCGGGGGGGGGGCAGGGGAGAGAGGACGGTTGGCCGGGGGGGTCGAAGGTTTGCGGCGGAGGACGCATCCGTTGTTAATGAATAACTCGAGTTGAACCATAATGGGGAGGAGGAGGTGTGGGGAGAAGTGGCTGTTGAAATGGTGGCACGTACATGCACCAACGTATAACGCCATTTAATATTCCCCAAACGTCCCCGCTTGTCTCTCTCTCTCTCTCTCTCTCTCTCTAAAGCTGCTGAGGGTGTCAGGTCCTTGAGAGAGCCCTGGAGTCGAGTGGGGGAGAGGCGTTCTGGCCGGGCCTCACTCATGTTCAACGTAACCGCACCTGTGTGACCACTTGATGACGGATGGCAGCGGGAAGTGCTGTTTGAACGGTCATGAAGGAGGAAACAGGCCGGTCGCGGCAGAGTTTCCCAGAACCCCTTTACAGTCAACGCAACGTTAAATGCCAGGTGTGTTACAAGTACAATGTGGTGAGGCTCACCGCAGGGCTCTTTTCTACTGAAACTAGCGTTATTAGGGTCGGCTTTTTTTCCTTTTCTTTCGTTTTTGCAGAGGAAGTGCTGCACAATGTTCCGTTTAAAATGAAAACAAACATGTTGACATTTAAAGGCCTCGAGGCTTGTTTTGAGGGCCCTGGGTAACGTAGTGTTGTGTGTGAGTCTGAGTGCAGATGAAGGCTGGAGAGGCTGTGTCCGTGTTTGTGTCCGTGTGGGTAAATGGAGCATTTAAATTGCTGATATCAATTTCAAGCAATTTCTTTTGCTCTGACATAACTCTCCCTGAGGGTCAGGTGGACCCACAGTGGAGACTGGAGGCAGAGCCAACAGTAAAGTGTCAGAGATCCACGAGTTAGCATTATCCTTTCCCCCTCCTCCTC
Source organism: Lota lota (assembly GCA_026745465.1). NCBI lineage: Eukaryota > Metazoa > Chordata > Actinopteri > Gadiformes > Lotidae > Lota > Lota lota. The sequence goes on from JACYXH010000452.1 coordinate 707,736, forward strand.
CCTCGGTGCATCAACTCCCATGCGTCGCCGAGTGTACACAACAATGTTATTCGAATTAGTTGCATGCATTTAGGTGTGAGAAGACACGCATGTGTTACATGAGCAATTTGGTGGCGACATGAGTTCTGCTGGAAGTCCTACAGACACGTCGGGTGGGAGGGGGGAGACCTGGGGATGATGCACAACCCCATTAAGAACGTCTACGGTGGACCTCACAGACACTCACCCACCCATTGCCCCTGACCCAGAGTGAAAACCCTCCTACCCCGCCGGGAAGATCCCTTCCCCCCCCCCCCCTCCCACAAGTGCGTCTCGAGGGGGGTGGCAAGCGGTCGGATGCCAAGCAATGGCAACTATAAACGCGTGCCTGGCTTGATTCTTGCCGTTAAAATATGGATGGTTGGATGCACACAACAAGCACCATAACACGCACCGCCGATGACATCAACCGCGTGTGTGTTGTGTGTGTGTGTGTGTGTGGTGTGTGTGTGTGTTGTGTGTGTGTGTGTGTGTGTGTGTGTGTGTGTGTGTGTGTGTGTGTGTGTGTGTGTGTGTGTGTCGTGCTCAAGTGGCAAGTTTGTGTGATGTGTACTGTCGGGCACAGAAGTTGCTCTGTGTTCTAACAAAGAAAACTGACCATACAGATGTGATGAGTGTGTTTTATTTCTTGGCGGTTTAGGGTGTCCTACTGTGGGAGACGCCAAAACGCCCCTCCCCCGGACACGTACAAACAAAATCCACGGAGTCTGGAGGGAGAATTTAAACGCCCCCCACGCCCCCCCCCCCTCACCCCCCCCCGACCACCCCGAACTTCAACAACGCCGATCTAGTCCAGTCCAGGCGCGACTCGAAATGCATGCCAACCTACCCCCCCCGCAGCTGAGCAAAGTGCGTGGAGAGACAGAAGGTTGTAGAGACCCGGCGGGTACGCATGAGATGGGTGGACAAAACAACAGGAACGCCGTGGAGCGGCCAGCAAGTGGTTGCGGCGCGGTTTGCTGATGCTCAGTAAGCGATCCTGGCTAGCTGTGCAGCTTTATCGTAAAAGTGTGGTGTGAGAGGGGTGGGTGAAGAGACAAGCACCATGGGAGAGAAGACCGACAGTAGTAACGAACTTGTAGTGTTAGAGAGCTACAGACAGACAGCGGCAGAGCGTGGAGGATGTTTAGGTAGATGAGAGATGTGGTGTGTGTGTTGTGTGTGTGAGTGTGTGTGTGTGTGAGTGAGTGGAGTGGAGTGTGTGTGTGTGGAGTGGTGTCGCAAGTTTGGCGTGTCTGTGAGAAGGACAGAGAGAGAGAGCAGCATATGACATAAACAGCGTCGGGGAGTTAACTTATAGTATCGACATTTTCGTGAACATACAGAGATAACTGACTTTTGTCTTTATTATGGTTTTGCGCAGGACAGCAGAGGAGGAGTGGAGGGAGGGGCGGGGGGTGGGCGGGGGGGTGTCCCTGTGAGCGAGACGCGGAGACGCTACCTCCGAGACGGACACGTGGACAAATTCACGAGCCGGGTCGAGTTTCTAATGGTTCCGGAGGGAGGGACTTTGAATGTGAAACCCCCCCCCCCCCCCCCCCCCCCCCCCCCGACCCCCCCGACCCAAAGGAACAACAACCTCACGGGGAAAAAGGTTGGACTCACCCTTCCCGATGAGGACGCCGATCTTGGAGTCCAGCAGGCGCTCGGCGCGGCCGCAGTTGCGCATCACCAGCCTGAGCACGGGCAGGAAGGGCCGCACGTCACACAGCCGCCGCGTCTCGTCCTCCAGCTCCTCGTGCACCGCCGCCTGGTTCACACACTCGAACATGTGGCTCTCCATCTCGCCCAGCGCCGGGAACAGAGGGTACGTCTGGGCCTGCTTCCATAGCAGCTGGCGCGGGAGGCAGAGGGACAGACAGAGAGAGAGAGAGGGGGAGGCAGAGAGACACGGAGACAGAGACAGAGAGAGACACAGAGACACAGAGAGAGACAGTGACACAGAGAAAGACAGCGACACAGAGACAGAGAGACAGACAGACAGACAGACAGACAGACAGACAGAGAGAGAGAGAGAGGCAGAGAGACACGGAGACAGAGAGAGACACAGCGACACAGAGACACAGAGAGAGACAGTGACACAGAGAAAGACAGCGACACAGAGACAGAGAGACAGAGAGACAGACAGACAGACAGACAGACAGACAGACAGACAGAGAGAGAGAGGCAGAGAGACACGGAGACAGAGAGAGACACAGCGACACAGAGACACAGAGAGAGACAGTGACACAGAGAAAGACAGCGACACAGAGACAGAGAGACAGACAGACAGAGAGAGAGAGGCAGAGAGACACGGAGACAGAGAGAGACACAGCGACACAGAGACACAGAGAGAGACAGTGACACAGAGAAAGACAGCGACACAGAGAAAGACAGCAACACAGAGACAGAGCGAGAGAGCGACACAGAGACAGAGACACAGACACAGAGACACAGACACAGAGAGAGACAGCGACACAGAGACAGAAAGCAACACAGAGACAGCGACACAGAGACAGCGACACAAAGACAGAGAGAGACAGCGACACAGAGACAGCGACACAGAGACAGCGACACAAAGACAGAGAGAGACAGCGACACAGAGACAGTGACACAGAGAGAGACAGAGACAGAGGTTAGTGTTGAGGCCTCATTCTTGCTTCCCTGCCATGTCCTTTTCTATCTTGGTAATAAATACTGCCCTTAATCTGTAGTCCTGCATGCGTTTGTCAAACTGACTTGCTGACTTAGCATTTGGCCTGATTGTAAACAAAAACCAGCGCAAGTACAGCACGCAAATTGCCACACGGTATGTATGATTAAGTTATTTAATCCTATCAAAACACAAGTGAAACACGCAACTGCAAAAACAAATAAAAAACATACTCCTGTTCAGGAGAGCATCATGCAAGCAGAGTAAATATCAAGCCACGGCTTCCGCAAGATCCAACCGGGATGTGAATCATCCTACTAAACCAATACACACATTAGTAATTTAGCTGTTGTCACAAGGTTGGGCAACAAGTGGGTGTGGGGGTCTGTCCGTTACATTTTTTTTGCAGTTTACTTGTGGCTCTTATGCATTTATTGCTGGAACAGAAATCCTAAAACCTCAGGTCCCAGATTTAAGGCCTTCTATTTTTTCACAGACCGTACCTTCCTAAACTCTCATTTCGCTCTCTGCGCTAAGCGTGGCGTTGAAAAGTCAAGCAAGTGCAGGCGTATCAAAGATAACGCCTGCCACCCTGAAAAACCTTCTATCTCTCCCATTGCAGTGAACAGACTTTATGGCTTTACAGGAGGGAGAGTGTCTTTTGTTCTGACCGTACCCAACGGTGTCATGTGACCCAGTCACGTGACCCAGTTACGCTAGGAGCGGCGCTGTGAGTGAGCCCGTCAAGGGGCGACGTGTGCTCCCGATACGCTGAACCGTCACAGCTCAGAAGAAGGAGCGTAACCCCATCCCGCATCGCTGCCAGGCAAGAAACGCGAGACGGATTTACGGGAAATCAAAGCGTACCACCGATCAGGTTCAGGCAGTTTATAGAGACAGACAACAGGCACGCTGACTGGAACGATGCCTACCCAAGAGAAACTTGGCGCAGGCACTTTTGCATTGCTTTTCGGGGACTAAAAAACATTCATGCCATGTTTATCCCTGTCTGTATAGTGTGGATATGCAGGTGTAAAAAAAAGAATAACTCTCAAAGGTAATCTCAAATAGAGCCAAGACCATCGCTGAGTGATCACTGAGGCAAACCACGTACATTCATACTACCTTTAAAGCAGTTGCATACCGACATGCTATTGTCTCAAAGTCAAACCTCAGAGACAGGGAGCACCATGAGTCATTAACCTCTGACCTCCAGGTCAGCTGAAGAGCTGCAATCAAACACGAGGTCATAGACTATTTGCACGTAGTGAGCTGTGGCCACAACACCCGCCCTGCTCAGCAACAGCCAGCATGGTCATAACAGCCATTACATGACTGCTCACACACACACACAGAGCACGGCTCAGTGTGTGTGTGTGTGTGTGTGTGTGTGTCAAAAGGAAGAAAAACAAAATAACAAAAGACAGTGTGTTGCGTGTGTCTCTTGAGAACTACAGCTGGTGGAATAAACAAGACAAAAGCAACGTGTGCGTGTGTGACAGTGCCCTGCTGATCAAACCTGATGCACTGCAACAACTCACCACAAGACACGTTACGTCTTCTCCTATGATCTCAAAACAAAGCAACAGCCCATGAGAACCACCGAAAGCTTTGCTCAAGAGACGCATTCTCTAACCCTCAATTCAAACTGGGTTGTGCATAAAACCTCATAACTTCCTCCACCCGTACCCATACCCTCCACCTCCCCCACCCACACCTATCCCCATACCCTCCACCTCCCCCACCCACACCTATCCCCATACCCTCCACCTCCCCCACCCACACCTATCCCCATACCCTCCACCTCCCCCACCCACACCTATCCCCATACCCTCCACCTCCCCCACACACACCCTCCACCACCCATACCCTCCACCTCCCCCACCCACACCTATCCCCATACCCTCCACCTCCCCCACACACACCCTCCACCACCCATACCCTCCACCTCCCCCACCCATACCCTCCACCTCCCCCACCCATACCTATAGCCTCCACCTCCCCCACCCATACCCTCCACCACCCATACCCTCCACCTCCCCCACCCCCCCTATCCCCATACCCTCCACCTCCCCCACCCATACCCTCCACCTCCCCCACCCATACCTATAGCCTCCACCTCCCCCACACCCTTCACCTCCCCCACCCATACCTATAGCCTCCACCTCCCCCACCTCCCCCACCCATACCCTCCACCTCCCCCACCCATACCTATAGCCTCCACCTCCCCCACCTCCCCCACACCCTTCACCTCCCCCACCCATACCTATAGCCTCCACCTCCCCCACACCCTTCACCTCCCCCACCCACACCCTCCACCACCCATACCCTCCACCTCCCCCACCCACACCTATAGCCTCCACCTCCACCACCCATACCCTCCACCTCCCCCACCCACACCTATAGCCTCCACCTCCCCCACCTCCCCCACACCCTCCACCTCCCCCACACCCTTCACCTCCCCCACCCACCCATACCCGCCTCCACCATAGCGGCCCTCACCAGCTTGATGTGTTGGATGGTGGCCTCGCTGGGCACCTGCAACTGGATGTAGATCCCGGTGGGCAGCAGGAAGTCTACGGGGACCAGGTCCGTGGCATGGCCAGCCAGGGGCGACCACATGTCCAGCAGGTCGGTCATGGCGGGAGGCATGGCAAGGTGGTCCACAGGCCACTTCAACCATAAGGACCTGTTGAGAGAGACACATTACGGGCTTACTTTCTCACCACACGTTCAATTGTGTACACTTTCAATTTGTTGAATTGTACTTTATAATTGTTTTTGTATTACATATTGACTATCAGTATCTGTTCTTGTATCTCGTGTTTGTATTTTATTTTACTTTTTGTGCTAAGGCATGGCAAATGTTCCCCATGCCAATAAAGCCCTTTGAGTGAGTGAGTGAGTGAGTGAGTGAGTGAGAGAGAGAGAGACCAGCAGGCGTTAGGTAGGGGGTCGGATGGTCCCTCTCTCGGGACCCCATTCCGAGTTAAAACACCAGTGATAAACCCTAGTGATAAGGCTGGGTGAGGTCATACCATACACAGCAGCCAACAATAGATTACAGAGATTAGGCCTTGCACAGGAGTGGTTTAGGTTCTCCGTCGTCCATTTCAACAAATTAAAAGCTGTAAGAGCTGAAGTGCTAATGGTAGGCTCTCCACTCTCTGTGCTCTGCAATGGACCTGTCACAGCCGATGACACAGTTGAAGCAATGAGGTCAGCCACAGAGGAACAGACAACATATTATGAGACACCTGTGGTAGGAGAAACCCATCGACCTGCTCTGAGAACCTCTCGAGAAGGAAAACTAACTCTGGTTTGGTTTCTCTGCCACCGCATTCTTTTTGTTTTTAACATAATGAGTTGTATCGTGTTTGACTTGTCGATTCAGTTGTTAACTGCTGGTTAACTGATACATAAAAAGAGCAACCTTTCTTAGCATAGCCAATGGAATAAGATACAGCTGTGGTGGATGCACAGTCAACGGTTTAGCTCTTGCGGCTATCCAAATGATCTCAAGCTAGAGATGCCTACTTTGACAGATTGACAAATGAACGAATCGTAGATCATTTTGAACCGTTTCCCCCCCCCCCCCCCCCCCCCCCCCAATCCTTGAGGCGGTTTGAGAACAGGTGCAGTGCCACCATATCCCTGTGGGGGAGTTCCATGTTAGCAGCAATGCATCCACAAGGAAGATGCCAGGTGGGGCCATAGCTTTAAATAGGCTGGGTGCCAGAAGAAGGGGAATGCCCACTAAGCAGACACAGGGTGGGGGGGAGGTCAGCCTATCGTAGTGCCAGGAAAGATGGTCAATATTTCTGAAAGAAATGCGAGGGAAAAAATGAATCAATTTGTAAAACAAATCAAGTTTTCCCTCTCATCTTCCTCTTCACCGGATGAGTACATCTCCGAAATCTCCCTGACTGCTGGATCAAATATCCTCATTCATCAGCGAGCACACACACACACACACACACACACACACACACACACACACACACACACACACACACACACACACACACACACACACACACACACACACACACACACACACACACACACACACACACGATTTTAATGAATGCAGCCATCGAAACAAGAACGAGGATATGTTGATGTCTTGGACGGGATGGCCTACACAGCATGCCTGTGTCTGTGCAAGCGATGTAGGAGGCGGGGGGGGGGGGGGGGAATCAGGTTTTCAAGATTTTAAGAAACAAATCAAAGAATAAAACAAGACAATTATCTTTTGGTGGAACAGATCGGAAACATGACAGGAATAATGGTTAAGTAAGTATAAGTTCGGACTGAAACGATGGTGTTTAACAACGTGGCTGGGCTCCAAAACAGGTACAACCACTCCTTCTGATCCACTACAAAGCCCTCAATCGCCCTCATGCATTCATCTCCTGTATTCAATTCAGAATGAAAAAAACAAACAAACAATTATGGTAAACCCTCCAATGGCCGTCCACCTCTAATGGCTTTCTCCTCCATTTCCCTCCTCCTTCGCTTAAGTGCTGAAGCCGGCCGAGAGAGACCGAGACAGAGAGACAGAGAACGAGAGAGAGAGAGAGAGAACGAGAACGAGACAGAGAGACAGAGAACGAGAGCGAGACAGAGAGACAGAGAACGAGAGAGAGAGAGAGAACGAGAACGAGACAGAGAGACAGAGAACGAGAGCGAGACAGAGAGACAGAGAACGAGAGAGAGAGAGAGAACGAGAACGAGACAGAGAGACAGAGAACGAGAGCGAGACAGAGAACGAGAACGAGAAAGAGAGCGAGACAGAAAGACAGAGAACGAGAGCGAGACAGAGAGACAGAGAACGAGAGAGAGACAGAGAACGAGAGCGAGACAGAGAGACAGAGAACGAGAGAGAGACAGAGAACGAGAACGAGACAGAGAACGAGAACGAGACAGAGAACGAGAGAGAGACAGAGAACGAGAACGAGACAGAGAGACAGAGAACGAGAGAGAGACAGAGAACGAGAACGAGAAAGAGAGCGAGACAGAGAGACAGAGAACGAGAGAACGAGAGAGAGAGAGACAGAGAACGAGAGAGAGACAGAGAACGAGAACGAGAAAGAGAGCGAGACAGAGAGACAGAGAACGAGAGAGAGAGAGAGAGAGAGAGAACGAGAGAGAGACAGAGAACGAGAGAGAGACAGAGAACGAGAACGAGAGCAAGACAGAGAGCGAGAGAGAGAGAGAGAGAGAGAGAGAGAGAGAGAGAGAGAGAGAGAGAGAGAGAGAGAGAGAGAGAGAGAGAGAGAGAGAGAGAGAGAGAGAGAGAGAGAGAGAGAGAGAGAGAGAGACAGAGAGAGAGACAGAGAGTGAGAGCGACAGAGAGAGACAGAGAGCGAGCACTATCTGGAGCCACAGACGTTACCCATGCACATGCAAATGAACCCTTTCCTTTGAGCTGCGTTGTGAGACCAAGACGAAGGACGTCAGCAGCAGCCCTCCCCAGTACAGACGACAGCGTGGTTGGTTTGCTGAAGCGTGTGTGTGTTTGAGTCTTCTGTTCTTACTTGCGGTGGAAACAAAAACGCTGAATGGTAGGTTCCACTCACTCACTCACTCACCCTCCCCCCCTCCTCCCCCCCCCCTCCCCCGCAGACGCCAGGTCACACCCCCGGGAGCGACGGCCGGGGGGGCGAGCGTGCCAAACCAAGCGCCGTCGGTTCAAAAGCACAGTCGACCGGCACCGCCGCTGAGAAGCCCGGCGTGTGATGTCACGCCGTGACATCATGTGACATCATGTGACATCATGTGACGTCATGTGACGTCACAGGGGTGCGCGGTTACACGTGCGGAGGGGAAACATGACGCCCGCCGCGTCCACACACACGTCCGACCGACACAAAGATAACTTGGGAGGAACGAGACGCACGCGTGAACCTGTGTGTCGTCGACGCGTAACTCATTTACTCTGGGCTTGTATGCATTTTTGTCCTCTCTATCTATCTAACTATATCTATCTATCTATCTATATCTATATATCTATCTAACTATCTATCTATCTATCTATCTATCTCTATATATCTATCTATCTATCTATATATCTATCTATCTATCTATATCTATCTAACTATATCTATCTATCTATATCTATCTCTCCATCTATCCATCTCTCCATCTATCAGCGAGAGAGAGAGAGAGAGAGAGAGAGAGAGAGAGAGAGAGAGAGAGAGAGAGAGAGAGAGAGAGAGAGAGAGAGAGAGAGAGAGAGAGAGAGAGAGAGAGAGAGAGAGAGAGAGAGAGAGAGAGAGAGAGAGAGAGAGAGAGAGAGAGAGAGAAAGAGAGACACACAGGTGAGCAGGGTTACCGAGTGCACAGTGGCAGCTGCTAGGTCAGGTTTCACAGGGAGGGAGGGAGGGAGGGAGGGAGGGAGGGAGGGAGGGAGGGAGGGAGGGAGGGAGGGAGGGAGGGGAGGGAGGGAGGGAGGGAGGGAGGGAGGGAGGGAGGGAGGGAGAGATGGGTTTGATGTAAGAGAACATGCAGTGAGCCTGAGGTTCAGTCAGTCAAACCACAACAGAAAGGGTTATGGAGCTCTGAAAAAAACCTGGGGAACCTACTGATAAGTTAATGGAAATATATATAATCTACCTATATTCACACACACACACACGCACGCACACACACACATACACACACACACACACACGCACGCACACACACACATACACACACACACACACACACGCACGCACGCACACACACACACGCCCACCAATTGGCCATATCAACAAACCGCAAATGGAACAAAGGTGGTGTGTCCTTGACAGAGTCACGCTCATGTGATTTTAGGATGAATAAGCTGAGTGTAAAGGCTCATGGGGAACCGCAAATGAGAACGGTACTTTTCTTAAGCTCTGCCGTCCAGCTTAACACACCAAAGCCACTGTTACATGTGCCCCACTAAAAAAAACGACTCCAAAACTTTTCTTTATAAAGAATAAATCAAATAAGTAATGTGTTGATGCCTACAGGCCATCTGAGGTTTGGTGTCAGCAGTGTGGTCCGGCCCCAGATGCGTTGTGTTGTTAACACTGGTGTTAGTCAGCACTCTTTGTAAAGATCACGGACACAGAGAGGCCTGTGAGGGTCCCCACAATGCAGTGTGTGTGTGTGTGTGTGTGTGTGTGTGTGTGTGTGTGTGTGTGTGTGTGTGTGTGTGTGTGTGTGTGTGAGATTGAGTAAGGATTGGCAGACATAAAGAGTCTATGTGTGCGTGCGTCGTGCGTGTGTGTACTCGCTGGAAGAGGAGGGGCGGGGGAGGGCTCAACTGTATGAGGAGAGGTCATGCTTGGTGACTAAAGGCCCTGTGACAGGCGGTCTCCGCCCCGATGCTAAAAATAATGCTTGAACACATTAAACCGCACAATGAAACGGGCCAGATTCAGAACGAGGCTCTGAACCCTCCGACCTCACGTGAAGCCTTGCCAGAACTATCCCCAGTTATTGGGAGGTCCATGGCACCACACCAGTACCACCCTCTGGGGTCTGGATGGTGTGCAGCTCTAGTCCACATTCTGCAGGAACAGAAACTCTTCATGAACATTCATGTGAATCACCACGCGGTATTATGCACCTCTATGAAAGTATGCACTTTCTGCCAACAAATGGAAGGGTGATGAAGTCACTGAGATGAAGACATTCGCCCGTACACGCTGTCCCGAGTCTGAGAGCGGCTCAACAACACGAGGTGATAGGACCCGAATGACTACTGACGTTTCAATGCTGTTGCAGAGGATACGTTTAAATCAATACTAAACCGGTCAAAATAAGTTATTATTGACAATCATTACGATGAAATCCAGAAATCCCCTTCCTACCACGCATGAATCACAAGACATCAGCTCGTACCCAAGCGTGGCGCTGGTATCAGTGGGAAGGGACAGAATGAACAGGCATAGGCCTATTTATCCTATTGGCCACACAGTTGTTTATAAATAGAGCAGCCAGTCATATACAGTACACAACCTAGGACAAGTACACTTACAACACTTTGAACTTCCAGTTTTTATTTTCACAATGATGGCATGGTTCACAAAGTGCTGAGTCAAAATGGTTGCATAGAATGACATTTCGACCTGGCAACAGCACAGATTAGCATTAAAGCAGTTCAGTTGGCAGAACTACTAACTAGGGGAGCGGTTTCGTGGTGAGATGGTGTGCGTCTAATGTGTGGCTGTGACTACGAGTGTGCGCCCGAGGAGCAATTCAGGAATCTAGTGTTGGCTGTAACGGAAGTGCAGGTTTGAGGATGTAAACACACGTTTGGTAGTGATAACCTTGTAACCATACACACAAAGCCTCATCTCAACGCTGGTCTGTTGGAGCATCTGCATGAGTGCTTTTCTGTAAAGATCTAAAGAACAGACTTTTTGACATTCACAAATAGTTGTGTATCATAACGTCCTTAACTTCTGACATTGAGAAACGAAATATACAATATATAATTACAATATATTAATAGTAATAGTGGGGGACTTTATCTTCGCAAACTTTATAACGCACAAGTAGGCTTTCATTCCACAGATGTTACCGTGTGAATATACACACTTTTCAGTATAAATAAATTATGCCAACAGCATGAAAACGTGGAATTGTGATGGATGTAAGGCGTGCGTGTGTATGCGTGGTTGTGCAAACACACACACACGCGCACACATACACCAAGTACACCAAGTGACACCAAGTGACACCCGCCCGCTGTTCTCTGTGTACATGTCGACACTCAACAGGAAGCGATGACACCAGAGAGGAAGTGAGTAGCAAACAACATTCAGATGAGACGGAAAAAATAGCCCCAAGACACTCATTCATAAAAAAATGATTTGTCTTCCGAGTCACATGTTTTACAATGTGACATTATAAAATGTCCAATAACAAACAAACATATAAATGTTTGTTTGTTATTGTTTGTTTTTGTGCAGCCGAGACATCCGTCCCACAGCGAATCATAGTCATCCTTTGTTTGTCCAAAACAAAATGGGTTGACACCTGTGCCGCCACCCACGGCTGATCAAAATCTATTTGGGCGATGACATCATAGGTAATTCATCAACTCATCCCCCACGCGGGCGGACGTGCGTCTTATGACATCATCAAGCAAGGACGGACTAAGGACGAGGACGGCGGTGCCGGGAGGGGTCAACGGTGGGATGGGGGTCGGGCCATTAACCCTTCTCCTGCTGGGCCCCCGCTTGCTTTCACTGCTCCGGCGTAGCTGCTGCAACGCTCCTTGCTAACGGCACGAGAGATGCCACACAGAGTCTGTGTGGCACGAGAGATGCCACACAGAGTCTGTGTGGCACGAGAGATGCCACACAGAGTCTGTGTGGCATGAGAGATGCCACACAGAGTCTGTGTGGCATGAGAGATGCCACACAGAGTCTGTGTGGCATGAGAGATGCCACACAGAGTCTGTGTGGCATGAGAGATGCCACACAGAGTCTGTGTGGCATGAGAGATGCCACACAGAGTCTGTGTGAGAGCTGCACTGAGCGGTGGCTTCTTCCTCATTGGAGCCGCAGAAAACAACACATCCAATTTCAAAGTGTGCGGACGCCATTTGTTTGGTCGAGTCCGTGCATTCGGAGAAACATCTTGGCGTGTTTATGAGCCACGATGCTAACGGTTTACCAACCACCGCCTCCGCTGCACAAGCCGAAAACAAATAACGGAAAAAGCAAGTGTGTCAGCTAATGTGTTCGGACGAGGCGCGCCGAAGACAGCGCCAAACAATATCCTCCGGCAGGCGGACGGGCGCCCGCTGGAGGAAGCCCCGCCCGCTGGAGGAAGCCCCGCCCGCTGGAGGAAGCCCCGCCCGCTGGAGGAAGCCCCGCCCACTGGAGGAAGCCCCGCCCGCTGGAGGAAGCCCCGCCCGCTGGAGGAAGCCCCGCCCGCTGGAGGAAGCCCCGCCCGCTGGAGGAAGCCCCGCCCGCTGGAGGAAGCCCCGCCCGCTGGAGGAAGCCCCGCCCGCTGGAGGAAGCCCCGCCCGCTGGAGGAAGCCCCGCCCGCTGGAGGAAGCCCCCGCCCGCTGGAGGAAGCCCCGCCCGCTGGAGGAAGCCCCGCCCACTGAGGAAGCCCGCCCGCTGGAGGAAGCCCCGCCCGCTGGAGGAAGCCCCGCCCGCTGGAGGAAGCCCCGCCCGCTGGAGGAAGCCCCGCCCGCTGGAGGAAGCCCCGCCCGCTGAGCTCTGACCCGCGTGTGTGGGGGTGAAAGGCGGAGTTAAACGCGGTAATATGTGCAAACACACGAGGTGAATAAACATGTTTACAAATCCATGCCGGCCTCCTCCTGTGGGCCCGTGTGTTTGAGATGGAGTCATGGGACAGATCAATATTTACTAGCGGTGCAAATGGAAAGGGGGGGGGGGGGGGGGGGGGGGCATTGATAGATTTGCATAGAACAGGATGAGAGGCTAGATCCTCAGCAGCCGTCCCGCTGGCTTACACAACGGCTTGGTGTGGGGGGGGGAAGAGAGAGAGAGAGAGAGAGAGAGAGGGGGGGGGGAGAGAGAGAGAGAGAGAGAGAGAGAGACAGAGAGAGAGAGAGAGAGAGAGGGGGGGGGGAGAGGAGGGGGGGGGAGGAAAGGAAAGGAGGAGAGGAAAGACAGGATTTGTCTGGGGTTATGGGTGACGGTGATAATTGTGTGATGTGAGAGCTATTGTGTTGGAGTTGATGTACAGTTGTCTGTCTGTGTGTTGATGTAGAGGCACACTTTATTAACTAGTTCGGATATCACGTGGTCGAAGTGCAACCAAGGGTCTGTGCATTATTTTTTGGGTGTGTGTGTGAGGGAAAAAGTGAGAAAGCGAGAGAGTGCGAGAGAGAGAGAGAGAGAGGAAGCGGAAAGAGACAGACAGACAGAGAGAGAGAGAGAGAGAGAGAGTCACACACAGACAGACAGACAGACAGAGAGACAGACAGACAGACAGAGAGAAAGAGAGAGTCACAGACAGACAGACAGACAGACAGACAGACAGACAGACAGACAGACAGACAGACAGACAGACAGACAGACAGACAGACAGACAGACAGACAGACAGACAGACAGACAGACAGACAGACAGACAGACAGACAGACAGAGAGAGAGAGAGAGAGAGAGATTTGAGGTGCATTCATAGCAAGATGCTGAAAGAAAGTAGCGAAAGGCTGGAAATAATACAGAGTGAGACCAGAATTTCCCATCTGGGATCAATAAAGTACATTTTGTCTTCTCTTATAGGCATCAAACACATCAGCCATTATCATGGTCCTCTGACAAAATTTGTGAAATCCAAAAATAAAGCATGCATCGCTGTGGGACGACGCCACTATCGTCTGGCCAGGATTTGTTTTATAGAAGTTTAGTTATGACAAACTTGTGCCACATGGATAACAGGCATCTGAGTTCAATTTATTTATGTGGACTGCTTAGACTGTGACTGCGTGTGTGTGTGTCTGTGTGACATACTTGTGCAAGTCAATAGGGCAAGTGTGATGTTTCGCTGATCCCCAATAATGTTACAGCTGGGAGTGAAAGAGAAAGGACTCGCGCACTGCACTCGCAACACACACTGCCGTCTGGCCCAGAGGACCTTGAGTATGACCGGGATTGTGTGAGGTTTTCACACTGCACTCAGAGAGAAGAAAAACTAATGAGTGAGAGAGAATGTGTGTGTGTGTGTGTGTGTGTGTGTGTGTGTGTGTGTGTGTGTGTGTGTGTGTGTGTGTGTGTGTGTGTGTGTGTGTGTGTGTGTGTGTTCAGAGAGAGAAAGAAGGGCAAAACACAGGGGAAAGGGTGTGATGGGGAGACGGAAGACAACGGAGACACGTTGTTGGCTCACTGCAGTGCTGGAGCACACAAAAAGATTCAAGAGGAAAGGTTGGGCTGGTTGAGAGAGGTAGAGAGAGTGAGAGAGCGAAAGAAAGAGTGCAAAGATAAAGATACACCGAGCGGCGTAATGAAAGCACATAGAGAACACAAGCAAAGCGTGATGTGCGACTGCAGTGGGTGGGCCGCATCCACAATGCGCTTCTGTTTTTAGCAAGTGCTGGTCTCTGTGTGTATGTGTGAGAGCGAGAGAAACTGAGCGACGGAGAAAGAGAGAGAGAGACAGCAAGAGAGAGAGGGAAGGAGGTCAGAAGGGGTGAATGGGGGCAAGGCTGATACAAGGGTTGTGTTTGTCAAGGGCACGGGACTGTCCCCAAAACACACACACACACACACACACACACACACACACACACACACACACACACACACACACACACACACACACACACACACACACACACACACACACACACACACACACACACACACACACACACACACACACACACACACCAACACCAACGTGCCAATTGAAAACCAGCCAAACATTGGGTTCTAGGGGGTGGGGTCACATGCCACTAGGGTTGGACAATATAAAAAAAATTAAACCACTCTACAAAACATGGTGGTTTACCATGGTGGCAACTCTTATAATTTAGCGTGAGTGCATCTTATAACATCCATTTCCAATGTGCCATCAGTGGCTACGCTCTCTTCTGCCACTTGGTGGAAGCAATCATTTGCAAATCACTTTTTACCCCAATTCTTGTTAGAACATAACAACAATACAATAATTAAACAAATCAATTACATGGCTACCAGGCATTTTTTGGGTTATAGACCAGTGATTAAATATGACCTTCATAAGCTTGCTTTTAATAACGTTGTGTTGGTAGGCTGGGCTACATCTATAAGGTGTACGGCATTATTAAATCAGCATTATATCAGTCGGTTGACTGATTTTGACAAGCAGTTTCACCAGGAGATGGGAGTGACGTTGCCTGCTAGCTTGAGAACAGCAATAGCATCTTATTTCATGTTTTTGTCTTCATATTCTGCATGTATGTCTACATAGTTTGAGACATCATTTTGATTGACTATTTCACACTCATCTTACCTGCTTTTTAAGGTTGTGGAGTACGAAATCCGCCGGCACCTCTTTTTCATAAATATTTATATAGCCTTAGCTTTTCGCACATATCGACCATAGAGCCATTAAGGTTGGAATTTTTTGGGGGAACGGTAAAAGCAGGGAATTCGATCTGGCATTTAATTGCGGATATAAAGTCAACCAAAATTTAATTGTATGCATGCAAAGGTCATTCATTAATTCGAACACAACATGCTGGATGTTACGTGTGTGTGTGTGAGGAAAAGAAACCTTAAAAGAAAAACCTCCTTAAAAGTCTACTCTGAGTCGTTCACAGTCACTTTTTATTGTTATAACTAGCTCGCGGTGATCGCGCTAGCTGCCATTTTAGCTGCTTCCCTAGCACAGGCTCGTGCCTCGTGCTCAAGCCCATCCCCCTGATTGGCTGACGTCCGATCAAATTCTCTAGCCTCAAGGACGGCAGCGGGCAATAAGCAAGACCCCAGATCAGTGGCAGTTAAAGAAATTCAAATAAAGTGTGGTCAAAATGAAGTGCTTAATATTTTCAAACGGAATCGCCACGGACACCGTCCTAATTTTGATCCAACAACGATGTACTGCTCCACTGTCCCATCAGAAAATCCCCCAACCCTACATGCCGCACACAGCCATTGTAAGGCAGTAAAAGTACGGTCACGTGATGGATTTTATGGCTGTTTCAGTGTGCGATCCACAGTCCCAGGCAGCACATTAACCCCCTCTGGCACCTTAGCATTTGCTGCCACATGACCGCGACCGGCGAGCTGAGACAAGCCAGCCCACTGGTTAAACATTGTTCCTTAGCTGTTTACTCAACAACGATCATCAGAGTCTAGTAAAACAAATGAGTTTATAAAACACAGCTCACACAGTTATTTGTATTCACGTTGTGTTTGTTTGGCCTTGAACCCAAAACTACACGGCCACTAGTTTCTTCAATGAAACAACATCTTGATTTCCCTCTGCGCTAGCTCATTATTCAAAGCAACCACCCACATTGTTGTGGTCTAGGAGAAACAGGAAATTAAGTCAGTCAGTTTGCCATCCAGGTTCATTTGACTGCTGGTTGTTTTGGGACCCCTTACCTAGGTCTCCAAAACATTTCCAAAAAAACCACCAAGTGTGGCAATACTTGGTGGAAATTCATTTACGATTGTGGGAAAACACCAGAAGAAAGTGGATTTATCCAGAGCCTAAAACAAATGCCTGGAAACAGGTGCACTACATTTCAACACAACAAAATGCTTCTTTTAACCAGAACCTGGCACTTCCTTGTCCATGCATCTCTCCTACCTCTACAGTCTTCATCAGCTGCTTACATCAAGGTTCATCTTTTTTACTGAGGTCTTCTGTTCTTTATTTCAGATGTATGTCCTCCCTTTCTTAACCCAAATAAGGTGAATCATAGCTTGCATTTTATTGTTTGAATCCCCTGCCCCAATTTTAAGCCCCGCCTTCCTGAACAATTCCATTGGTCCAGAAACTGAAAGTGAGGTTATTTAAGGTCTCTGTCACAAATGAGTGGCCCATAGCAGGGGTGTGTTCCCAAATAGATGCAAACAAACCCTCAATAAGCTAAATTAGGAAATAAACCGCACGGCTGTCAAAATGCCTCCGCAGCATCTCATCACGTCTTGGAATGGCAAAAAGGACGGAGAGAAACGGAGAAAGAATAACTGATCTCCCTGGGATGTCTCGGTGTTGGCATCCAAACAAGCACACACGCCCACCCACACATGGCGGAGTGCTCCTCCGGTTCTTCCAAAGCAGCCTTCATCATCTCTACACAAAATGTCCCCCCACGGCACCACAAACACACTGAACCACAAATGCACGAACGCACGCAGGCACACACACACACACACACACACACACACACACACACACACACACACACACACACACACACACACACACACACACACACACACACACACACACACACACACACACACACCTTAAGTTGATGCTGTGTGCTGGCCAGGTAAATGACACACTCATGTCCGCCTCCGCTCCTGCTTATCGGTCCGCTTGACTCGCTGTCTGCTCTGCTCAACGCTACACGCCTCCCTGCTGGAGCCCCCCCCCCCCATCCACCCATTAAGAGTGGGCTGTAGCGGGTGCACAGCAGACACCCTATAGCCAGAACAACCCACTATGCAAAGCACATGTACATTTAAAAGCTAGAGGTCAGTGATTATAGCCCTAGTTTCTGGGTTTCACGTAGGTTCTATTCCTCGTGGGGGTATTTAGTGAGGCGATGCCCCTGTCCCACAGTTTAAACACTAGCCTTACTATAGAGCACTGGTATTCAGCAGTGTGTGTGTGGGTCATGGACACTTTGGAGAACACACGTCAAAGAATAGACCCAAGGGCAGGGCTTCCTAGGATTGTGTGAGTAAGACATCGCCGCTGTAGTTCAGCCGGTTTTAGCGCAGTTTTCACAAGAAATAGGAAAAAAACTAAAAACGTCCAGAAATCATTAACGGGAAATGGGTGGCTGCTGCTGAGTGTACGCTGGTTTTGCAAAGTGATGTAAAATCTCCCGTATTGGCTTTACGATAATGGCAGAAAACTAGAAAGAGCAGAAGAAAAAAGAAATTAGCTTATTGCGGACAGCGATAATTGGATCAGGCTATTTTCCACATTGGAGTAGGCGGATGGGAAGGAGATACAGCGGGAAAGAGAGCGAGATGGAAATGAAGAGAGAGGAAGGGGAAGCGAATAAAGAAAGAGATGGGGGGGGGGGGGGTGAAATTTGTGTTCATTATTAGTGATTACCGGCCTACCGTTATTTGTTGACATCAGCGAAAGCCGTTGCCATGTCAACAGATGTGACAGCTGCACCTGCGCTGCCGGAACCATTTTGACGGGGCGCCGGACGCAGCGATTAGCGCCAAGGAACATTAGCGCACGCAGAACATTAGCGCAGCGGCGCCATTTACTCCACAACCAAAAGGGTTTACTGGTGTTAGAAAGATATGCTTCTAACAAATCATTCATTCAGGCTCTCCCTGCCTGGCATCCATTTGCTCTCTTAATTCTGTTACATGCAGTACAAGTAAAGTGTCCCCTGAAGGAATGGGACTTGATTCTTTAGGATCTTAGTGGCTGATGCAAAAGGGACCACATAGCTCGCCGACTGTGTGACAACCCATTGCAGGAGTTGTATGAGGAAGTATGGAAACATGTTCATATTGCTTGAGATGTTAGGCTTGCCAGAGCAAGAAAGAGGACGTTTCTAAAATCAGATAACTGATTTGTGCATTTTGGCATACTTAATACATACATAATTTTGATGCATACATAATTTCGATGCGTACATACATGCATGCATACATACTTAATAATATGGCTGTGCAAATGAGCTACCAAGGTCAAAATGTCAATCCCCATTTCATGGTGACTGACATCAAGGTAGAAATGTGCCAGCTCAACCAAGTCAAACGCCTCCATGCTTATTTGGTCTAGCTATCCCCACCCAGACAGACAGCCGCATTGGGACACAGCATTCCTTTCCTGCTCGCACATGGCAGAGAGTCTTACCGGCAATCTTCTAGAGGCTGCTACTTCCTGTTTGTGTGTTGCTTGCTGGGGGCATCTGGAGAGCCACTGGGACACTGCATCTGACAAAAAAAAGCAAGAGAAAAATGAATAAAAAACAGAGAGAAAAAGAGAGGGCGAGAAAAAACGTCATGAGGGAAAAACAAATGAGGTTTCACTCACGTCCGGTTAGGGGAGACAAAGATAACACGGCAGATGTGTGAGACTTGCGGGCGCCTGATTATGATTTATTTTCTCATGGTGTTCATAACATCGTGGGTGTGTGTGGGAGCAGCAGCCACTGAGAAGATGGTTCAGAGCTAATGCGGCTACGGCTAATGGTGCGTGTGTAGATATATACGGTTGATTTAATGGGAGATTGGTAGATAGTGCTCATGGTGCTTTGAGAGCGTGTGGGTCTGCCTGCTGCTAACAATCATCCCTTTGAGAACTTATACTCTTAGTACAGGCCCTGCCCCATATGGACCGGACGGTGGAGATAAGACGGCACAGAGTGCACTGAACACAATATGGCCTCGTCCATCTCCTGTAATGTCTCCCTTCACTTTCCTTTATCACTTTACACACTATGTTCTGTTCCGCTTGCTGCTTTAAGGTTAGCAACCCTGCACGACCTGTTGTAATGTCCTTTGAAATGCAACCAGAAAAAGTGACTATAAATAAAGCTTTTATTGACGTAATTTAACATATATCCACACCTTTCGGCCACAACTAGGGAAATTTCCCGATTCACCTACCGTTGGGATTATGTATATTTATTGACTACACCTCCAACTGCCATGAGTAAATGAGACCCAAGGTACACACTTTCTATTCCGAATGTTGAAAATGCTTGCCATCTCTGAATGGATTCCTGGAGACGGCTGACTGGTCAGTAATTCAGGGCGTGACAGAGCGCCGCTGACGCGACCACACACAGCCACCACTTAACGTTCACCTCAAAGCTATATGCCTCGCAAACAGTTATTTATCCCTAACCTCCCTCTGGTCCTCATCGTTCTTCTCTTCAAAACAAAAACACCAAAAGAAACGCCAGCAGTAGCAACAACAAGAAGAACACTCACATTAGTGTGGGTACGTTAACTGCCTTTTGAAGAAAAACAACTGAAGAAAATCTCACCGGTACTCCCAATTACATATAATTATTCGGTGTATTATTAAGGAATGACTTTGACACAGGGACAGTAATATTACAGCCTATTAGAGCTCAATGTTGGGCACTGGGCTGAGAGTTGGGCAGGTGGAGCAGCCAGGGCCCTGAGAGATAAGACACTACACAGTATATCCATCTCAGCTCATTCCACCCAGTCTCCTCTTCATCGCTCCTGTAGGCCCAGATTCAAAGGGATGCCCTGACATGTAAACAGAGCCATACAGTAAATAAACACCAAAGCAGAAGAAAAGCCAGATAGCCAAAATGTATGCAGAAATGTACGTGTGTGACATGTTCTTGTCTTGAGCAGTTTCTCGGGAAGCCTAGAGTTATTAGGTGGATGAGGTGTCGTACCCCCCACACTCACATATACTAACTATGTAAAGCGCTTTGGGTACCTTGAAAAGCCTTCTCAATCCATGACATGCTTTTAGCCACACACACTTTAAGTGCACATCCTGTATTCTCCCACTGGTAAAGATGGTCTATCTTGTTTACTTGGGTGGTACCCAATGTGGTCGTGTGTGTGTGTGTGTGTGTGTGTGTGTGTGTGTGTGTGTGTGTGTGTGTGTGTGTGTGTGTGTGTGTGTGTGTGTGTGAAACCATATCATGGTTTGGAAAATAAAAATGCAAGAGGCCCATAAGTACAAACACACTTCCTACTGCTCCTGACTATACCATGGCGACAGCATCATAACACACACACACACACACACACACACACACACACACACACACACACACACACACACACACACACACACACACACACACACACACACACACACACACACACACACACACACACACACACACACACACACACACACACACACACACACACACAAAAACTGCAAGTTCCATGGGCTGAGCACTTACAGGAAATGTGCTCATTTGAACAAATGATTAAATCTGCAGACTATCAGAGTGAATGTTTTACTCAATGATTGGATTCAAGTTTCAGCATCACATGACATGTGTCGCATAACTGTGTGTGTGTGTGTGTGTGTGTGTGTGTGTGTGTGTGTGTGTGTGTGTGTGTGTGTGTGTGTGTGTGTGTGTGTGTGTGTGTGTGTGTGTGTGTGTGTGTGTGTGTGTGTGTGTGTGTGTGTTTGTCTTAGGACATTTTGGAAGCTTGGAAACTTTGGGAAGTTGTGAAATGTGACATGGTTGTGGTTGGTTGTGTGATTAACATATTACATACTTTTGAATGTATTCTGGAACATTGTATGTTAGACTAAATAACACAAAAAACAGCACAGATTATACAGGCCACGTAAAACCAAATGTGTTGCTCCAACTCATTGTATTACTCATCATTATAATAGAATATGGTAGCATTTGGAGCGGGGAGGGATATCCAGGTCAAAAGGTTAGCTAGGTCCGGATACCTCATCCAGAGCATATACTTGCTATCAACAACAACTAATAAATAGAGGAGGATTGGCTTGAGGCTATGCAGTAAGAGATGATTCACTCTACTGGAATACAGCTTCACAATCACTTCCACAGGCATTCAGTGTTAAATGCATATATTATTTATTTAATACAAAAACTGATGGATCCATGAAACAACACGCGGTTCAGTGGTACACACATAGTACACAAGGAGCCAGGGGATCAGCGCGTTGGATCCTTATTACCTGAGACTGGAGTTAAAACAACACTTGAATCCAAGAGGCCATCGACACATTGCCAACATTGTACCCCCACGACGCAGGTCTTGCGTGGCTGTTTATGTCCCAGGGTTCATGTATGTGATTATCGGACTGTTCCACGCACACCTGTCTTCTGGTGTTCACCATGTACACACAGTCAAAACACAAACACGTTTTCATATAAAAACAGGGAGAGAGTTGGTCTCTTGGCAACTGACTATCTCTGTATTGTCATCCCACTCTCTCCTTGCACACACACACACTTCCTCTGATCCACCCAGCCCTGTGCAGAGGAATGCAGGGAATGCAGGATCCTAAATGGACTGCGAGCTGCGCCTCTCTCTCTCTCTCTCTCTCTCTCTCTCTCTCTCTCTCTCTCTCTCTCTCTCTCTCTCTCTCTCTCTCTCTCTCTCTCTCTCTCTCTCTCTCTCTCTCTCTCTCTCTCTCTCTCTCTCTCTCTCTCTCTCTCTCTCTCTCTCTCTCTCTCTCTCTCTCTCTGTCTCTCTCTCTGTCTCTCTCTCTCTCTCTCTCTCTCTCTCTCTCTCTCTATGTGGCGTACACCTCCGGACGTGGTTTTGTTGTCATCTTACTGTGGTCTTACAAGCGTTTCTCTCTGTTCAGACGGCGAAAACTCCCTCTTTGAGTCGTAATCTCACAACTGTTTTCACATAAACAGGGCCTATGTGTCTCACTCACTCACTCACTCACTCACTCACTCACTCACTCACTCACATACATGCCCTTGGTCGTGGGACTGGGGGGGGGGGACTTATAGGAACTTAAAGGAATTTCTTTGCATCCAGCGGTTTTTTCATACAGAGCAAGGACTGCCATTAATGCAACTTGCAAAACCAACTGTCCAAAACTGAACGGTATCTAGTAGAGTGGGTTCAATATCATTTACCACATTACGATACACTTAGAGGCGTCTCACATAAGGACATTAACTTAATATTATAAGATTCACCATTATCTCCAAGCCAATATCAGACACCAGCATGACCTGACGGCTTCCCGTGGGTCAACTAGGCCTGAGGCCGGTCCTCTTGTCAAGGGGCCGTAAACAAGACCCCCGGGGTCGCCTTGTTAAGAGTGTATGAGTGAAGGGGCCAGCTTCTACACCCCATTGTCTTCCTACCTGACAATGGCAAAAAATCCCCGAAGGCCTGAAAAGAACCCATAAATATGAATATGCGCATACCCTAAATGCAAAACTTGACAGAACACATGTGGTGTGAAGTCGGTGTTGAAAGAGGGAGGGGGTCGGCTGGAGATGGCGTGGGGAGGGGGCCACTTATTCAAGTCATTCAAAGTCCTACAAAAGACCTGCATAACGTGGCTGGCTTCATTTACGATTTAGAAATGAAAAAAAAACGAAGGGGAAAAAAAATGGAAGGAAAACTAGGACAAGACAAGACAAACAGACGGACACGAGTTGACACAGTCAGGAATGTGCTTGGAAACGCTCATGTCACGCACTGCTCAGTCGGGCCCGGAGGGGGGCCATTACATTAGAGCATGCGTCACCATTTGCCTTCTCGTCAACAAAAGACCACTGTGTGTGTGTCGGCCCAGCCCTGCAGAACAATACACGCCCCGCACACTAGGCACACTAGGCCGTGCAGAGAAATGCACACGGACAGTCAGACACACACATTTCAGTGTTCCCAAAAGAAAAGTCTAATTTAGGGTTCGATATTTCCTCCCATAAAACAGAGAGCAACGTTTTTTTAACTGTTTCCCTACCCAGGGAACAGTTGAGGGCATTCTAGGCCAACCAGCAGCTATTATGAGACTGGGGTTGTCAATAATTTGTGTAGATTCTCAAGAGCTCCCCAGGATGCTGTAAATCAATTACTCTCTGGCTGAACAAAGGTCCATCTCAGCTTGGTGCACACGCGCGCGCACACACACACACACACACACACACACACACACACACACACACACACACACACACACACACACACACACACACACACACACACACACACACACACACACACACACACACACACACACACCAATTGTCACTATCAGGTCTATGACTCCCAATTGTATACAGTAATTTAGCATTAAAAGGTCATGTCTGACTTCATGATGCATTGTGGGTCTGGTATTAAAAGGCACCGCCACGGGGCCACGGGGTCACGGGGTCATGGGGTCACCTGCCAAAGCACGGCGCACTCACCCACGTACGTGTGTGTGGTGAGAGAAAGAAAAATAGTTTAAAAAGGGGCAATGAATCCAAAACGTGGTTACATGACTACTATGATCTTAAACACAGTTATCTACGCCATTTGTCACTGCTACTAAAAGAGGATTGTAATTGAGAGAAAACGGGTATAAAATACTGTTTCTGCCAGTCTCCGCCAGCCATTTTGGGAACGTTCTGCTCTGCTCCCAACTCAAGTTGCGTTTCGTTTGTTACGTCAAAGTCGACGTCACGATGAGGGGACATGGGCGGTGAGGTTTGCGTGGATGTGTGGAGCTCTGTCTGGGTTAGCGGTGGATGTAGATGGGCGCGTCCGAGACAGGGATAAGCTTCTCGGACCCTTGTAGTATAACGCCGTGGTGTTTTTTAAGCTGGAACCAGCTTAGTAAAAATAAAATAATAATAATCACAAAGTTAGCGAGGGTTGTAACCATTGGGGATATCACGCCCCACCTCCTTCCCAGAACTTACAGTGCAAAATGCATTTGATAAAAACTCGGTTTGAATTCAAGCCGAAAGGGGCTCACTTACACACTTTAACAAAATATGATTTGCAGACATAGATAGCGTAAGACCTAGCTCGACCGAAAATGTGATGTCGTCACGGTGACGCTACACGTAGGATACATCCCAGGGGTTACAGGGCAGTATGATCACTTTAATGTGTCCGTCATTTATGTATTATATAAAATGTTTTTTTATATATTAGAAAAACTAAATAAATCAAGGCTTCGGTAGGAAAAGCAATGTTAAGAGATGGTACAATATATAAAACTCCACCACCTGTTTCTGCCTTTAACACTAATATATATAATAATAATAATAATAATAACTAATATATAACACTTTAACATTAATAATGTAAACATGTAGTGTTAGTGAAAGACCACAGTCTGCCCATCAGCTTGGAATAACACAATATGCACCCTCTTTGCAGACACCTCTTTGCGTGAGGTGATATTGTCAATCATGAGGCGAAGAGAGAGGTCCCATCAAAGAGACGACCACGTGACCCAGGATCTTTGCCACATGACCTCGGTTCCATGTGACAGAACGGTTCACCTGGCACTCATTACCTGGTGCAACTCCTGATGACATCATTGTTGACATGGTAAACGATGACCCACTGTTGTCTTGTCTTGGTCATTGTATAATCATGTTAGAGGTCTTTCCTCGTCTCCACGTGTTGTCTTATCATAGCCCACTTGTAACCTACCGTGTAGGTTCAAAAGCATAACCACGGTTCGCCTTTCACAAACTTTCCATCTTGTTTCCGATTTATTTCCTAATGTACCTACCTCCCTCTCACTCTTTCCCACACAAACGGATACACACACATTCCTTGGCAGGTTGGTGCCTGCAAGGCTGCATAGGTGCTCCCATCTCTTGAGTGGGAGTATGCCTTCCTACATACTCTCTTTCAACATGAGTATCGATGTAGTGTAAACTGCAGAAGCATCACTGGGATCTAGGTTCCTAGTTGTTCTCCCTTTGCCGTACAAATGTGAATATGTGTTCCGTTGATGCAGCATCAACTCTGATTAAAATGTGGACGCACAGAAGGTCACACACACACACACACACCTTTCTTCCACACTGGAGAGGATATTACAAAACTATAGAAAAGGAGTGATTACTTCAGAAGCTTGACAGCAGGAAGTGTGTGTGTGTGTGTGTGTGTGTGTGTGTGTGTGTGTGTGTGTGTGTGTGTGTGTGTGTGTGTGTGTGTGTGTGTGTGTGTGTGTGTGTGTGTGTGTGTGTGTGTGTGTGTTCGTTGCATACAATAAACCAGAAATAAGGGAAGGAAAAAACAAAAACTATGACGCAAGGGTTAAGCGATGGGAAAGGGGTGGGAACATAACGAGCGTTTTAGGACCAAGCGTTTGGGCAAATGATGGGACGACCATGAAGTGTGTGCAGGCGTTTCATAGCACAGCAGCGCCAGGACAAAGGACAAAGGGTTTTCAGGTGGCTTGTGTCAGCCAGGCAGGTGCCCGGCAGAGAAGGAATTCTGCTGGAGCACCCCAACATATTAAAATAAGAACACCGCGAGGGCTGACTGAGTCAGCGCTATACTGGGCTTTCTGGGGCCCGATCCACTGAGTGTGGCTCTGTCTAGTTTCTGAGGATGCCTCCTTACTGTAGGGCTGATCAGTATGGAAAAATGCATAATCATAAAGTTTATATCTGTAACTATATATATATATATATATATATATATATATATATATATATATATATATATATATATATATATATATATATATACATACACACACACACACACACATATACATACACACACACACATTCTATATACATATATATTATGACATGCTTATGAAGTCAAAATACTAGTAACAAATTCGACCTTAAATTAATATATGTTAATTTAATCTATCTCAAACAAAATACATAAACTTTCTGTCTATACTCTTGTTTTACACCTCTTTTTAATGATTTTAAGTGTTGCTTGTCAGGGCTTCTTCCTGAACCAAAGGAACCTGGTGTGATCCACATATTTCCCGACTATATTATCCTTCTGGTACAGGTTACATAAATGGAGCCCCAGTAATCTAAATCTAGCATCATGTGACTTCATGATGCTGCAGCTGCGGAACCTCCGGTGGTCATAGTAATGGGATATCCTTCCGATGTAGGATATCCTACATCGGAAGGATATCCTACCAAATGTTGTGAAAATCAAGGAAGCTAACTAGGATGTTTCCTTCACCAATGGGACAGTTCTATACCGCTATACTGTATATTATCTAGGTTAAATTGATTCCCCATCTACGATGCGCCCTAGCAAATGAGGCAGTGATATTAGCCAGGGTTGTCAATCATGCATGAGTGATGCCACAGCAGGTGTGACACTCACTGCGTGAACAGACCAATCATACAATCAACTGGCCGGAATAGTACTTTCAGCATTGTTACCTTACCGAAGGGTAGTCTAGTCTTTAATTTACCTTCAAGTTCACCAAGCTTGGGCAATAAAGTCACATTTTAAGGCAGTTTTACAAAAGAAGTCAGTCTTTCATCATGCGTGCATAATTTGATGGCTGTCCAGTCTTCTTTCGGGCAGATATTTTGTTACAAGGATGGCTCATGCAAATGTAGACTTTATGATCATCCCTATAGCTTAATCGGTTCCACCCGTCCTACACATACACAGGTGAGAGTGCCTTGTGACACTAGACCCAAAATGTATCATGCAGTCAGACACCTTCACCTCTATACATTGCTGCTCAACATTCTAGCAGCCTATTGGCTCAGTCAGTGTTGATATCTTTCATTTAGTTTCATTACCTTACCATGCCCTAGCATAAGACATTTTCCCCCCAATTAAAATAAAGAAATATGCAATCTAAAATACTAATTCTATCCAAGAAGCGCCTCAAGGACAAGATTATGGCCCACTTCCAAGCTGACTAATTATCTTGTGAAACATAGACGTCATTGGTGGTTAACACCCGTTACACAATTATTATTTTTTGACTCTTCATTCATCGCCAGGCCAATCCATTGGGAGAGGCCTGCTTTGGGACTCAATCTGGTTTGGAGTAAATAGCTGCATTGTTGGCTACTGTGTATGGTATGACGTCACCCAGCCTTATCACTGGTGTTCTCTTACGGGGAACGGGGCACCGAGAGAGGGACCGTCCCACCCCTTACCTAACGCTAGACATCTCTCTCTCTCTCTCCCTCCCTCAGCTGGGAAAGAGTAGACTGGTGTCAGCGCATACGTTATCACAAAATGTGGTGCACATTGCTGCAAAACTGTAATTTGTATCCCTAATGATATTATGTACAAATAAAACACCAATACGTTTCTGTTAAACCCAAACAAAAGCTGAGTGAATAAAACCTATTTTTCTCACATACTTAACAAACCATGTGTATGGCCCAGTTAGTTAACACCTGTCTCACTCACACACACACACACACACACACACACACACACACACACACACACACACACACACACACACACACACACACACACACACACACACACACACACACACACACACACACACACACACACACACACCACAAAATAGCCTTCTCCAAGCCCAATGCCAAACCTACACGGACTGCGCGGACATCTCTAGGGATAAGGTGCCTATGGAGTTATAACTGACTACACTGATTGCACTTTCTAGCCTACAGTTTATATCCCTAAAAGAAAGGAAATGGGAGAAACTCAGACATGCCAAATAGGTGAAACTGGTTTTCGAAAAGTAGCCGTTAAAGTCTCTTTTTCAAGTATTCGCTGACACATGTATGCCATGTTGTGTCCCGACTCGTACAAATGTGCTCAGCAACATCCTTTTTGGTATTTCTCTGTTAAAACAAGGCGCTGTTTCACCTCCCACCTTCACGTCACTAAGCCTCGTTTGACAGACGTCCTGTACTCATCCTATTCAAACACAAGGGCTGAGATTACAGTCAACTAAGGCACATTCAACAGTCAACTAAGGCACATTCAACTAAGGCACATTCAACAGTCAACAGTCAACAGTTGACGCCGCAAACGGTCATCGTTCCTCGTGAACTGTTCCATTTCGTAATCCTGCAAACAGAACACACACACACACACACACACACACACACACACACACACACACACACACACACACACACACACACACACACACACACACACACACACACACACACACACACACACACACACACACACACACACACACACACACACACACACACACACACACACACGATCTAGGAAAAATAGATCGGGTTGTCAGCGTCACGCCAACTCTCCAAGTAGGCATCGCGTTGCTTTCAGCGAGAAGATGGTAGGTTCCCGTGCTCTTCTTGTCTTACTTGCAATCACCGTAACATTGGTTACGAGATTGTTAACAACAGCAAAGTCAACGTTCAGAAGCTTGGCAGTCACGGAAGTAATAGTGAACGTCCTTATAATTTGGAACGGGGAAATCAATGTTTTTAAACAGGCTACGCTTCGACCGAAAAGCAAGAATGTGGCGATCGTGAACGAGTGTCCGTGGCTGTAGGCAGTGATCTCTCTCATCGAGGTCACCGCGATCAAAACGCATCTAAAGTGTGTGTGTGTGTGTGTGTGTGTGTGTGTGTGGGGGGTGGGGGTGGGGGGGGGGGGGGTGGGGGGGGGGGGGGGGGGGGGAAGAGAGACCTTACCTTGAGTTCCTCTCCGGTTAAAACTTGAAAGAATATATTCACCGAACCAACTGAGAAAAACAACATGCAAGCGAAAATACCTCGGCGCGTTCTTCGCAAGTGGGTTTCTTCGGCTGCGCAGCACAGTGTGACAGTCAAGAGTCCCGCTGGCCCCGGGGTTGTCTTGTCTTCCACGCACGGCACAACACCCGACGCGCAGGTGGAGAACGGAGCTGTGGCGCTTCCTGTTTGTCAGAAGGTGCACCACAGCGCTGAACTGCCGCTGCTCCCTTTCTTCTCCGCTTCCATATCCTCTCACTCCCTCTTTTGCGCCCTGCGTCACCCTGGCGGCGGAGCAGCCCACACAGGCCGTCTGTTCTCGTCAATTGACCAGAACTTCTTGTGAGTCGTGATTTCACCCGGAAATAGAATATTGGGAGTAGGCTATAGTTGGAACAGCGGACTAGTGGAAGATACTAATTCACTGTGTGCGAATCAAATTACAAATGATTTGATTCGCGCACAGTTATCGTAGGCATTATTGTGTGTCGATTTCTAGTTTAAGTCTTTGGGATGGGACATCATTCTAACATATTACAGAATAAAGGTTCGATAAACAATACATACATGTTTACATCTGGTGTGCCTGTCATCCGTTTATTACACCATCGAAGTTGGTGCCTGCGTTAAATGGCTGTATTGGTGGAATTGTGGCGCCCCCTGGTGTTCAGCGGAGGTATGGATTCATACCCGTGCTCCATACACATACTGTATGATGTACTTGATTCACTCTTACCTTTGGGATTTGAGTCATGAAATAGGCCATGCTCTTTTATCAAAGACTATCTATGCATGTAGTGGATTGGTTACCTAAATACTCACATTTTATGACTTGCTCTATACTCCACTTAACCATCCAAGTTTCATCCATTCATCCATGTAGTTCACACCTCATCACTATGCCTAAAATGAAAGATAACTACCGAAACCAATGGAGGGAAACTTGCTCATCACGTAAATACAAGTTTGTTACAATGTTTGTTACAAACATCATTATCTTACCACCACAGTCTATGTTAAACATCTTACCACACACTTTGAATGTAGATATTATTCACACGGATTGAAATAATAAGTCATCCATCTATTACACTGTTAATAAACAGTAGTAGGAAAGTAATGCCTTTATTTCCCCGTGATAATGTTTGCTCTGCCAGACCACGATGGACTAAAAGAAGCAAAACAAACCGACCAAGAGGCGGGAACATATAACAAACATTTAAAGCAACACATCTTCTATTTCTGACATTTCCCTGTTTTGTGTTTGTCTGTATGACTATGAGCACAGGTATAAAATTATACAAAAGTATACTATATATAAAATAAATAAAATGTTTATTTAGTTGCAATTCAATGGAAAAGCAACTTTTCTTATCATGTCTCTAAAAAACAATGCAATTTAGCGAGACAATTTCATTTTCATTCACCAACCCTTTTAACACATGCCTTATAATACAATAATATTAAAAACCAAATTATAATCACATGTATAACCTCATCGCTATTTAAATATGAGGATTTTAATGGTGTTTCTTTTTTTTTGCTTTGGATATAGAATAGTGGTATGCTATCGTGCCACAAGGGGGCAGCAAAGAGACGTAGTAATAGTTAGGCCTATTAATCATGAGTCGTGATATGGACATTCTCAGTGTGTTACCTTCATGACCATTTTAGTGTCTACAACATTGCTAAACAACTGTGCTCAAAAGGCAACGTCATGTGCACTCTGGCCCTGAATACAGCATGGTTCAATTAGACTCCCCTTCTTATTCGATTAAATGTAACCTAACCAATTCAAACGTTCACTGTGCATAATCTCATCACGGATGATAAGCGTGTAATAAAAAGCACACTCGACTTGAAAGGGAACTTCAAGAGAATGCGTATAAGTATGGATATCAAAATATAATCATTTGCTTAATTGGTAGCTTTTGCCAAGAGGTATGTAATTGCTTGAAGGAAATATATTCATGGCAACTGAAGATGATTGGATTGTACTGGACCAGCCTTATACGAGGGGTAGGGGCCCCTTTGGCCCCTGTACTTGTTTATTTGCGCAATGTGTTGGACAGTTAGAAACGTTCTACATTCAAAGACCCTAGCCTCAAGTCTTCGTTAGGCCAGTCGGAACATTTGATGTATGATGCTGTTAAATACATTTGTTTAGAAGCGAACTAGGCATTATTGTACCAATTATTTTTTTACGCTGAATAGTGCCGTCTTATGGAGTCAAGATCTCCAAATTACGTTTCCTAATGGCTTCCCTGGCTATGACGTCACAAATAAACAACGTTATGGTTCGATGCCTAGACACTTTAACCATATTACAGGCTGCAATATCGAGATTAATTCATTTTCGTTGTACAATCATTTTGAATGTTAATGGCCCATATCATCTATATTGTATCCTCTCGCCAAATTTGCAAAGGTTTTTGAGGGGACATAAGAAGGGGAAGGGGAAGGGGTTTAAAAATAGACTCAATCAAGTCGTGATGGGAAACGCGCTTCCATTTAAAACCCGACAAAGCAATTTAGAGTTCCCAAGCAAGAGGGGGAAGCGCTTTATCACACTTCCCTTTACAGCACAAGCTGACCGGTTCCGCTGCATGCAGAGTGGGGCGGGTGCATGGGTATAAAGGTCACCCTTAATAATGTGTCTATTCAAAATATAGGCCTGATTTATCAACGCAATGGCCAAATATTCCAATCGCTTGCGGGACACTAGGTCGTCAACATGATGTAGGGCTAAGTCCACTTATTTATATATTGCAAACTTTGGAGTTTGCATGTTTGGATTTGGCATGCGTCGCGTCATGTTGTATGACTTGGCTACGACAAACGTTGACATTTGGGTGTCTTTGGCCCCCATTGTTGCTCGGGGGGCAGAGAGAGGTCGTCAGGAGATGCAGCTGCAGGGACAGACAGTTGATGCTCATCTTGCGTATTTATAGACACGTTATTCATAGTTATTTTTATCCCCTTTCGGCCAGAGTTGGCCTAGTTTACAACATGCATCCGCGTGTTTATAAATAACGGTGCCGTATCCAAACACACAATTATAATCTTTTTTTTAATAATCACTTAAAGCCACGTAGGTTTGTATCTCGTAGAGAAAACTTCACGTGACACCATGCCACGTTGATTAGATTGGAGATTCACCAAAGGTCGTGTTAAAAAAAATGAAACAATCAAAAGTGTGAAGGGGACAGAGAGGCAGTTCAGCGACAGAATAAACTTCTACTCGAAAAGAGAAAAAGTCCACACGAATTCGAACAATTGCCGGATTTTCTGCGAATCAAATCTTTGCATATTTTCCTGTTTTGAGTTGGTGAATACCAAACACTGGTGACCCTACTCTACTTTTCAATGGGACTGGGCTGATCTGTGGCTCTGCTTGGAAACGGCTACTCTTCAATCTCAAACATTCTCAAGCATCCCTGGAATTCAATTGTGTACACGCATTTGGGAAAGCGGTAACCCTGCGTGTGACACGACCGGCCGGGTCACATCGCTGGGCCCTATCTCGTGCAACTGCTGCAACGCTAAAACCTGGTAAACCCGGTAAACACGTAAGACGCACTCATGCGACAACAGATAGACTAGTGGCTCTGGAGCAGAACACGCGCGGCGTGTCGCGTCGCATGTAGGCCTACTGTAGGTGGATGAGCGAGGGTCAAATGTGTTCCTACAGAATGATTTGACCTCGCTCACCATGTTGATTATAATCTGCCATCTCTCCGAGCGCAACACAGGATAGCATCCAATCACGGGTGTTCGGTGGCCGCTCAACTGAAAGACGCGCGAAAGCAAACCACGCGTTTCGTCTATACCTCGAACCGCAACGGCGACAGACACGAACCGCTGAGGCTTTTTATTAATCAGAAGTTACAACACAAGTAATGGATGTCTGGCACGCTCGTTCGAGTACCTATTGATATTCTCAAATTGGGTCTACATTCATATATTAGGATAGCATTAAAAGAACAGGAGATTTGCACTCTTTTTTTTGCGCATGCAAGTGCTCCATACGCTTTGCATGCGCCATAAAAAACACTATAAAAATGCACTATTAAAAATACCTTGACTAAACCCTACGATTAATTGATGAATAAAGATTCAAACAATATCTCAACAAGCCCTTAGAGTTATAAGTTATTGGTGATTGTAATTACCCCGGCCCAACCCAATCACCGTTTACTTACTTCATAGTTCCTGATCAATTAATTAGGCCAATTATATTTAGCCTAGAGGGTCAGTATATTGAATATTGATCAATATCAATATTCAAACAAGATGTAGACCTATTCACCTTTCAATTAAATTATTGTTTTAATGGCCAATGTAGACGTAGCCGTATTTTAATTGTGGGCTACCTGCCTGTAATTATGCAAAATGTGGTCGTGTTGTGGATTTGATTTATGTAATTAGTAGATTATTGTGGAGCCTGTGTTGCCGCAATTTATTTTTTAAACATTTGAAAGAAGTTTATTTCGCTCCTAGGCACGCGCGTAATCTGCCTCGGGCCTCTGCGACATCCTGTATGCTGGCGCGTTGTTTACCGCTGCCCGCGTGGACCGTTCCCCTTAAACTCGGCGCTCACGCACACCTGCTGAGCCCCCACCCTCGACAAATACTCGCATGTTCCCGTGTAATCTAAGGATGTTTGTGCGTGCGTGCATATGGGTGCGTGTGCGTGCGTACGTACTGTATGTGCTTGCGTGTGTGTGGCGTATGTGTGTGTGTGTTTGGAGGGGTGGAGACTCAATTTGATAATTAAGGTAAATCCCGAAACATATAGGCCTACCAACACCTTTACTTTTGATTCACATCCATACTTTGCCAGCAGGTGAAGTTAGCATATGCCAATCCCTGCAGTGATGCTTCTGTATCGCTAATGCAAAACATGCATTTTAATGTGAGGTACTGCGCGTCATTCATTAATCTAGTGATCAACAATTTACATAATATATGCCAAATCCCGGATGAGTAACTGGGATGAATCATATTTTCTTTTTTTGTGTAAATCATTTATATTTATTATTTTTAGTATAGTGTTTAGAATACACTTGCCTTTCAAATGCGCCCTTATCTCCTCCGTGTTTACAAAACATTAATGCAAGGAAGCAGAGAGAAAATATACACGGCTCCCTTCCAGGCCTGTCTCGACGCTCCCGCGGATTAAGATGTCAGCAAAGAAGGCGCAGCACGCGGCAGCGAAAGTTGTTTGCCTCTGCTCGCCGGGTTTTATCCTTATTCAAACAAACTGCCCAAGCGCTATGAAGCCAAGAATGAGGGCAAATGACAAACAAATTGTCTGTATTAGATGTCCAATAGGTGGGGAACTATGTAGAATGTGTATTGATATGGGTTGGAACAATAATAACTCCAATTTGAACGAACGTAGCTCTACAACCAGTGTTGGAGAGCTAGAGAGATACATTAAAGCACAAGAGGTAGCCAATCATATAATATATAGAGGATGTCGTTTCAATATTAAACCACAAGTTCGTTTTTGTTTGTAGACTATTGTGTAATTTTGTGAGTAAATCTATGTTCATAAAATATATCGAAATGTTTCCCACGCCTGGAACAACATGTTGATTACAGGGCTAATTGTTACGCATAATGATTTGGTGAATTAAGGTAGGCCTAATCAATGTCAAGTTATTGATATTTAATGATACATATTAACGTATTTTCGGTAATTGGACTAGGCCCTATGCACATTTCGTAAAGTTATATTTTGAGCCTTTCAAAACATTTGCATTTGTATGCCGTCCATAAACGCCTAGCAGTGGGACTAATGGAGGCAGAACAGCTGGCCTCATATTTTGCAGATAAAATGTGTTTCTTGTGTCAAGTGAGAATATACCTACATCTAATGCACGGATGTGTCTATGTGATAGCTGCTGCAGGGAGCACAGCGGTAGGTGAATTATACGCTCATCATGTATCGTGCGTGGACGCAGTGACCTGACTGCAGCCTCCTTAGGATGTTCATAATGTTCACATCTAGGGAAAAAAAGGCCTGCTTAATGCAATAGGACACGTTTTTTTCTATAGACAGAATCGTTTAAATGCACAAAAGGTTAATCGGCTCCACCAAACGATGCGATCACCTAATATGGGAAGTTCAACAACGTTGAAAATAAATAAAATACATATTTAATCCAACAGTGCCTCAGGGATAACAGGATTATTTTGAAGTTTGAAGAGGTAGTAGTATTAGCGTTATAATAATAAGTATTAAAGTATTATTAATTTACACAATTATTATAAATATTATAAATATTATTATTAATTGGCTATTATTATTGCCTGGGCTAAAACGTTCACCCGGTGCTGAGTTTTATATTTGATTTGTTCCATGGCGCACCCTAAATACCAATATGTCAAATGTGTGTAATGATTTAATAGTATCTCAAGGCGACCTTTTTTTGACCAGCATCTGTTTCTCCTAAGGGATCCCCCCAGTTAGGCCTTCCAACAAGCTTTCAGATGCATCCATCGACATTTAGATTAGCTGTTAATTATGTATAATTATTACATAGGCCTAAATATAGTGATAGAGAAAAAGAGAGCGAGCGAGCAAGAGAGAGAGAGAGAGAGAGAGAGAGAGAGAGAGAGATTAAAACTGGTAGGATTAATATTCCTCGAAAGGAAATGATAACATGATATTATCCATGTTATTTTAGAGGGACATGGAATGTAAATGGATCACCATATGGATCTTAAAATATCAATATATTCATATTTTAATAGGCCTACGTATTAATACTTATATTAATGTGTCTAAGTGTCCATCTTGGAAGTAAATTGTGTTTAGCAAATAGATAACTGGTCAAAACAGCATCAGCAATAACAAATTGTGTCATGATCATTGCATTACTTTAAGAAATACACGTTTATTAAGAAATTCACAAACCTAGAAAAGAGGGAAAGTGCTAATTAGAATTAAACATGGTCCCAGATGGATGAGACAATACAATTACATTTATATAAAAAAAAGAGAGAAAAATAAACCAAATCTGGCACCGGATAATGAAATGTTAGCCTACCAATTCGTACGTAATTAGTCTGTCCGAGGTCATCTTCACATTTCCTAATTTTAGACAAGGCTCAAAACGGACATAAAAAAAAGTATTCCACTCACCGGTTAAGCCCGGTGTGTTGTATCAATACAGCCTGAGTAGGATTATGATAAAATAACACATGTGATTGTTTAGAGATGACCTACATCTAATCGGATTTTGACCGTTTCATTTGGCAATGGTAAGTGAGAAGAAGTGCGTATAGGCCCATGGCCGGCCCATGGGAAGGCTATACGCACCACCAACACACAACTGGAAATGCTTCAAGAATAGCTTTTGACAAATGTCTCAAAACACAATATAGACTACAATAAAGCAACAGCACGTCTTTCAATCCAAAGGGGGGACGGGGGGACGGGGACGGGGACGGACAAGGGCGTAAAATAGCTCCCAAAAGTTCTGCTACCTCAAGGTTCCCGGCGGCCGCTCTTCTTCACGACCTCCATTTTAATACTCTCAGCATCCACTCCTGCATATCCCCCCCCCCCCCCATTAGTTCATCATACTTAAATTGGACCCAAGAGCTCGTCACAATTGTCACTCCACCAAAGCACTCTCGTTCTGTATTTTCAAATAACTCCGGAGTCTCCTTCTTTCCGACTCCTTGTTTCAGAGACAATCTTTGGTGGGACTTTTAAATATCAATCCTCGTGTGTAACGCCGAGTGTTTGCTCTCGTGTTCCCAGTAAGAACAGTGCATCATGGACAGCTCGGCGGGCTGGCGGGAGCAGGCGAACTGGAGGCCCGCCGCTCCGTTGTTGGAGGAGACAGGAGGAGGTGGCGCCGCGGTAGCGGGGCTCAGCTGCTGCGGGTGGTGAGAGTGCGCGTGGTGGTGGTGGTGGCTCATGCCGTTGTAAGAGTTCACCATGCTGGGCAGAGCCATGCTCTGCACGCGGGAGTACGGGTTGTAGGAGGAAGGCGCGGACAGCCCTTTCACGTTGACGGGGCTCACGTTGCCACTGGCCATCTGACACGACGTGTAGGACATTGGGGTAGGCGGCTGGCCCAGCGACCAGGAGTTGTTCATGAAGCTGGACTGTAGGTACTTGGGAGGCGAGAGATAGCCGTAGCCATCACCACCAAAGAGAGACTTCCCAGGCTGGAAGTGGGTCGGTGGAGGTCTGTATGGTCGCTTCATCCTCCGGCGTCTCCTGTAGTTTCCTTTCTCGAACATGTCCTCACACGCTGGATCAAGAGTCCAATAGTTCCCCTTTCTCTCCCCTCCGCCTTCCCGGGGGACCTTGATGAAGCACTCGTTTAGACTCAGATTGTGCCGAATACTGTTTTGCCAACCTTTCTTGTTTTTCTCATAGAAAGGGAATTTGCTGATAATGTACTGGTAAATACCGGACAGGGTGAGTCGTTTCTCGGAGCTCTCCCGAATCGCCATGGCAATAAGAGCGACATAGGAATATGGGGGTTTCTGGGACGGGTCCGTCTTCTCTGAAATTTTCTCCTGGACCGGTTCTTCTTTCGGCCGCTCTTTCTCTTTGGTCGTGTTGGTGTCGTGGACCATCAATGTCATTGCGTCATCTTCTGGGTTTTGGTAAGCAGCCATCATTGCGCACTTCAAAGCAACAAACAACAAATCCAGCAAGTAAATATACAAGCTAAAAAATCGTCAATAGTATTTGCAAAACAAGTGCGTAAAACCAATAGCTATTGGTCCCAAAGCATCTAGATGCCCTTAAAGTCCCCCCAAAAATGTCTTCAAATGATAAAAAAAATAAACAGCGCTGCGTAATTGCTGTTTTGTGGAAATAGTTGTGAGGATCGATCGTAGATATATACCTACTTTCTTCTCCCTCGAACAGATTTGTCCAAACTGGTTTGTAATCGAGGCGCAACCCGAGTTGTGGTCTAGTGCCTCAGTTAGCCCATCCCTTTTCACTTTCCTTCAGCTCTGCACAGGCTGCGTTTACGCCGCGCAGCTTTCCACAGAGCGACGTAGAGCTTTGTGATTTGTGTACTTTTCGGGGTCCGCCTCCGTCGGTTGCTTCGAATGGAAAATAACACGATCCTTTAAAGATATGGAGCGAAATACACCACCGAAAACAATCTCTGTATATAATTAAAAAGAAGACAACGGCGGTGTCTTATTTTTCAATTTGAAATCGAATAGACGCTTCATCTTTTTTACGCGCCACGTTGCAGTAAGACACTATAGCCAATGTAGGCCTAATATTAATTCACAATGGAACAAATTAAAATAAATAGGCCTACAAACATATTAATACGAAAAAAGAAAGAAAGAATGAAACTATCAAAATAAATTAAAAAAATCAAATAAATCCATTATTCTGACGGCGGTGCAGGTAATATTGTATAGGCCTATTTTCTTATAAAATAGATTGCAAATACTTAATAGCATTGGAATTATTTATGTGAAACGGTCGCTTCTTTTTGAATTGATTGGTATATGATAGGCTACGCAATACCTTTGCATACTATAATATTTTCTATTTATTCTCATTTAGCTGAGCGTCTCCAGACGTTACTGACTTACGTCAATAGCCTACACCTCAACTTTATCTGTGCTCCAGATTTATTTGCTAACGTCAGCATGTGCTCAGCGCCAAGACAATCTGGATTGATAGTGCCGCTTAATTAGTTCTCATTGCACGGGAGATGAATGCAGTGGTATACATTTCGTCGGCCACCCATGCAGGATCCGTATATCCTCTCTCTGGGAGTAGCATGATTTGGGAGACTGTGCAGGTGGGACAGCATTGGCATGTGTGTCATCGCCCGGCATCGGCCCCCAGTCTGCGGCCGGGCCGCCGGAGAGAGAGAGGCCCCAGCCAGCAAGCAAACAGCTGAGCTGAGATGAGTGCCAGCCATCTCTCAACGTGCAATTACGAGAGACCCAGGGCGGTATACACAGTTTGAAGAGCTAAATGTCATTTTGTTGTTCTTGTCTTAATATTTTCCAACTGATGTAAAACGAATTAAAAAAACACACGCTCTTTAGAGTATTTTAATGATGATACCATATATGTGAATTAGGTTCATAGACTAATTATAACACTTGTAACATTTCAGTCTGAGTTAAAAATAGCAGGCATATTATTTTATTTTCCAGGTCTTTGACCCGCTCTCTTGGCCTGTAGAATGGACCGAACCGACGCTTTAGAAATAAACATGTAAGCCTAACCTAACCTCATAGCCTAATGATAACGATCAATCTAACGGATCGCAAAATGTTTTTATAAAATATGTCTAACCCTGCATGGCATAATACAACATATTACAAATAAATTGTAAAAGTTTGATTTCGACAAATTTCTTTACATAACAAAACAAAACATGTTGATCAACTGAATCAAGTGGCTTAATCATTTATCTTGGCTTGAAATTAAATAGTTTAAACTTTATTTACATTCATATTTACATTGCACTTTAATGCAACAATTAAACATATGCATAGGCCAACATACGCATTAGTGGTAGCATGTGTGCGCCTTCCAAAAATTGTATAGGCCAGGTACTTGGAGCTACTACCTCTAATAGTGAACACTGCTTCTCTAAATGCTGAACATTTTTGTTTAAAATTTTCGCTCCATAAAATTGGAGGTCGCTTAATTTTCTGTGGCTCTCAAACCCCGCAGGCCGTGGAAATGCAGCCCAACACCAATAGAAAAGTAATCAGCGAAAATTGCTTATCTCTACTTAACTCTAACCATAACCCTTTTCAAAGTGCCACTCCTCGGTCCCATTTCTAATCTGGGTTTTAATTTCACTTTCTATCGACAAATTAGAATATTATCAGACCTATTAGTTCAGTTCAACATGCATGTAAGCCTATAGTAGACTTATGGAAAAGGTACAGGTCTACATACAAAACGTCTAAAATAATTCACTATTTTGGGTGTGAAGAAAAATAACAAAACATTTGAGTGTAGATAAATAAAAATGTTGAAACAAGAAAAGAGAGGAACTGTGGCCCCTTTACGCGCCAGTAACAATCCATACCAGACTCCCTTTTATAGTCTAGCCCACTTCTTCCATTGGGCCTAAAATGCTCAAGCGTCTTAAAAAATTAATAAATAAAATAATAATAATAATAATAACAATAACACTTGTGGACCTACAAGAACTTGAAATATAGTTAGAAAACATAATAGTCTCTCACCTCTTTGTTGAATTATCTATTTCCTTTCACATTTAGGGCAACTTCCCTCCATCCGCCTTTGACCAATCAAGTGGTTAGAATGTCTCACTCCGTCACCTGCGCGACGCATCTCCTCAAGCTGCCACGGTCACGCGCGTCACGTCACAACAAAGCCGTAAATAAACATGTTGAGAATCTGCAAACACCAGTGCCGCGTAACCTGAACTGATTGGGTGTTGATGCGCTGAGGAATGTTAATTTGATGGAAGGCCTAGTCTGTTTTGCTTGTTTACTGTATATCTGATTGTACAGGGTTCTGGTGATGACCCCGAACTA
The DNA here is from genome assembly GCA_026745465.1 of Lota lota. Taxonomy (NCBI): domain Eukaryota; kingdom Metazoa; phylum Chordata; class Actinopteri; order Gadiformes; family Lotidae; genus Lota; species Lota lota. The sequence continues at coordinate 748,729 of JACYXH010000452.1, forward strand.
TTACACTTTTTTATTTTTATTATTTACCTTTGAATTGTTAATATATATATATATATATATATATATATATATATATATATATATATATATATATATATATATATATATATATATTAAAGTTAATCGGCCTGTATGAACGAGATTCAACCAACAACATACGAAATGTGTCAACCCAATCAAAGTAAACGGCCTGGCCATCGACTTAAACCTCGTAAAACAACTTTCTATCATCATTTAAAAAATAATTGAGAGATAAGGAATATTGCCTTTTCTTCATAACATTAAGAGTATTCACCCCGAAATAGTTTATTTTACGCAATCGGCCCGCAGCTGAGCAGAGTTGAAAGCGGCTTTATTATGAGAAGAAGCGACTTTGTTTAATTCTTAAACAAACAGACTTACTACTCTCGCTTGATCCTCAACCATCACGAGACAATAAGCAAAAGGAAAATTCCAGAACAACCTATTTCAACTGCTTAACATTAATAATATCTCATAGTCTATTTGGCATGACTAGGCTACGATGTATTCATTATTACTATGTGCTGTAACTATAATTTCAGCTGACACGTGTGCGTGTGCCTATCGCGTGTGTGTGTGTGTATGTGTGTGTATGTGTGAGTGTGTGTGTGTGTGTGTGTGTGTGTGTGTGTGTGTTGCATCCTATAAGGCCCAATATAAAAGAAGAACGCGTTTTTATGCACATAAAAAGAGTGAAATTCCTGTCTTCGTGCACTTCCTGCCCTGGCTCTGAAGCAAGGATGTTTATCATAGGGGAGGAGGAATGCGCTGGACGGATCCGCTAGGTCAGCTCCGTGACCGCGCGCCGGGGCGAACCCACCCGGTAAAGGACCAGCAAGCTGATCGGGCTCAAACACAAAAGCACATCGAACAAAAAAATAAAACCTGCGTCATTATCATCATCACCACCATCGAACAATATGGCTAATAATACTAGGATAATGAAGAGGATACTAATATGATAATAAGAAAGTCAATACTTTTTTTATTATAGGACTAACTAAGGCTACATATAATAATACATATAATGTTATGCTACATATATCAATAATAATAGTTTCATAATATTGATTAATTGTAAATATTTTCCGTTATCAAAAATCCTATTGCGTCACATTATCAGAAATACAAATAATTTGAACTAAACAAGGACCTAGCAGATTTAGGCTATTTCAATGGGCTGGAAATGTATATTCAATAAGGGATTTAGAAAAGACGACCAAGAGCAGATTGTAAATATTATTAAAGCAA